>JAQLOL010000001.1:35013411-35025402 GCA_029783665.1 Naso thynnoides
AAAACTATTTGCAATGTAAACTAAATTGTGATTAATTAAATTCTTAGTCAGCAATTGAGTCATCACATCTTAACTATCTAGATGTTTTCTGCGCAGTTTTGTGCACTTATCCCTCTCACATCAGAAATTAGTTTATTTTTTATTTTACTATGATAGGTCTGTGACAGTGGCAGAAACCCCACAAACACTGTGTTGGTCCACCACATTGATCCGTCAGCTAAGACCTGTGTCTAAAGACGTGATGCTCTGAGGAAACAGATCAAATTCATATTGATTTCATTAGAATGACAGAACTGCAACAATAGTTTTTCACAGAAAATATTTGGGTTTGTAAGGAAAACATTTTATTTGTAACATTAACAATGGGTTAGTTGATAAATGTGTAACAGGTCAATGCGGCATTTTTGCATTTGGGATGTCTTAAAATGACAATACCTATATTATTCCATGTGTTGACAAAAGTATTCAAATGCATTCATCTTGTAATGACATTGCTCAATTGTTGTCTGGAATCTGCAATCAAAAAGACAGTTTCGGATTTTTCCACTGCTCTTTATCCAGACTATGCTGTCGTCTGCCTGGATTTAAGGTGAATCATCCACAAAGTTACAGCGTTGTTGGCGCTCTGTACACACTTAGAAATCACAGTACAGAAATGAACCTAAAAGGGTACAGCTGGAGCTGGAGCTGGAGCTGTATTGTACCTTTGAACACTGGTACATCTTTGTACCTTCCTGTGTGTACGGCTGGAAGAACATTTCTGTACTCCTGGTAACAAAAATGGTACAGACTTGTTTCCTAATGAGGTACAGCTGGAGCGACAGACTATTTTATACCCTCAAAAACAACCTAAATTAAGACAAAGCGATTTTCAAGTATTTACCAAAATTTGTTAAAACATTAGATTATTAAAATGTGTTTTACATTTAGTTAACAATGTGCACATTTAGTTAACAATGTGTTTTACATGTTAACTAATCTCAATTCAGTGCATTTCAATTAACATGCTGTTCTCATACAACTGATTTGTCCATGAAATGTAAACTGAAGCTACACTCTTGGGAGACGGTCACTAATCACTGTGTGCAACAAAACTCCATTTCATAACTTTGCTAAGTAGTTATAAAATACAATTTCATCATTCCAGGGTAAGAAACATTTTAGTGTTCTAACACATCAGGTTTTGAGCCACTCACTGACAGTTTAAAATCCAGAAACACACAACCAGTGTATGTTTCACAAATTTAAGCATAACAAAATGTGTACAGGTACAGAATATTAGAATAAAGGATATTAACACTGTAAAACATCAATAACATTTGCACATTAACAAGTGGGATGTGTTTCAGTTCCTTCAGTGCTTTAACACAGAACTGAAAGCATCAAGCTCAGAGAGCCATTAATCAGTTTAAAATGTAAAACATTCAAGCAATTAAGCACATCCAGTTAACCTTTCACTTCCTACAGACTTGTGTTCACTTTTGTCTCTCTGCACACCTACCATCAAAAGCCATACCTTATGATCAGCATGTCAATCTGTAATTTGCACTTGAAGTTTAAAACCCATATCTGGCAGCAATTTGGGCAAGAGACGTGTTAATAGCAGATGTAACGTGGGGCAAAAAGTTCTCTCTAGTAATACCTGCAAAAAACAAAGCATTCCAATCATGCCCTTGCCAACACATCACAAGCATTTATACAAACTGCCTCAATCAAACATACAATTTATCATCGACTATATGTGTCAAGCGGTGTGGGGTCCAATTTATCTCCAGGTTTGAGCAAAATCCAGTGACTGTCTACCTTTACACAATACACATGAAAATGTGACACAAAGGACAGTGGAATCAATATTTTACTGCAAAGTACCCACATAGTATCAATGTTAATGTATTTGATCTGCCCAAACAAGAATTTTTTTCAACATGCATTAAGTCTAATGCCAGCACATCTCCAACAGCATACTTTAAGTTGACTACAGTCATTTCAGAGACACGCTGAATACCTCTACCATCTAATTCCAAGTCTCCAAAGTTGCCATTTAGTATTAGAGCAGTCTGGAGATCATAAGGCAGAGAAGAAAATGGCGTGCTGACACTTCTACCAGGCACCTTTTCAAAATCCCCCAAAATACTGATGAACGAAAATTCCCAACATTGTTTGAGTTGGTGACGATTGCTTAGCGCCACTGTGATGTAATTAAAGTTTCAACAGTTATTAGTCAGACTCTTAAAATACTGACGTTTTCTTTCTAATCTAATGCACCAAAGAGAACGAAGAGGCCCATATATTAGCATGAGTCTTGGATAGTGTAAAGAGATAATGACACTTTGGTGATTTATCAGTTCCACATACCTCAGTCATCTCAGAAAGGAATGCATGTACAAGTAATTCTAGAAATGCTAGTTCATCTTTTCTTACTTCAGCTATCATGGCAATATCTGCAATGTCTCTATATAGCAAGTATACGTGCCAGTATCTGCTGTCAGGAGGAATATGTTGCTCCATTATTCAGGCATTTTCTCCATACTCACTTCAGCAGGCATCCTTCAGAATGGGCTTTGTAATTTAGAAAGGGGGGTGGGGGTGGCATTAAGTTAAATGGAAACAAACCAACAAACAAACAAAAAAACCACAGAATAAAAAAGTGTCCTGTTGCGATGTTGCTTAAGAGACCAAAATCTGACTGGAATAGCAATTAAGAGTGAAAAATAATTTTAGCAACAACCAATCGTAACATGTTCGATGTATTCAGTTTAACTTGAAATTATTTTAGCCTTTTTTTTTAGCCTTGTTAAAGATAGCTAATGTTAACTAGCTAGCTAGGGTTAATAGTAGCATGAACAGAGGTTAAAGGTCTTGTTACCCCTGAATTTTCTTGCCTCGTCTTGGTTTATTTGTATCCCAGCTTCACTTATTTTTCTGATTAGTTCATCTGTAGATAAGCTTTATAAAGCAGAAAAATTAAAGTTACCCTCCATTTGAAGTGTGACAGGAGTACAGTTAACCTACTGGTGTTCAAGAGCTCTCAAAACCTTTAAGTTAATATTACGCTCGGGAAATTTATTGCGGTGAACCAAGCTGGAACAGTGACCCTTGCTGGTTTTTCATAGTAATGGCACGAGAGTAATGCCCTTCTCTTGGCATTTGCTCAGGTCCCTGCAAAATTATTTTAAAAAATAATAAATTATCTTTTGCAAAATAACAATGCAATGTTAAGTCTAGTTGCAATCACTAAAATACACACAGCTAAGTTTCTAATGAAGTTCATACAATTATCACCAGGCCCCACAGACCAAGAATTGCATAGAAGTTAATGTAAATTTACTGGTAACCTTTTTAACTGCAAAAAACCCCAAATGCTCTATTTAAATCAAGAGTTTGTGATCACCGATTTGCTGTATAATTTTCTGTACCCTGAGCATGTTAAAAGTACAATTATGTACCATTTGTAATCGGCACTGAGTTTGTACCTTTAAAAATAAGCAAAGGTACATAGTTATTGCCTGTAGGACCAGTTCTGTACCTTACAGGGTACTTTTCTGATAAATCGCAGATCATCACCAGCTGCGCTGAAGAAGGCTTCCCTTCCAATAATTGTATGTTCACATTTGTTTTCCACTTGGCTGAACGGGCCACTATGTGGCATATTTTACTCGCAGCAACACAGAGTTTAGGCCGCTGCCCCGAGCAAGTGTCACTGTCAGCCCTGGCTCTGATTAAATACATGTCGCCCACCTGAAGTCTGCTGAAAAGAAGAAAGTAAAAGACATTCATTATGGAAGAGAAATATCCCACAATGGCTCCTTACAAGAGCAAATAACAGTCATGATTTTATGTGGTGTCTTAGATATGAGATTAAAAAGTGCTGAATTTATATGAGGAAAGTAGTCACCTGCTGTCTATCCACGGACAGTTGCAAGCATGAAGCACTGCTCACTGTCCACTCAAGGTGATAATGTGATGTGATTTCAAACCACAAACTCTTATTTGTCTCTTACTACGATGGATGGCTGGTCAGAATCTCAATTAACACAATATAACATAATTTATGTGATTATTTAACAGCTTGTGGAGACATTTTCTGTTTTTGGTTGTCTCGCTTCAGCAAAACTGCTCCACACTCACTCCACAGTATGTGAAACGCCCCCTAACAACGTAATGATCAGTCACGCATTTTGAAAGGGCAACAACCAATGAGGACAGAGTTATGACTATTCTCTGGCCAGTCATGAAAATGATCACCTTACTCACTCTCACTCACTCACTCACTCGCAGACAAATACAATGTATGGGCTGGCCTCGCTTTGTGGCCCAGCTGAAAACTCTAATTTAAAAGACACTAAAGTTGTGCCTGTTTGTGCGTCAAGTAAAGAAATAAAACAACAAAAAGTCTGAGGTGTTTTAGTGTGCTGATGTTGCTGATGTTGTTGTTGTCGTCCTCCTGCTAACACTCTGCTCTGATCCTGCTTCACTGGGCCTGACGTCTGGATGGCGTGCAGCACTGCTGTGCACCCTCGGGCAACTGAAGATGCATTTTTGTGGTTTTGTTTCTTGTAGCAATCAGCTGGCTCCAACAAACAGAGCAGCAGCTGTGTTTTCCCAAATCGACACAAACTGAGCCCCCATGCAGAGAGACAACTGTGTGAGCATCCCTGCTCCAGATGATGATGGCAAACATGAAAGAGTTTTTATGATTCTGCAGCACAAACCCAATGTAATATTTCTTTGAGAGGGTTGTCAGGACGTTTCGATGACCTTGCCAGTTGCTCAGATTTCAGGCTTTTAGGACTCACTTTCTGTCCTGGACTTTGTTTTGGAGCAAAACCTGCCTTGCCTGAGGCATTCAAATGCTTCCCAAAGCATCCAGCAAACACATTTCAGCTCCAAATGATAAAAAGCTGAATTTTTTTAGCCAGGGGAGCAAATGCCAAAGCATCCCCACTGTTAGGCCCGATGACAGGATGATTTTAGGGAGACATGAATGCAGCCAGCTGGGAGCAGCACCACAGAGGACAGAGAATATTATTTTATATTATGTGTACACTTTTAAATGTCCCTAAAAGTGCAGCCAGTCTACGGTCTGTGAGAGTGTGACATAATTAATCAAATGAGACAGTGATGCTTTTATCACCTTTGCAATAAACCTGAGGTTAAACCATTTACAAAAACAAAATTGATTCTTTAAAGTTTAAATGCCACCAAGGAATCAACATCAAACCAATAAAAAGCTCATCTGACACAATTTTAACTGCAAAAGAAAATCTCTATTTTTATAACCATGAAGCGTTTTCTCAAGAGACACAGGAAGTATCAGTAATATCTTAGCAAAGTTCAATTAAGTGCACAAAATGAACAAAATTAAACTTTCAAGATGCATATACAGAACTTTTGTTTGCCCACAGTAAAATGTCACTTTGAATTCCTTGTTATCTATGAAGTATATACGAAGACAGTTAAATTAATTAATATTCCATCAAAGTGAAAATACTTTGTTGCAAGTAAATATCATACATTGAAATGTTCCTTAAGAAAGGAGGCTACAAGCAGGAAAATGTGGAGGTTTGTGGCTGAAGAGGGAGTCAGCAGTCCATTTTTACATTCACACACTCACGTCATGGAGGATACAGATTCCCCCTTTTCAAGACGTCTTTGGGGGGTGAGTTCTTAGTCTGAAGGGGGTAAATCAGTGCATTTTTATCTGCAGTTTTGGCAGTTTTCATTTACTTTGGACCAGAAACACTTCTAAGTTATTGACTTTATGCATAATCACCCAAACAGTTCAACTTCACATCTATGTAAGAAGAGCTGTAAAACTGCTGTTCTTCCACCTTATTACACCAACTTATCAATCGCCCCTCATAGTACCAAAGGTTAAAATAAAAATTTATTGATCCTTGGGGGGAAATACACAAGTAACCAGCCCTGTATACAGTGAAACTGAAAAATGAACTTCACCTTTACCAGCTGCAATTTTAAGGTCATGATCAGTAACCTTACAACACTACTTATATCATATGTGTGCTGTGGACACGTCCAATAGAAACAAACTTCACTGGGATTCTGAAACCTGCCCACCATTTTCCAGGTGCTGCAGAGGAGGAGAGCAGTTTTACAGTTGGTTAAATTGGATCTCTGCACTGGGATCCGTCTGTTGTCTATTAAAAAGCATAATTATTGAGAGTGAATGTGCAAATATTCTCTTTTTGTAAACAGTAATGTTTTTGGTTGCTCATCAGTGAGCGTGTGCGACGATGCTGTCACTGAAGAAGACGTCTTCTCTCTGTTGTCGTCCCAGCTGGATCTCTGTCTCACAGCCACTCAAAGCTGCTGCAGACAGAGTTCTGGCTCTGAAATAAACTTAATGAATCTGATGGTTTTGTTGTGTTTTAGCTTTCAGCGTCAGGAAACAGAAATAGAAAGACTTTGTTGTTTGCGCTGTGAGATGTTATTGTTTGTTTGTTTGTTCGCTTTGGGTTGATTTCAGCTGTTTGCATCAGAGCTTTGAAAGTTATATTTCACAAAAAGTTTATTTTATTTTTTAAGGTCTCCATCTCTCCATCATACTTGCTCTATACTTTGTCCTTGCAGTAATATGATGGTATAAAAGAGTGTAAAACTGCGTGTCAGCATCCCTCATGATGATAGATCCAAGCCAAGCAAGGGAAGACTAAATACAGGAACTGGAATGTAAACACTAAAGAAAAGCTTCTTTCCTGTCACTGGAAAACACCTGACCATCCTTTATCAGAGAAAATGGATTTTTAAAAGATGATTCTGAATATTTTTGCTTTCTAGGAATTTTTCTTGAAATCTTTGCCTAAATTAGCCCCATAGCATCACCTTCAAAAACGGTTGGAAAATTGGAGAATTTAAATTTTGCAAAAAACTTCCATAAAGGCATAAAGAATGAAAAGAACAATAAACACAAACGTGAATGTGTTTATGTGGGGCTCTGCAGTTCCTACCAGCGAGACAACCTGTAATCAGCCGTCACCACCACCACACACACACACACACACACACACAGAGAGAGAGAGAGAGAGAGAAATGGTCCGCTGCCATTCATAAGTCACAGTGTAATTCCGGCCTTCTGGCTGCTGTGGATGAATGTTTCCACCCGAAGAGAGAGCAAGATTGTGGATCCGTGTTAATATCATCCAGCTGGGTGAAAGTGAAACCAATCATCCTCTTTTCTCTCTCCGTTCCACACTGACTCTGTCTCATCACGCTGTGAAGGAAAACGACACTGCTGCCAAATGGATGGTTTAAGAGGAACAGGAGAGTTTTTAACATAGATACATACAACAGTGACTGTGCAGTCACCACATCAACTCTGTGAGGCTGAAAACACCAGAAAACTAAATATGGTTCTTACAACAAATGGAAAAAGGATTTATGAAAAACAGATCTGGACGAATCAACTTGAGATCAGATTTATTCTTTGTTGTTCATAGTTTCAGACAACGTCCTCTATTCACACAGCTGAAAACAGTCTATACAAGTTGTGGCTTAAAACAAAGGGAATGTTTGTCATTGTGATGAGATTAAAATGGAAAGTTTTTCCAACTGCACTCATCGCCTTATAATCAAACTCTTGAGGCAGATGTTTGTTCACTGCAGAGGAGGTGAAGCAGCTGCAGCTTCCGTGTCACACAATGAGACTCGACAGCAAGCTAAGAAAACTTGAACACTTTAGATTTTTATTCTACAATCGTCTTCTATATCGGCCTGAAACTGTTTTAACTGATGTTTTTATGTCTCTAATGGTTTGCTTCTCATTGTTTGCTTGATGCCTCGTTTTCAAGCTTCCTTATTTTCATTTTCAAGCAAGATTTAAATGGATGTCTTCCTTATATTATTCCTTAAGTCTAGAATGAATGAATGAATGAATGAATGGACATAGTGTGACAGTAATGAAGCTTCCTGCTGTCTTGATAATATCTTTGGCTCTTTCTGATGCCACCAGCAGGCCCACTGAATGCTGTGATTAGATAATGATGAGCTTGTTGGCAGCTTCACCTGCAGGTTAGCAAGCTAGTTTGCAGCATTTGCAGCTTGGAGCTGACAAAAAAAAACACACTTTCATTCATTCCTCACAGTTCTCTTGTTTGTTCTTTGACTTTTTCAGCTCTGATCAGTCAGTGGGGGTTTCACAAACAGGCTTGTCACAGCACGGGTGTGATGAAAGTGCAGGACATAGAAGCCAGGTGAGCCAGGTGGTAAAATGACTTAGTTTATTATAAATGTGAAGATGATGAGGGGATGATTGGGGGGGGGGGGGGCAACAGGTGAAGCAGGATGAAGATGGAGGGAGGCTGAGTGTGAGAGTGATGAGGGGATAATGGCTGACAGATGTGATGAAGGCTTCTGCTTCTGCATCTTTATTAGGTCACCTGTTAAAGTCAACTCACTGACACACACACACACACACACATACACACACACACTCACTGACCTCATTCTGAGCTGCTTCATCACACTGAAGGAGTCAAAGCAAAGGAATTGTTCCCTCTGTGGTTTAAATACCCACACGCTCTTGACCTCATGATTCAGACTGATGAATAAAATGGCTGACGGGGCAGAAACTCGGCCCTCCAGGACTCTGAGTCGATCTCTGTTATCAAGCAATTAGTGGAAACATTTGAGGCCGTCAGCGGCATCGAGCAGCATTGATTTTTACTAATGTGGCTTCTGTGAGGCTGGTAGTGACGGAGCCACTTCACAGGTCTCGCAGCTCATTATGGATGCTCGTCATTGATTGTTGTAACAGCAGCAGAGTGAAGATAGATACCTGAGCGATGAGCCATGTGATGCTTCACCCCTCTGAGGTTCAATGAGAAGTGAAAACACCTCGAGCTGCCAGAAAAAAAAGACCTGTTTGTTTAATAAAAAAAACTACAGCGAGCAGCTGTTTTGGCACACCGACTATTTAACTATTTACTGTTGAACTCTGGACTGTTGGTTGGACTAAACTAACATTGTGAAGGCCACACTTTTTGGCTCTGGCTCATTGTGACAACATTCCTCACTACTTTTTTTTTAGAATTTTGACAAAGCAAACAATCAGTGGTTTGATGGAGAAAATAACCAGCAGATTCATTCGGAATGTCAGAAATCGTTAGCAGTTGGAAAACAAAACGGTTCAAAATGAGCTGCAGCTCAAAAAACTTCAACATGAAAACGCTGCTTTGGCAGGTGTCACAAATCTCATGAGCTCACAGAGAATAGAAGAACAGTCACAAAAGGACATTTTACTGACCTGAGGACTTTTACTCTGAACCTGCCTAGTTCCTGTTTCCACTCATATACATTTTAAATTCAGGAAGATTTTCTGATGCAAAACTTGTTCCACAGTGTTTCACGTCGTGCCAGGCATTCTCTCAGTACAGTGGTCTTACGGTTTGGTGTACTGTCCCTTTAATGAGTAAAAAATTCAGATAACGTTCCTGCGGCTCCGCCCACTGAAGAACTAACTGCGTGAACTTTCTTGTCCTGGGATTTAGTCTTGTGTGTGTTACCCTGACGTGGTAAGTCATCAATTTCTGCGCTTTTCATCTTTGCTGCAGTTTTCAGAAGTGTCGCGGTTCGTCGGAAGAAAGTCTGTCGAGCGACAGGAAGTTTACCGCAAGAAAGGAAATTTGGGGAAAATGCGATTTACTGCAGAAAACATGAATGTTTGTGACAAAACTGAACACTGACAGCGTGACGACCAGCTCAGCAGAAATAAACAGCTGGTGTGTTTGATTTTATTCGATATTTTTTTTAGATGACACAACAGTTATGAAACGTCAAGATGCTTGACTGTAGACAGGCTGAAGTTTTTAAAGTTTACAGGTGAAACAGATTCACGTGCTGTGAGGAATAAATACTGAATACTGAAGTTTTTTCCCGCACTGCGTCAGTTTTCACAGTGTCTGCTCATTGTTCGACTCGTTTTTTTTTCTGTTTCCTTCAGTGTGTGTGTGCGTCTGTCAGTGTGTGAGAGTGTGTGTGAGTGTTTGTTTCTAAGCGCGCGTGCGCACTGCGCCCCTGGGCGCCGACATGTAGGCCGAACTGCGTCGGACATCTGGAGCGTCTTCAAAATAAACGAAGCCGGACTGAACATTTGCGCTTGTGAACGTGATAACTTCTCTTTATAACAGATTCGCAGATGTTTATAACAGAAGCATTTAGTGAATACATCCAGTGCTTCAGTGTGTTACAATCACTAAGTGCATGTTAAATAATTCTGATGCACAGATGTTCAGTTAATGGAGCTGTAGCACAAATACAAGCAGAGACACCACTGTGTCACTGCTGGAACATCAGCATCAACAAAATGCACATACACACATACACACATAGTTGATCACAGGAAGCAGTTCACATGTTCAGCCTTACTGCCACATCCAAATAGTGTTGTTCGCTTTCTCTGCCCAAGAAATTATTTTTAAGCTGTTTTTGATTATATTCACTCATTAGTCTTACTCACATGCTTCATCGCCCAGTGATGCCAAGTACCGTACAAAGTATTTTTCCATTGATAGTAATTAGAATTTTGTACTTGTGTTTTTTTTTTTTTTTTTTAATGCAGCCTGTGTGAGGACAGGACACCGTCTTTTCCCCTTATATAATGACCTGTCACTGCTGACTTCCAGGTGTGCTGGATGAACTCTTCATTTCTCTCTGTTTTCTGTGTGTCAAATTGAAGATGAATGAGGATGCGTTCGAGGTCCCGGAGAGGACCGAGTACCGCTACCTGGTGCAGGAGGAGGACGAGGAGGAGGTGCAGTACGTCCGTCACAGACACTACATCAACCCCCTGCTGGTGCTCTCCAGACGCTGCATCTTCCTCATCTGCGTCGGCGTGCTCGCTCTGCTCTCTCTCGCCTCCTACCTGGGCTATGTGGCTCAGACGCTGCCGCCAGGTCTCGCCCAGGTGTCCACAGACTGCGGAGAGTTCAGAGGAAGACATGTGAGTTTAAACCCTGACTCCAGGTTTGCTAACAAACACTCCATTAACCTGACACGCGTCCTTACATGTCATCTTCTCTAAATGCTGTTCATATTTTTTGTTTTTTATTTAAAAAATGCAAATGTTCAGCAAAAACAGCCAGTTATCAACTCACTTTAGTCAAATCTCTTCTTCTGAAGTAAGTCCAGAGTTGACCTCAACTCATCCATCTTTTAAACCGCATTTAACTGATTTTATTTTTAAAAAACTAATGTTGTAATCCTCTAAACCCTCCTCGAGTTTCCTTAACACGGGTTGTGCAGAAATTACAAAGCAGTACACTTTACCAGTAAAGTTATTTTACAGAGTGGTGGAGGGATATTTTTGGAGGCCAACCCGGAAGTCAGCATCGCACTGGTTCCCTCGGCAAAAAGCTTTTGGGATTTTTGAATGGAATTTTGGATTATCGTGGCGCAAAGTACTCTGCAGGGCCAGTTTCGGCGCTGCAGAGTACTTTGCGCGAGCGACTTTGTCAAGCTAAATGGAGCAGATGAGTACAAAGCGCACTTAACAGGAAGTCACGCAAGAGGAAAGGTACTGAGAATCCAGCCAATTTTCAAAATAAAACACATGTCAGAACAAAACACCCCGTTTAATGATCGTGTGGCTGTCCAGTCTGCATATGTATCTGTCAGTTAACAGAGACCAACACACATACACATACACACACACACGCACACAAACAGCGAGGTGGCTGTCCGGATGGGAAATGGCGCTTCGTGGCGCATCTGCCTCCGGTGTGTCCCCGGCTTTAGAGTGCTTAGGTTTCTACAAAACTCTCTCCTCTGTGCATATAACCTAATCTAGCTCCACTACTGATCATGGCTGTGTCCATTTCTCGTCTCACATCCTTTGCCAAACAAATTATATATTTTATACCTTTTTTATGTGATGACTTCTGACGTCCCTTACAAACACTGTAGTCCCATTTAGCCACTTGTTAACAACTGCCCTTTTCAAGACACATAAAACCTTAAAACTTCAACAGTTGGGTT
>JAQLOL010000001.1:35034694-35047374 GCA_029783665.1 Naso thynnoides
GGCTGTGTGTGTGAGTGTGTGTGTGTGTGTGTGTGTGTGTGAAGGTGTGTGTGAAGGTGTGTGTTTGTGTTCAGGTGTGTGTTTGTGTTTGTGCCAATTGGCTGCAAGGGGGTGTGGCAGTGAGAGTGGCTTGTAACAAAAGGTGCATAACTTAAACAGATTAATGTAACATGGCCAAACTTTGTAGAAACACAAACACACCCACTTTCACTGGTCATGGCTTTCCCCGCCCCCATACTTTACCCCCCCAACCCCACCCCAACCCCCCCCCCATTTGTCATAGACTCTTGTGGGAGGCATTGTTGCAGACAGCATTTTTCTTTCTTTCTTTCTTTCTAAATATACAGTAAAAACAGAATTTAACATTCAGACAAGTACACAGTATTTGGCATTCCAATGTTTTTCGCTGCTGGTCGCAGCTATTGCTAATATACGCTTGTTTTCGGGAAAGTTCAAGTCAGAAAATGAGCCTTTATTCGCAAGTTTATGACCAGACAACTCAAAGAGTTTGAAATGTTTTTGACGTTGGGAATTCCTTTATCATTAAACTAGTGAGGCTGATCTTTAAATCCTGTTTGTTTGATTCCTTGTTTTACTTACTGGCCGTCTTCTTCTTCTTGCTGGTGCACTGGTGTGCCTTGGTGTGTTACTGCAGCATGTTCATGAGAGAAGTGTCTCATTAGCATGACTAAACATCAAACACTAATTAAAAATATTTGGAGGATATCTGAACAACAGATAGTATCTAGCTATGTATCTAGCAAACACAGAGAAACACTTTCACCCTATCGTGACCTCTGTTCATGCTCCTATTAGCTCTGTTTTGGCTTCATGAGGAAAATCTCTGACCCTACTCTGCAGCTACTAAATGCACAAGCTAGTCTTCAACTGTCCACTGTTTGCTGCTAAGCAGGTAAAAGCATGGTTTGTTTACCTGAGCTTATTTGATGAAAACTGACAGCAAATGTGATGCACAACCAATACTGGGAGCTAAAAGAGGCTGAAAAGCCCCAGAAAGCTGTTGATTTGAAATAAACGTGCGTTGAACAACATCATATTAGAGCATCAGTATACGCAACGTTACAAGTTGTCTGGGCCCACTTGAATGTTCAGCGGCTGCAGCTCCTAACGGCTTTGCTCTGCCGCAGATTTGTGCTTCTTGTGGGTTTTGTGCCTGCGGGGCTTTTTAAGCTCACTCAGTGGTGAAGCTCTGAGTAAACTGACATTTAGCTGTTGTGAGAGGCAACTGCAGGGCATCCTGGGTGATTTTTCTACACGGTTCATTGGGTTTTTTATGTTGCACAGTCTGTTTTTCTTTCTGTTCAGAATACCTACCTAACCCTAACAGACAATCTGGACTGATGACGAAAAGGTTTTTAAGAAACAAATCCTGAAAAAAACAGCCAAATTCACCTGGGCAACATATAAAAGCTTGTAATTTTCTCTATTTTCTTTGAATGGAGTTGTGGACTATATTGAACGTCATGTGCAGATTTTTGCTTAGAATTTAATAATGACCCCAGTAAGGAAAGTTTCTGTTCATAACTGTGATTCAGAAGAGGAACATTTGGGAACTACCCACTGTAAAAACTCTCTTCTCCTGATTCTGTGTCTCCAGCAACATATGTTGTTAGTATTTTGCCTCACACTGACATTTCAGTAACTCAGTGAAGCATCTTTTTGTCTGCAGTGGTTCTCCACAGTCCCGTGTATCGCTATGTGGTGACACACACGCCGTCAGGACCAATCAAGACAACCAGCGATCTGCTGCCATTCCCCAGCCGCTTCTCCTTCCACATTCTGGACGTCTTGTCCTTCTTCGGGGGGCTGCAGTCAGTGCTGGGGAAACCTCTCTCTGATGAAGACAAGAACTTTGTGGATCTCATCACACACCATTTTGTCCACTTTGCCAAAACAGGTGAATGTTATTTCTGCCACTCGTGGGGGCTTAATGTTTCAGGATTGGACACAGACCTGCTACAGCTGTTTTTTAACTCAGTGTTTGATGCTCACACCATTTTGGTTGCATTTTGACTTATTGACTATTAGTTTTTTTCAGTGCTCAATGTTTAAAAAAAACTAGTCATGCAGATTAAGTAGATTTGCATTTGAAAGATTTATATTACATTTGAAAATGTGTAATTAGATCAATGTTACATTGTTGAGAATAAATGATTATGTCTTTAAAATACGACAGTTTTTAAATTATTTGTAACTTTGAGTTTACAAGTGACTCCAGACCTTCACCCTCAGCTCTAGTAACCTGACGTCCTTCACATGAGATCTGAAATTTGACCCCAAATTCGAAGGGACATTTTGATTTATCTTCTCCTCAGTGGCCATTTAATTCACTTCATTTCACTTAGAACAACATGCACAGCTGCAATAAGCTCATTTGGATCCAATAAAATAGTTTCTGACCTGCCTGCATAACTCTGATTGGTCATTTGTTTCCCAGCGGTGTCAGACATCTGGAGCCAGACTAGAAAAGTCAAATGTGGATATGAAATCACCACGGACATTTTTCATAAGTTCTCCTATAAACATCTCTAAAGGTCTTTTCTGATACCCCGACGTTTGATATTTTATGCAGGTCTTTGAAAATAAGGCTGCAAACAGTAACTGATAAAACTCCTCCTTCCATCTTGCAGGTAAAATGGAGGATGCATGGCCAGAATACCCAGCAGCCACTGCTCTGCTGTCTGACAGTCTGAGGGTGGCCCAGAACTACTCGTCCGCTCGGTGTCAGCTGTGGAAGCAGAACGGCCTGTACGCCTACGCCTGGATTAACTGACTGAAGACAGTGTCAGTCATTCATGGCCATGTTCATAGTTTCGATACTTTGAGCTGAAGTCATGCAGTTCAGATCCTTCAACTGCCTGATGATTGGCTGTGAGTTTTAAAACATGTAGGAGGTGGAACTTTTTGTTGCTCTTAAGTTACATTTGTCTTCTCTGCTTAATTTTAGTGTTATGAAGTTTTACCAAAAGCCACCTCAGTGTTTTATTTTCTTCGAGAACTTGTGTCAGCTCACCAAAAGTATAGAAAACACATCTTTTCACTCGACATCCAGTGAATCTGTCTAATATTTGTGGTTTTATTTTTCCAGATTTTCATATGCCTGTCTCCCCTTCGCTTCCATAAGAGAAAGTGTATATTAAAAAAAAACCCAAACATGTAGAATTCTCCCCTTAAATCAATGCTACAGTCCTCATTCTCTGTATATCTAAAGAATGCTCAGACAACAGTAGGGGGCTTATGGTTGCATAGAGCCTGTTTAATGTAAAAATTCAGCAGTAATGTGACTTTGCTGATAGAATATCCCCAGACTTCACTTTCTGCTCAAGAGGAGAAAAGCCATTTAAACTTAGTAAAAACTAAAATTCTGGTCACATGTTGCTGAAGTGAATGTGGGTCAAACTGAGGGTCAGTGAGGAGTGAAGCAGCATAAGGGAGGATGCGATCAGAGTGGCTGACTGAAGTTACTCTTGATGTCAGGTCGGTGTGACGTGTCACATGTGAGGTGACTTGATTAGAAAGAGACTCAGTTCTATATAAAGAAGATTATTGCTCAGTACATAAAGAATATTGACTAAACCGACTTTGTTTTAAGTGTCAGTCAAAGCTCAGCTGAAGTCTGAATCCTCTGAACAAAATTCAACAGCTTGTAAAATCAGAGAAAAAGCTGTTTAATCTCTCCAAACTGCTGCTGAGGAACTACGCCAAGTGAATTTTGTCTGAATTAAGAACAACAGCTTTCTGCTTCAGGGATTCCTGCAGTTTTAGTGAAAGGAGCTTCTGCTGTGTGAGAGATGCCGTTGTTGGCTTAAAATTTCCAAGATGTCGACTTCTTAAGAGTCCTAAAATACAGGATTGTTATTGTCGAGTGCAGTAAACACAGCAGAATAAACTTCATGAGCCCAGACACCCAGAAATCAGCTAATCCAATCAGCTGTATTTACAAATCTGCACCATGTGGACACATAAAACTAAATGGCAAAAATTCTCTGACATACTTGCACTTGAAGATGTAACCCAGTGATTAACTGGAGGCTGAATATTGATCCTTATTACAAGTAAACAAGCTTAATGTCTAAAAACAGCGGCACACCTTTAAACCATCTGACAAGCCGTCTGTCTGGGACTGTCGCTGTTTCTGTGAGACTGTGTAAATACTTTCGTGCTTGACTTTTTGTTTTAATGACCGTCCAGAGCACAGTCTTACCTGTGTTTTCTGAATAGTTTACGTTAACAGGAGAAAAAAACGGAACATTTCTTCCCCTGCTTCACAAGCTGCAGGGAAGTAAACTTGAAATTTTTTTTAAAAAAAGCTTTTACAATCGAACTGTAAAGTGAGTGGAGGTTAAAATGCATCTTCAAAAGTTCAGTTTTAAGTCATTTGTCAATAAATATCTGCAGTTACATTCAAAAGTAAACTTCACTCAAGCTTCTCCGCTAAGAAAAAAGACTGAGCGCAAAGATGTGAAACAGAAAATTCCTGTGGACGTCAGAACCTCGAGCACTTAAAGGGAAATATACAACTGAGATTGTAAATTCAGGGAAATGTTTGAAGTGAGGAGGGAATGTTAGAAATGTGAGCTTTCCTTTTTTGTGTTGTTCTTTGTGTGAATGAGCTGCTGAGTCAGAAGACGTTTGCTCTGTGAACCTGTGAAGTCCTGCTGTTTGCACTGATTCATAACCTCACGCTCGGCCACCAAGTCTGTGCACTTTCCTGTCAACATCTTTAATTACATGTTTGTGTCATCGCCGTCACAATTGCAGACTTTTTTTTTTTCCTGTATTCATTCCAGATGTTAGTGAAGCTGTTTTTCTGCTAACAAGTTTAAATTTGCAAATTTACAAACAGTTTTGTCTAACCAAATCAAGCTCAGTAATCCCTTGTGGTGGTTTACTTGTTTATGGTTTGTAAACGATAATTTGCTTGATTTGTGCTGAGGCAGCTTTCTTGTGTGTTGATGCAGTGATTTTTTTTTTCCATTTGTTATGTGCTCAATAAATGGACATGGAGGATTTGCATCTCTTGGTATTTTGTTTTAAGGACTCGTTTTATGCTGTTTTATCTACAGGAAAAACAAAATTTTCTGTCACACTTTGAGACACAAATATTGAACCTCAAGATGAAATGGTTCTGCCTTCTTGGTCGGTTTTGTTTGGGACCTTTCACTACGATTTACAACCAATCGTCCACATTTATTCCAAAGTTTCTTGAAACCTTTTTATGTATGGGATAACAAATTAAATGAGCGATTACAAATCAGAAAACAACGAGTTAGCATGAATGAGAGTTGAGCAAAGGAAGGCGAAATGTTCAAGTTCATAGAGTAACAGATTTATAAAATTAATGCCATTGTGCTTTATATTTGGAAGGCACAAATTACCACCAGTGAAGGTACACCACAAAATTCTCACAAAGTAGAAACACAATAATTCAAGCAGTAAACTTACACACAGAGCTCACGCATGAAAGCAAAAACACTTGGAACAGCTCAAATGTTGAACCCAGAACCGTGTTGCGAGAACAGGTCAAAGGTTATTGTCCCTCTCAGATAGTTTTTATTCTGAAACTTTCATGGATGCCTGAAGCTGTACAATTTAGCATTTCATCAGAACGAAGCAAAGGTGAAGAAAAAGTCTGACAGTTTAATTCAGGGATGACTTTTGTGTGGTTTCATTTCTTATTTTCTTAATCTAAATAACTTAAACATTTAAAAACAGCTTCAGGTTAATGAAGAAGCGATCTCACCTTAAGGAAACAGTGAGAAAAAGATGGAAACTGAAACATTTAAACTCTAGGATGACATGGAGAAGTCTATCCGCTGATGAAGATCATGTCATGTAGGCTATTGGAAAGCTCCAGAACATTTTCACACTGCACTGATACTGGAGTTTTCTTCATCACTTTGATCCTTTTACAGTTTATTTGCGGGGTAATGTTTGTGTACTTGTACATGAAATAAGTCAATTATACTTACATGAAGTAAAAGTTTCAGCAGCGAAGGCAGCTGTACCGTGTCTGTCCAGTAGATGGCGGCAGGAGAGCTCAGATGAGCCGCCGTGTGTGTGTGTGTGTGTGTGTGTGTGTGTGTGTGTGTGTGTCTTTAAGGCCGGGTCTTTCAGCTCGCAAACGGCTGTCTGCTGCCACGCTGCGGCGCCTGCTCAGTGCGTCTCCGCCGCCGCCGCTCAGATCCCGGACCAGGAGCTCCTCCGTCCGCTCGTCCGCTTCGCTGTGTGTGTGTGTGAGAGAGAGAGTGCGAGCGTGTGCGCCGTCTGATGTTAACCTATGGATTGACGGAGGGAGGCTATTGTTGTCAGCCCGGTGGTTTGTTCTGCTGGAGCTGCACTTTCACCGGAGAATGCCCAGAGGAGCCGGAGCTGTGTTGCTGCACGGATAGCGCAGAAATACACCAGAGAAACACGGTAAATATTGACATTCCTATTTAGAAATGTAATTTTGTGCGTATCTGTGCTGCTTTTGTTTATTATTCTCGTTAGAATAAAAGGCTCTCGCGTGAGGCAGCGGCGATGTCTCAGATCTCGGCGTCACCGCTCGAGCTGCAGGAGGCTGTTTGTTTGTTTGTTTACCATAAAAAAAGAAAAACACTTTGAGCGTCATTTAGGTCCTGAACTAAGCGAATTGTTTGCGTACCATCATCAGGCTGGATCAGCATCCTTCAGCCATCACCGCCTGGCTGTGCACGATCAGTGAAGGCAGCAGCAGCGTTCAGGCCTGCTGGGAGCTCCGAGCTGCTGCTGCTGCTGCAATAACACTTAAGTTGTTTCGAACAAAATTTCTAATCACTACAACTGGATTTATAGCCGCAGTTATGAGCCAGTAAGGCACGCTGCTGCCTCTGATGCTGATGCTGCGGTGTTTGTCTCTGCAAAACATGTTTGCTCGTTTTCTGAGAATGCAAACAGTGTAAACATGCACAAAACAAAGGAGCCAGTCAGTCATTTCTACATAAATTTTAGTTTTGTCAATGCTTTGTTTGTTTGTTTTTTTGGGGCAGATATAGATAAAAAGATACTTTTTGTTTTTTTATCATATAACTATAATAGAAAATCAGGGTTGTTTCATTGACATCTATAAACAAACCTCACATGTTTTCCACAAGTAGAGCTGCACCTAATAATCACCTTCATCATTACAATAAAAGATTACATGATCCCGGAGCTCGGTGTGACCTCCCCAGGTCTCCTGTTTCGTCTGAGCAACCTTTCAAAATTCAAAGATGTTGAATTTTCACAGAGGCCTGTGAAAAGAGATGGATGTTTACATTTGAATAACCGGAATCAGATGATTGTGTTTCTGTCAGATGATTAATGTGTTTTGGTTTCTTGTGGTGTGGAGACACGTTACAAATCCTGCGGGTGTCTGAATGCGGACAGTGAAATCTATTATTTGATTTAACAGGTCAGCAGATGAGCTGAAAGTCTCTTATCAGACAAATTCCAATCAAGTTGGTGCCAAAGAAGACAAGTTTTGTCTTTAATGTAGACACTGGATTGTGGAGGCCATTGTATGAATCGTTGGGTTTTGAGTGTTGTGTGCGTTTTAATGAGTGAAGTGGAGGGACAGATGATGGCAGACAGCTGCTGCTGCTGCTGCTGATGATGATGATGGTGATGATAGTTGAACCTATAAGAGAGTTGCAGGCAGACTGGAGCTTCTGTAGGAATAAACAGCTGGAGTCATATACAGTTAGATCAGGAGCCATTTACCTGCAGAATGAGAGCGCAGAGTTTATTTAAATTTATGGGATTAAAAAGAGGATTCATCCTCACTTTAAATGATCCAGTGGTAAAACAGGGAGTCCAACTCAAACTGTGATGACATCATAAAATCTAGTGACAAACGATTCAAAGTTTCGTTCAAAAACCTCAGTGGAAGCTTTGGATGTGTAAACTCAGCATGTAACGCTTTATTGCTGGGCTTTGTGTTTTTCCAGCGTTTGTAGCTAGAATTCATAGTGGAAAAATGAAATGACGCCACATTTCCTTCTTTCAGCATCCCACCTCTGACCACAAACCAGCACAGCACTCGTCTGAATGAAGTCCAGGTCCCGGGTCCCCACACTGTGATGCAGTTTATTTAATGAAGTTCTAACTCCTTCCAGGTGTCGGGACGTTTAGTTTACACACAAAGCAGCCAGAGTCTCCAGCTCTCTGTGTCTGTCAGTCTGTCAGGTAGAGTTAAGAGCTGCCCTCCAGTCTCTGCTCTCCCCCTAGTTTGGGCCTCCACCCTTCTCACTGGGACTTCTGCCAGAGCTGTGCTGTGATTTAGTGCGCTGACCACATGCAGCCACTGCCATATGCTTCAGATGACGGCTCATATTGAAAGCTTCTGTAAGCTTTAACCTTTCTACGTGAACCTCTGCAGGGCTGCGGCAGATCTGCAGCTCTGCTGGATTTCACTTTGTACTTTTTAAACCCTTGTCCTCAAATGTATGTTGCATCAAATCTTTATGGAGTCAAAATCCAGCAAGTATCTCAAGCATCTGTATGAAAAATGTCAAGATCCACGTGTCTGAGGCGTTCTTACAGAAGTTTATGAAGGAAATATGCCTCCAACTTGAAAGGAAAAGTGGCTGAAATACAGAAGACCATGAAGGAACACTGGAACTCTGCACTACAAACAACATCTTTCAGGGTTTTCAGATCCAAGAGGGAGAATAATGACTGCGATGAAATGAAGAGTATCAGTAGAACATAAACTGTCAAGATCCTGCATCATTACCTCATTGGAGGCGGACAGCGGCACCTAGATTACCGCTGCAATGATGAGTGAGTCAACAAAGAAACCAGACCGATTAGACCAATATTCAGATGATTGATTCACATTCACATCACGCTGGTTTTTGCTTGTCTAGAGGAGGATTTTTTGCTTCCTCTTAACAAACAGAAAGTTCTTATGTTGGCGTATGTTACAGCCGAACCTGGAAATCAGTTCGTGTGCTAACTTTGTAACCTCACTGTGACAGAAATTACCCTGATCTCAGGGCCGTTTTTAACGTGGTTGGGAAAAAGAAAGCCACTCTAAACACCAACAGCTTTGACCGAAGTCAGGCTGCAGGGTATCATCAAAATGTGTAGCTGAATTGCAGGCACGTCCTGAAATGACCCTCTTAATCTCTGCAGTGTTTGGACTTGAAGATTATAGCCGCCTCGTGTCCAAAGAGTTCAAGTTTCAGTCTGGCTGCAGATAAAATCTGCCAAGATGCCGATCAATAGACTGAAGAACTCATTTGTCACTGCTACTGTAGGCGACACTATTGCATTTACTGTCAATAGTTGGTCTGATTGTTATCGGGTTTCTCTTGGCTGTGCAATAACTTGGCCCTCTCGATAACAAAGACACCTTGACCAATTCTGACTGAAAAACCAAGACCAGTCTTCTGGCTCCAGCGACTCAATGGAGAATATGTTGTGTTTTCTGTTACATATGAACTGAGTATCTATAAGATTTGGTCGGACAAAACAAGATATTTTAAGATGCATACTTATACTGCTTGTGCCTACACAGCAAGCTTTGTAGGGATACTATATTTGTTTGAATGGAAAAATTGATAATTTAGCAAGCTAGCACAAGCTAACTGCCAGTGTTTGGCACATATGTCACCTGTCCAGCAGAAAGCTAACTCCCTCAGTGCTCGAAGCAGGTGAAAGCCAAACCGAGATTCTCTCTCATTCTGGAATAAGCTTCATCTGCTCGCCCTTTTGCCTCACAAGGGTTATATTTCCTTTTATTCGCTACCAAGTCCACATCCACCATTTTCTCCCGTCTGAATGGCGTCCAGTTTCTCTGTTTTATTCACTTTCAACCTGCACAGTCCCATTGGCTGGGGGAAACATAAGAACTTCCCGACTAAACCAAAACATCCAAATACAGGCAGAGGGCGAGGCTCGCAGATACAGTCATCACCACACATGTCTAGGGGCCCATAAGTAATGATTGAGCCAGATTAATTTTGTTAAAGTATATATTTTGTTTTTAAAGCAACTACTTCTTACTTTACCTCTAAGTGACACAGTTTTCTGACTTTTAGAAGAAAAATAATTAGCATATTAATCGATAAGTGATAATGATATAACATTTTCTAATCAGAAGAGAGAGGAAACGGGGTATTGTGTATAAATGGAGTGAAAGGTGTTATATTGGATGACAGTTGACATGGAAATCTCACATAGCTTATTTAAAAACTAAGTTGTCTAAGAGTATTTTTATTTGGAGTAAAGCAAGGTATGTGCCTGATTACAATGCAACATGAATTCTGTATTGTTCACTTATTTTAACATATCTGAGTAACTGTGTGGAAGTGTGGGGCAACACATGTACAAGCAACATACAGCCATTGTTTATAGTATAAAAAACCCCCAGTAAGAATTATTCATAAAGTAAACTCAAGAGAACACACCAACAGTTTATTTATTAAGTCCAGGCTACTGAAACCTGAAGATTTAGCTGATCTATAGACATTACTAATTATGCACAGGGCAAGAAGTACAGTATTATCAGAACATGTACAAAAGTGGTTTGCTTTTAGTGTAGAGGACAGCAGAAGAATATTAGATTTCAAACACCAGTATGCACGGACTACCTTAAAGCAGATGTGCACATCAGTTGCAGGAGTCAGACTACAGAACTCTGTACAACATGAACTAAAAAGTTGTACAAATATATTTCAATTCAAGAAGATTTACAAGGAAAGAGTAAATAGACAGTATAGTATGGTAGTAGATTAATATAGTTAGTTAGTACAGTAACAGTAATATTATAGTTTATTAATATGGGAATCTAATATAGTGATACAGAATAACTAGTGGTGTGTAGATATAGCAACTTATTAGGTATGACTGTTCAGAAATATCATAGTTATTGTTTTTCTTTGTTTTTCTTTGTTCATATTATTTATTCTTATTTGCTCGCAGCTTGTCTATCTTTAATTGACAACTTTGTGAATTCTCAACTTTGTCTATTCTCAATTGTTAATCCTTAACTTGTCCATTCTCTAAGTAATGGTACAGGACATCCGATTGAGGATTGGTAGTGTGAGTAAGGGGCAGGTGCAATAAGAATTTTTTGTTCTTCCTGCTCCTTTTTGTTGTGGAATGTATAGGCGAAAGTGAGTGTCTCTCGATCATGTGACCTTTGTGCGGAACTATGCGTTGTCATGTACGAAATAAATAAATGAATGAATGAATGAATGAATGAATGAATGAATGAAACGAATGATAAAAACAACCATCAGCTGTAGCCTTGGAACAGCTCAGAAGTCTCATGCTGGTGATGAAGCTCCAATATCATCCTCACTTTTCTTTTGTCTGTGTCACTAGAAGCAGACCTTTGTCTTTCAGCTTACTGAATTATCCAACCTGGTCAACCCACATTGACACTTAATCAGATATTTATCACAAAGATGAACTGGGTGGACCAAATTAAATGACTAAAGGCCCGTTTACACTTTGGGCTTACAGATAAAAGCTGATATGATGCCTGATTGATTACCCAAACAATCAACAATTGGTAATATTAGAGGCTTGATTAATTAATACTGATAAATAGTCTAAAGTTTGAGAATAAATTGCAGCCATGACTTCAAAACCAGATGCTTTTTGTGGAGAAAATTAACTTAACATCAACAAAGGTAACCATCTTTGTCTTAATGGGACCACATTGTTGCTCTTTCATTCTTCCCTTTAGTGCTCACAGCTCTTTGTTCCTCTTTGATTCCTGCTTTGGAAATAACAGAATTTCATAGCATAATCCATCTTTGGAGATATTCCTAATCCAGATGGTTTGCATGTCCTGTTCCGTGTTCAGATTACACTGCGAGCCCTGTCGCTGGTATAGGTCTTTACAGAGAATGTAGATGAAGGATTAAAGCCCTCCCTGCTTTGTGTTGGGAGGATTTAGCAGCATCTCTTTGGCTCTGGCTGGGATTGTTTGCATTGTTTTGAAAGACACACAAGGGTCCAGATCCATGTAACAATATCACACACCACACTGCCATACCGCACCATGCCATCCTGAGAACTTTTATGCATTGTATACCAGTGTTTTACCCATCAACCTTAGTTAGTGAAACATTCTGTGACAGTTTTCTACAAGGGTAATGAACTTTCTCTATAAATTCTGGGATTTGTTCTGTAATCACTAAAGTACAACCAGATGAGTCATTAGAGGTCTCCTTGTGACTCTTAACACAAAGTCTGGTATCTGTTACAGCACATTGGTGTGTTGGAAGAGGCAGATATCACGTAGGAAGCTGGCGAGTGGTCGGCTGCAGTCATATGAATACTGGCAGTTTGATTGTTCCCAGGGGGCTTATATTACTACAGCCTGCACCAGGCTCAGCTCTGCAGTTCAGCTCTCTCATATTACCCATCTCCAGCTGTCTGATGGACAAACCTGAAGTTCATCACCCACTCAAACCCGATTCTGGACCTTTGAGTTGATGAGCATGTCTCAAACTTTAGTGGCAAACTTCAAAAAGGTCAGATGTTCGTCCTGGTTGAAGATCAAACCAAACAATCAGAGCTTCTGTGGGCAGAACTAATGTTCTGGCTTGCCAGTTTTATAATATTTAACCAAATATTGGACAGGTTTTTGGGCAGCACAGTAGCTCAGTGGTTCACACTCCATGTGGAGTTTGCATAGA
>JAQLOL010000001.1:35047474-35083890 GCA_029783665.1 Naso thynnoides
GGGTGGGAAACATGAGACAGGGACTAGTTATTCTCATGCACACACCCTAACATGTTAGCCATTTTTTTGACTTGTCCAACCCAGTGTAACAACTGGTTCAGCCTGTTTCTCCAGAGAAGCTCAAGATGAAATCGGGACGGATGATGATGAGTTAGTCACAGACTTTAAAGTCAACAGGTACCCTGCAATTACCAAATAAGCTGTTCCAAAGAAAACACTTTGTGAATTTAACTAAACCTAACTAACTGGGATATGTTGATATGTGGATTTTCTGCAACTGTGTTTTGTGTAAAAGTACGTTGCACTTTTAAAAATACACCACAAAAACAACAATCGACAAATGTGTTTGTTCTGTGATGAAGTCATTACAAGCAAAATGTGTTTCAGTTTGGCAGCACTGCCAGCTCATCGAGTTGAGGCCAACAGTCGCCTACATCTATCAGCTTATCTATCAGCAAGTCATCTTGACTTGTTGTTGTTGTTGTTGTTGTTGTTGTTATTTTTGTTGCTCTCTTGCTCATGTAGTTCTTGCTTTCCTCTCTCCACAGATATTGACATGAAGAAAGACATTGAGACTCTAATAGCAGAGGAACGAGCTGATATCATCTTGAAATATGCGACGGTGAGTTTGTGCTTCCAGCAAACAGAACACCCTCAGTGTTTGTTTGTTTGTTTGGTCGAGATGGATTGGACAGAAGCTCTTTATGTAATATATTCAATGACAGTAACTCTAAACACTCCAATATTTATCTTTTATACACAGTTAAAAATTGCAATATGTTAAAAAATGTCTTATAATCTCAGCTCTAGTCAGTACATGTTCTTATCCTTGTACTTCATCAGCATTTGTGGAAGGTCTGTGTTTTTCAGGCCTGCAGGCTTTGGACGATGCTCAGTAGCTTCATGATCTCCTGTTGTGTGTTGTTATTTTGTAGGATGGAGAGTTCACGCGTGGTTGATTTTGCGGTTAAAGAAACCAACAGGCGCACTGAGCAGGACAAGAGTGTGAATTCATATGTGTGTTGTTGGTTTGTGTGCAGTGAATTTCTGTATGTGTGGAGAAAAATACACTTTGTGAGTGTGTGTGTGGGTGTGTGGGTGGGTGGATGTGAGTGTGCTGCCAAAGTGCATTAATAACACGTTGTGTAATAATATGTTTGTGCCTGTGATTTGATGTGATTGAAGAATGATGACCGTGTTTTAACTCTCACTGAAACTCAAACTAACATTAAAACCTGGCGTGAAAACATTTTTGTAAGCTGACTAAACTGCAAGAACTGAAACTAAACAGAGGATGAAGTCTGTGACCTTTCTTTTCAGTTCTCGTCTTCAGCCTCTTGCCTCATTGACTCTTGAATGAACTTTGGTCGATCAGTTTTCAGTAAATAAAACGCTGATGCCTCCTGTTTACATCCACTGAGCCACTGACAAACAAAGACATCATCATGTTTTTAGATGCAAAGTAAATGCAGTCACTTAAAGTAATTGTCTTAAAAGCTAAAGTTCATGTCTGATTTTTATATTTTTTGTCAGAGCAACTGTGTTTTAAGATCTCAGATGTTTGTCAAAATCTGACAAGCAGCATAATTAAGAGTGAAAATGTCAAACACATTTGCTGGTACCAGGTTTATAAATATGAGGATTTGCTGCTTTTCTCTGTTGCTCATGAGTGAGTGAGTAAAGAGTCTTTGGGTTTTGGACAGTTAGTTGGACGAAAGAAGCAATTTGACAATGATACTTGGGCTGAGTGCTGATCGGGGTTGAACAGGAGGGAATGGAGATGGTGGCAGCAGATGTTAAATATAGCTCAGCAGCTTGGAGCAAAAGCGTGATAGCTGTGTGTGTGTGTGTGTGTGTGTGTGTGTGTGTGTTTGTGTTGGAAGTGGGGGGTGTTGGGGGGGTGCTCTGTCTAGCCATAGCAACAGCTGTGACACACTGTGCAACGATTGACTTGACACCAACCTCCGGGGGCTGACTGTAGCCCCGGTCATCGTGATTTCTGTGTCGGGATGCTGGTTTCCGGCCACATGTGCAGCACAGTGCAGAGAGGAGGAGCAGAGCTGGAAAAAGAAACAGCTGCTCATCCCAGGAGAACCCTGGGTAAAAGCCTCTCACAAATACATACAGGTTTATGTCTTTTATGGAAGTTTCAGAGAGACCGAGTTAAACTCACTTCACCTCATTTGTCCTGATGCATCCTGCTCCCTTGCTCCCTCTAACTCTATTCAAGCAAAGCCAGCAGATATTTAAACTGTACATGATTTTGTATTTACACCTAAATAAAAGTAATGCCTACTTGAATTATTTAATTTGTCCTTTAAATTGGAGTGTAGTAGCTTGGAAATGTTTGCAGTAAATGCAATTTGTCAGTTATTGTTGATCATCAACATTCTTTGATGAATCAAGTGTCTGAGCTGAGTTTAGTCAAATTTTCCCGATACAGTATCTCAGTGGTGTAGTCTAGTTTATTGTAGTGGGTATACTCTGGTTTTTCCCCTCCCAGCTTCATACACACCCCTCCCCAAGGTATCCCACATGAGCACCACCACGCTCATCAACGTGTACAGCATGCATCCACACACTGAAAGACTGGTTATATGTTATCAACATGTCAATTTATTTTAAGCAATGTAAGATTTAACAGCCAATGTTATCCACAGCTGGAGAGATTGGACTGATTTTCTATTTTTTTAGTGCATACCACCAAGCTCGCATGTTAGGGGATATTACACTGCAGGACCACAGTGTTTAAAGTAAATTATTCTTTTTTTTTTAAGTTTCAGAGTTTCTAAAGCACATTAATTTGTAACAGTGAGCAGACTGTTTAAGTGGAACTCCTTGAGGAGTTCCCATAGGTGTCTGTATATCAAACATTAATTGACACCCTCCAGCCAATCAGAATTGAATATTCACCAAGACCGCGGTACAATACGATTTAAATGTGACTTCTACTCACCAGGTATTATGATGGCATCCATATCACTATCAGGTAACTGATAACCATGCCTCATCATAGTTACCAGGCTCCTTTTCCATAGTTTCTGTAACGTTAGCATTATTAGTGTAATCTGCTGCAGATACAGTGCCGCCCAAAGTAGCTTCTGGGACAGCAGGCTTACGAAAACACTGAAAGCATGCAACGTTAGAGTTTGCTTTCATTTCATTATGTCCTCTAGTGATTCTAAACATTATTATTAGCTCATTTTAAACTTGCAAAGCTATCACAGATAGCTACTGTTGATCCAGAGAAATGACCACCAAGCAACTTTGTTGTTTCCTTGGCAACATTGCAAAATCATGTCAAGGTTGACGGAAGCCCATAGTGCTAGAGTCCGCGCTTCCTAACACAGGCCGAGCACAAAAGGTGAATTTTATTAATGAAAGTGTCTTGGTATGTATGGAAATCTGGGACCTTTTCTAGTGGGTATACGGCGTATACCTGTGTATGATGTAAACTACACCGCAGTATCTGAGTAAAAAGTACCAAAAGTTCTGATGCTTTACTTTGGATGTATAGCCTGTATTTCTACAAACTCCTCATTCTCTCAGTAAAAGAAGACAAACTTTTTGAATACTAATTGTTGTCCATACATGTTCTGCCCCCCCCCACCCCCCCCCCAAAAAAAAAAGAAAAAAAAGAAATTCAGTCTAAAACAAAAGATTCACCTCTGACCTTGAAAATAGCAGAATACTTTGCTCCTGTCTGGTCTAGGTCATCCCAATTACATCATGTAGACTCTTGGTTGAAAACAACTATGTAAATCCTAATAATTATTAGCTGAACACCACCCTTCTGTCCCCCTATACAACATAACCCTCGCACATATCCCTAAACTGCTCTTACTCAAAGGATTCTCCAAAGGGTTAAAGATTCCCCTCATATGCCAGTCTACACATCTTCAGTCCACCTACTGCAGTTCTTTCATTCAGACGACCAGTTTGGATGAAAACCAGCAGCCGACTTTACCACCCAGTCTTCTTCAGAAAAGAAACGGGAGTTCAAGGATGCCTCAAACAAACATTGTCTGTCAGACCCCACTCAGCAGGTCCCTGGCACCGACCTCCCAAGCAGACAGTGGTCAACACTGAACAGACTCAGGAGCCACGGCCCTGCTTGGCCAGTCTTCACAGGTGGGGCAGCAGCCAAAGCCCACTGTGTGGTTGTAATGTGGAGAAAACACTGGAACACACCATGAAAGCTTACCCTCTCCAAAGAAGAAAAGAAGGATTAGTCACTAAATTATATACAGCAGACCAGGGGGCAACTGCTTGGCTCGAGGACTTTGCTTTTGCTGAATAAATAATCTGGAATAGCAGTTTGAGAGAAAGGGACCACTTTATTTATTTATTTATTTAATACATTTTTCAAGCTAAAAGCCACATCTCTACAGCTGACTACTGTGATTTACTTTATCTGCTAAGATGAGCCACCAGATGTGGATGAAAGCTTTTGAAAAACTGTACAAAAACCTTTTGATAAGTTGTTGTTTTTTTGTTTTTTTTGGTCGTTGTTCAAATTTAAAATAAAAACTGTCTGTTTAAAAACAAAAAGTGCAACACACACAACAACAACACACCGATTGTGTCATAGATTGTTGCTTTATTTGGCAGCCAAAGCACAAACTAAATACCTCTTAAAGACAGAAAAACTTTCCAGGGAGTTGGGATTTATTGAAAATGGCAGCTTTTCTGGACAGTTGACTCACGCCAAGGTGCTCGTAGTGAGTGTATTATCATCAACTTGAAAAAACATGGATGTGTGTGTTTTGGGGTCCACTACACAGCATCAATTTGCTTTAATCTGTCTAAAAGTTTGATGCCAACCTTGTGTTCCCTGAGAGTTTTTGATACTTGGCTTTGATAGCAGTAAAGAATGGAGGTTAATCAGCCTCAGCACTGATAGCCATCACATCCCACAGACACATTTGAGCTGAAAACAGCTAAAAGTGTAATTCGGTAAAAATAACATTCAGTTTCTTCTTGAGGGTTACAAGATGCATGTTTTATTCAGCCGGGGTTTTTTGTATTTGATTTTTTTTTTCTTGGTAGTATCAGCTGCGATCTGGCTCTGCAACAATCTGTATCTCTGCCACTCCAAACACTCAGTCTGGAAGTATTTTTAGTCCTCTCACTTTCATGACGCTGACATCACTCATGGTGCCTCCAGGGCTCGCAGTGCCAGCTCAACCGTGAAGAAGCCCTACAGTTTCCATGTGCACATTTTGACCCGCTCTCCCCTCGCTGAGAGCAGCAGGCTGATTGGCTGTCTTCCAGACATGCAGCCAAACACGCAGCAGCATTGTTCAGAGCCGAGTGAGAAGCCTCCCCTGTAGGCTGTTGGAGGATTAGTTCATTCTCTGTTATGTCAACACTGAGACCAGATTGTGGCCTAAATGGATTTTCCGTGAGAGAAATGTTACTCCTAACTTTGTGCTGTTTAATGCTGATTCTTAAGGCATGTTTGCATTGTTGATTTGACTGTAGAGTTTAATTGATGCTACAATTTGACTTATTAAAATTGCTTTTAGTGCAGACTGGTCCTGTTGTAATTTAGGACATTTTTAGTATTTGAGTTTGTGTATGCATGTGCACCCTTGCCAGAGTCACACTGTGTGTGAATCAGAATAAATGAAAGTGTGTGTGCATGCAGGCTAATGCATAATGTATGTGTCATGAAATGTTAAAATCATTGTTGAGCCAGAGCCTAGCAGTGTATAGAGTTGACATTGTCAGTCATTTGGTTGTTTCACCACTTTGAAACATTCATTTTACCTGCAGGAAAATCCCAGTGACTGACTAAATATTGTAACTAACCTCACAGTTGTGTCACTTCATAACACATGTTAATAACTGTAAACACTAGCATGCTAAAATTAACATTGCTGTTGCTCATGTTAGCATGCTTGCATACTTGGCTCAGAGTATGTGGAGGACCACAAGGGTCACAGAAATTGTAATTAAGTATTTATTTAATTAGAAATTTATAGTGCAATTAAAAACAAGAATTAACCATTTAAATTATTCATTAAGTATTCCATAAATAAATAGAGGAATTATAAAAGGAATTTATAAATGAAACTTTGAAACAGTAAATAAGTATATATTTTAAAAATACATTAATGAATTCCTACATAAATAATTGAATTTAAAAAGCAACTTGAAAATGCATTTTAAAAACAGAAATAACTGAATTCACAAATTTAATAATACAGCTTTTAATCTGGCATTTAAAAGGGCAATTCCTTTTCTCATTTTCATTTCCATTACCAAAGATGGAGAGGGTGAATGATTTTGATCGGCTAATAGGACAAGGAAAAGCGGCTAGGAAATGGAAATGAAAATAGGAAAAGGAATCGCCTCTTTAAAAATGCAAGATTAAGAGACATATGCTTAATTCAATTTGTGAATTCAATTATTTATTTCTGTTTTAAAAACTGCATTTTCAAGTTGATTTTTAAATTAAATTTATTTAGGAATTCATTAATGTAGCCTATTTTCAAATTATGTACTATTTACTGTCTTAAAGTTTCATTTGTAAATTAATTGTACAATTCGTCTATTTGTGGATTCATTAATGGATTTGTAAACTAACTTGTTAATTCCTGTTTTTTAATTAAAGAAATGCTTTATTACAATTTCCATGACCCCTGTGGTCCTCCAAAAGAGTAGAGCCTACTTTATGTTAAACTAATGACAGATGACTCCAAGAACCTGAGGGCCACTATATAGAGGATAAAGTTGTCTCCTTATTTTTTATCCACTGAAGAGTTTGTTTTCTGTTTCTGGCTTTAAACTTTCAGTCTAATAAGGAAAAAAACAATACTTAACCCTCCCTCGTTACCCTGGCTGAGCCTTGACTATATTCATACCTTGAGCAAGGCTTTAAATCCTCTAGACTCCATGTTACAAGGTAAACTACTGTGGCTGACAAGAAAAACTAAAATAAACTAAATTAAACTAAATTAACTTTACATAGCAAGTTTTTGGGTGTCACTGATTCCATTTAATCTTTTTTTTGTGGTTCTTTCAGTGGAAGGTTCATTCAAAGACACTTGCATGTATTTCTGTTTGTATCTTTATGCATAAGTTTATGTCTGTCTTTGTGTTTGCAGGGTAGGCAGGGTGGGGTGGAGATCGACCCCTGGGAAGATGCAGACTACAGTATCTACAAAGTCATTGACCGCTTTGGCTTCATGCAGTATGCCTGTCCATTTTTCGCTCTCTCTTTTAAATTCCTCCTCATTCTTGAAGTTGGGTGATGATCACAATTCCTGATGGTTTGTTTTATTTATTTACTTTGCAGTGAGGATGAGCTGCCAGCCCCAACAACACATGAAGAAAAGGTAAAGAAACAAATGCCACTGCTCTTGAGCTAATATTCATAATGCTGATCCTCATTGCTCCAAATGTTTCTCTGTCCAGTGGATGGAGATGTGGGTGGACTTACAATAGTAACAAAGGGCCAGTAGCAGGTAGAGATGCACCGATCCATTTTTTTCCAATCCAATCCGATACCGATACCTGGGGCTGAGCGTGTCGGCCGATATCCGATACCGATCTGATACTACTGTTGAATGAATGTACTGTATACCTTGCCCTGTGAGTGAAGGCATCAGGCTTGACATTAGCCTTGTTTAAAAAATATTATTTACTTCACGTAGCAGTCGGACTTGTCGGTGTATCAACCCTGAAATGTTTCCAAATGGCAGACTTGGCTCGGTCTGGTGCCTGCTCCATGTTGCTCTGTTTGCATTAGTCACTGCGTGCTGTGTGTGTGCTGTGCTGTTCGGAGGACCGTAACCGGCGCTGCAGACATAGAATTTAAGCAAATAGAATTGCTGTGTTGCTGTACATGATATTAATTAAAAGAAAAAAAGACTGGATCGGAACGCTGGATCGGCGTCCAGCTAATTAGTCAATATCGGAGAATTGATATCGGATTCGTGCATCCCTAGTAGCAGGATGTCATGGTAAACAGCTTCTGTCTCACTCACAGAGGAAACAACTGGAGGTGGAGAGAGCAGAGAAGTGGCTGAAGATGGTAAAGAAGTGGGATAAATACAAAAACAGTGACAGGGTGAGTAACAGCTTGCATGATCTAATAGAGATCAAAGATGTTTTGTTATTTTCTTCCCTGCTGAGAGCTCAGTCACTTACTAACATGTACGTGTAGTGGGTGCTGGTTTCTCTGTGGCTAGTGAGAATTGTAACAGTGAGGTCACAGAATGAACCACTGCAGCTCTCAATGTTGAGCACAACTATAAACAAGACAGTGAATTCCTGAAGCCCATGCTCACTCATTCTGAATAGCTCTGCATCAGAACTCAACGTAATCCCTGAAAAATGTGTCAAACTGGAGGATAATTGGAGGCAGAAATCCCCCACCCACACTGAGCAGCTTCACAACCCACACTCAGAAACATTCATCGCTTACACTGACTATCTGATACATTAAAGCTCCAATAATATTTCTTGCATTAACTCCTTTATTACATTCCACATATGACTTTGTGTAATGTTAATTAGTTGAGTGTAGAAACAACTCTACAAAGGTTTCAAGCCTGCAGCTTTTATTGGCTGCGGTTCAGTCTCAGTGCTCTCAGCATCCTCATTTCCATCAATTAAACAAGAACAGTAACCTGCTGCTCCTGAGACCAGGTTAAACTCAGTAACGCCCTGAAGTATAGGCTGTGTGGTTCCTAAGTGTTAAGTGTTAAATGAATAAATAATTGGGAAAAAAAATGATAACCAATTACCTAGGCTACAGGCTACAAAATAATTGTGAAATTATTTAAGAAATTACTAAAACTGAAAAAAGCTTATCGTAATAAAATTCTGTTTCTTCCTTTTATTCCCAGTATTTTCACATAGCCTAAATTGAATTTTAAAAGACTTAATTTTATTGCTTGTGAGAAACTTGTAGCCTATTTCACTTTTATTTCATAGTGGCATTCTTCAGTAAACCTTGTATTTTATAACATTTTTTTATTTTAAATCATTTTACATGATGATGGTGTTGTTGCTGCTTTCATCTTTCAGCCAATCACATCCCACCTAACATTACCTTTTAAACTAGAAAAAAATTAGCTAGCTAAGTTACCTATTTACTGTTGTTAGATATAATGACATACAGACAGAAACAAACATTTTTTATTCATGTAGTTGTTGTACATACAACCTAGTTAGCAAACAACTAGCTAGATGGGATTGTGAGCTTAGTTTATTATTATTTAGTATCGAAATGAACAGCCAGAATTACTGGTAGTAGATAACATGAGCTTGTAAATTCAGAGTTACGTTGGCAACATTTTCTTCTTGAGACAACTGTCAACTCTGTAACGTTAACCAAAAACAGACTGACAGACTTTCTTTGTAGTTGCTCAAGGTAACAGGAGCTAATTAACAATGCTAACGGCGAGGTCACATATGTTGTGTTAAATGCATCGCTCTCCACCACAGGTTCATTCATTTCATATAAGAAAATACATCAATGCTGCGCTATTGCCTTTGCACAGTCAGCGCGGTGCTTTCTGTTAGGCCTGTATCTGCTACATATGTTGGAGTTTTCTTCCTTTTGGGCTGATAATACACACATCAACTAGCTGGATGTTGTGAAAATGCCAACATAGTATGTTGAAGAAATTGTTTAGCGCTTTGTCTGTTTGTATTTTACCATACATTAAATTAAAATTAAGATGTAATCTTCACCAAATGTGGTTTTCCTTCCTACAATTATGTGGCAGTCAGGCTATCGTGTGCAAATCGAAGTCTGCCTATTTTATTCACATTTAATCATGAGACTCATGTGCCAGTGCAGGCAGGGGTGTAGGAAGAAACACTCTGTGTCAATACGCGAGCTGTTCCAGAGGAGAAAATGGTCCAGGGATAGCTTATCACCCTCTTGTCACTCAGCTGGGTTACATCCTCGGGAACATTGTGAGCTTTGACGCACCTCTGTTGCACAGTGGTAACCCAAAGCAGCGCTTCGACGCAATATGTCTGACCTCGGCTTAACACTGGCTGTACGAGGCGCCATATTGCTCTTCAGAGAGTCCTCCTTGTTTTGCAACCAAAGTTCTGATATTTTGGGTTTTTCTTTTTAACATTTCCAGGATTTTTCTACCTATAAACATAAGAGTCAGCTGATCCATGTCTGTCACATACAGACATATACTGTGTGCTCCCTGAATATGTTTCAAATGTGAAAAACTTTTGCTTTGTTCTTTTGACTATCATCGTAGGCGAACTGTAGGCGGTTAAAGTTTCCAGTGACTCACACTGCACAGCATCAGCTCTCTAAACCCCTCTGGCTTTTTATTTAACCACTGTTTATCTCTTCTGCTGCTCTCTGCTTTTAGATGGTGAAACGGGTGTACAAGGGCATTCCCCTGCAGCTCAGGGGCCGGGCCTGGGCACTGATGCTGGACGTGGAGACGACCAAGAAGGAGAATGAAGGCAAATATGAGGTGTGCATTTGTAAAGTCATCAGGCATACAGAAACTCTGTGAAATCAGCCTGTCTTTGAAAATTCAGATCATGTCCTCCATGAGGGTGAAGCATTTTCCCTGCAGGACATGTGACTAGAGCCAGAGTAATGAACAGGACAGGTTGATTTCAGTATAAAGGACCACTGTTGTTGAGTTGCAGATACTTCTAGCTTCAAACAATGCGATTCTGCTAACAGGACGGATTAGTAAATTTGGATTCATAGATGTCTAAATAGCTTTCCTGACAGATGGGGACTTAAATCTCATTTCTGAACTGGCATGTACTGATCCTCCCTCACAACACCCAACCAGATTAATACAAAGACTTCAGGATAGACAACCGCTTTTAGCAAAGTGGAGTGGATTAAGACAGTGAGAGGCAAACGAGCAGATGGAGATGTAATGGAGATTTGGAACTAATGAAATCAACCAGTTTTTAAAATTTTGTACATGTTTTGGCACATTTCTCATGTAACAGATTTTATTTTATTATCTTCAGAATGAAATTGAAATATATCATTGCTACTCATTTTTGAACTGCATCATTTAGTGAGCAGTATAACTAAAATAATTAAAAATACTTTAAGTTAGACTAGATAGATAGATCAAGCTGGCTGTAGCATTAGACTCCTAAGGAAGCATCTCTGCTGTAGCCTCCCTTCTGTTTCTGTTTTGGCTCGTGTTTTGTTTTGTTTGTTCTCGCTCTCTCTTTGAAGGCCAGTTTACACAAACGATTCACAACAAGACAAAATGGTTGCAGTGAAAGTTGCAGCGGTGTAAACTGGTCTGCCTCAGCTCGACTCAAGCCGACAGATGATGTTGCCTACAACTCAGCCTGTCAAGTTGCTGGGAGGGGGAAGTTTTAGATTATAAGGCTTGTCACTTGTTTCAACAGCCAATCAGTTTGTAGCGGCATCATCTGTCGCTAAGAAACGCAGCATAGAGCAGCCAGTAGGGACACATGCTCTCTGAAGTGACGCATGATTGGCTGGGAGTACCCTGTCATGGTCTGAATACAGAGACAAGGAGAGGAGCAGAGCTATAGTGTTCTTTCAGACCAGCTGAATTACAATATGCTGAAAGGTTGTTATGGTATTTTTTGCCCAATGACACCAAGGATAAAATGTCTACCCCAGCTTTAAAATGGAAGAAAAAAAATATACAAGGCTACAATCAACATAATCAACACAACCAACACATTTTAAAATCTTAGCGACTTTGCTCAGACACATGTAACTCTGTATTACTCAGCCTGTCCTTGTTGACTCTTTGTTTGTGCTCAGAAAATGAAGGAGCAGGCCAGACTGTACTCGTCTGAGATTAAACAGATCGACCTGGACATCAACAGAACCTTTATGAATCATATCATGTTCATGGATCGCTTTGGAGTCAAGTAAGTCTCACAGTGTTCAGATGCTTCAGTTTTCAGTCTGAGTCTCCATCTGTGATTGATTTTCAACAGGGTGAAAAGTTCTGACTCACTTTACTGAACGCAGAAGACAGAAAGAAATTAGGGTGCAGCAGATTAATGTGTTTGGTTGTGTCCATATGCTTTCTATATCTTGTTTGTTTCTAGTTTGATCAGTTCAAGGTTTGTATGTGTGGCATAAAAACAGAAACTGTGGTTGAGACTTTGATTTTGCGACCTCAGTATGAACTTGTGCGGAGTGTGAGAGAGGTGGCCTGGCCTTGTTCTGGACGGCGGTGCGTTTCTGTGGAACCTGATCCCGTCACAGAGTGATGTCACTGACAGTTTAATAGACCACAGGCCTGTTCAGGAGCGGCAGTGGAAAGTCTGGGGCAGCAAAACGTTTCAATATTTAATAGAAGTTCAGCAGCCCTGCACAAATGAACCTTTTTATAGTGACAGAAAGCAGTGAGAGTGCTGTAGGGATGTGTTCTCTGTGTTACCTTCTCTTTGTGTTTAAGTCCAGTTTAAAAGGAGCAGAGTGAGACCTGTGAAAGGCAGAGCAGTCTGACCTGGAGTCTTTGACTTTGACATTATTCACTTATTCACCACTCGCTACACAGGGATCCCTTATAGAGGACTTAATGCTACACATAGTTTCAGTTTCTATCTGTTTTTTTATCTGTTTTCAACATGCATGATGGTTGTTAAATCCCAGTGGACAGACGGTTGTTTACGACTTTATACACTGCTTTTTGAGACGAAATCTCACCATGGGGTGAACTGTATTAGTATCCAAATTCTCTGTAAACATGTGGACAGTAGACACACTGTATAATCAACCACACAAACACTGTCAGACTCACATCAGTGTCATGGGACTCCAAAATGTCTAAAGTCAAATAACTTTCATTCTCTTTCATCTTTCCTTCCTGTTGTCTCTGCAGGCAGCAGTCTCTTTTCCACGTTCTTTCTGCATATTCTGTCTACAACACAGTAAGTGGCAGTTTTTCTTTTATCACATGAACCAAATACCACTTTAATTCAATCTAAGTGATAAACATCTAGATTCTATTCTGAGTTTTCTTTCCTTGAGCATAGCAGAAACTTAATTTCCTTTTTTTCTTCCTTTAGTGGCACTTTTTTAACTGTACCCCCACAGTTCAAAATGTTTGTCTGTTATATTTCTTCAGTTTTGAGGGTTAAAGTCAGCTAATACAATACTTATATGTATCCACTTTAAGGGACTGCAGATGGGCTTTATTTTCCCAGCAGTTTTAAATTCACAGTTGGTGAAAACTAGGTTTCTTCATAACAGGGTTTTTACTGAAGACAACATTAAAAATATATAGGCGATTCTTAAAGATCATCATTTTCAGATGCTTAAACTGATAACTAAGAAATTATACCACTAGGAAAAATCAATAATATTGGTGTAAACTGTAGTTCAGGCCCCCTATCTTCAAAGGGTTAAATGGTTTAGAAAACATGATACTTTTGTTCCCATCTTGAAATGCTGCTGCAGAAGATAAATAATACAGACTCTCCACCAAAAAACTGTACAGCAGAGGTGGTAATTTACCAGATTCTGACACATGTCATTGTGTGATTTATGCAGGCCTACTTAGTGGATGTGGGCGTAAACAAAAGTCACACTGTTTAGAAATACAACATATGCTGTGTGAAACTGTGCCTCTGCTGTTTTGCTGAAATTGTAATATGTAATTTCTTATAAAAGAAAGCCATCTTTTCAACTAATGACACTCGTGCTTCTGCACCAAAAATAGATTAATTTCTCAGGTATCTATGAAAAAAAATAATTAAATTACAACAAACAAAAAAAAAGATTAGAGCAAGTTATGAGTCTAACATGCTAAAAGCTCTGTTAGTCTGTAGTTGGATAAAGCTTTTCTGTCTGATAAATGCTATGGTAAACATGCTACTGTGCTCACAATGACAATGCTAATCTGCTGCTGGTTAGCATATGTAATAGCAATGACAAAGGCATGGATGACTACCCACATTTTCTTTGAAACTGCCAAACTACCACTTTAGAAATCCAAGTCTTACAATTAAAAAAAATAAAAAGTACTCACACTGTATGTTGCTAACATTAGCATCACTCTGTGTTACGAACATGGTAAACATCACAGAGGTGCATCACTACAGCACCTCTTGTGAATATGGTTGTCCTCTCCCTACACTTTCTGTCTGTGAGATAACTGAAGATTACTAATGTGTCACACTGTGCTAAAATACAGCCAGGCCAGTCAGGAGTGAAGCTGTAATGTTCTGTTGCCTACAGGAGGTCAGCTACTGCCAGGGGATGAGTCAGATCGCTGCCCTGCTGCTGATGTACATGAACGAGGAAGACGCCTTTTGGGCGCTGTCACAGCTGCTGACCAATCAGAAACATGGCATGCACGGTGAGATGTCACAGTGAACCTTTCCAAAAGTGGAAATAAAAATTGCATCCTGCGTGTTTTCAAGGCTAAGTGCTGCTAAGAGAAGAAAATAAATGTTAAAGTTATTTTCCTCTCAGGGCAGCATGAGTGATTACAGGCTGTGCTGCTTGTCGAGAGTGATCTGAACTCGTATTAAGTGGGATTAAAAAGTGCCTCCCTCCTCTCTGCTTCTTTTAGGATTTTTTGTTCCCGGGTTTCCCAAACTTCAGCGGTTCCAAGCACATCATGATCAGATTATTTCCAAACTCATCCCCAAGCTAAAGAAACATCTGGTGAGATCACAGTTACACAAGTGTTTCATAACAGAAACTGAGAGCAAAGAAATAACACTGCTGCAAGAACTCCGATTCAAAACATGGAATGTTTGATGGCTTGTTGATATTTGCTGATTCTCTCTTTTACTGTCTGTCTGTACAGGACAGAGAGCAGATGTCTGCCGGGATTTACAGCACTAAATGGTTCCTCCAGTGTTTTATTGACAGGGTGAGAAACCAAAATGCTAATAGAGAAACTGGCTCAATGTGGGTGAAGTGTTTATATACAAGTCGCTCCATGGTGGGTACAAAAATTCATTCTTTAGTTTTTTTTAGGTTGAGAAACTTGCTTTAGCGATGAGTTTCCTCCTCATTTACTTCCATGCTGACACTGCATTTCAGCTCAACTTCTATTCTATTTACTTAATTACATCACATTAAAAGTAACAGTTGGATAGAAGCCCAGAGCAGCTTGTCAGGCTTGTCGTCTTACTTCATCATCTCGTTAGCTACAGAGTTTGATTGAAATCTGATGTTTTGATTATTATCTCAGCATCTGAGCACCTTTTGTATAACAAAATGAATGAACGAATTTGTCCTTAAACACGTTTCTGACGACTTTCCGTTGAAAATCAGCTTTTTAAAGGCATGTTAGCATTTAGATGCAGCGCTATTATGCATTGTTACCACCCTGAAAAGATCTTTGCTTGCAGAAACTCAGGCTTTGTTTACAGCAAATGTCACATTATTGGCAAGACTATTTGACTCAGGGGTGATATTTGACAGGAAGTGCATTTGCAGGAATCACTCAAAAGAGGTCAGAGTTACCTTTGAAATACAATTTCACATGACTTCAGCATGAAAGAATCCTGTCGATATCTGAGCTCTGGGACATTGCAGAAGAAAAGAGCATTAGGAGCTGTTAAGCTAAACTGCCATTAGTCTCCTCTGTGCATGCCCACAATCCTGTGGTGGTGGTCTGGCAGGATTTGGCCGCTGTCAGCACTTCTCTGTCCCGCTGAGTCGCTCAGCTCGAGAGGCCTGTGGGCCTCTGAGGTCTGGGAAAGAACCAAACAAAACTCCCGACTCCGGCCAGGGGGAGAACTGCAGATATGTGAAACCGCCGGCATAAACAAACTGAAGAGACTCGCAGTGATATGATGACCCGTTGTGTTCGTGTTCCTGCAGACACCGTTCACGCTGACCCTTCGTCTGTGGGACATTTTCATCCTGGAGGGAGAGAGGCTGCTTACCGCCATGTCGTACACCATCCTGAAGATACACAAGAGTGAGCAGACAATGAACAGCTCAGCACATTTAGAGAAATCATTATCTACTCAAAGTATAAGTTGAGGGACCACAAACACACCATTTAGCCCAGTTTTTAAATCTATCTCAGCCTCTTACTGAACTACTGAAGTGAAGTGATTCTGATGAGTATCATCTGCTGTTTTGTTGGCTGCCAAAAGTCTTTAGCCTCAAATGATTCACATCTTAAACCATTTTTACACTTAGTAAAAGGGATGTGTGAACACATTAAAGGGATAGTGCTTGCAGAATTTAAATAAGAACATAGATGCCACTCACATGTCTCGATATTAAATATAAAACTACTGCCTGTGTGTGTGTGTGTGTGCGCACAGAGCGTCTGTTGAAAATGTCTCTGGAGGAGCTCAGAGAGTTCCTGCAGGAGCGGATCGCTCAGACTTTCTTCTACAGCGACGACGTGATCATCGAGCAACTTCAGGCGTCCATGACTGAACTGAGGAAGATGAAGCTGGACCTTCCTCCTCCAGGTACTCAGCTGCAGACTGCACTGAAAAGCCTCAGTACTGACTTACCTGAGTTTGTCATGTTAAGCTTGGCTTTGGACCTCATTAAGCACTGAGGGACAAAAACATCTTTGTTGGAATATTTCTGAAAGACTCCTTCAGCTTTGAGAAATCCAAAAAGGGCTTCAGGGGACAGTGATTTCTGATCTCAAGATTGTTTGACGTATTTTTTTTTTTCAGGGAAGCCTGAGGAGTTGCCCCGACAGCCTCTCGGTCAGGAGCTGCCGGTGCTGTTGAGCCCAGTTCAGGCCTCTAGACGGAAGCCATCCTCAGCCAGCGGGTTCCCCAGAGCGGGTCTGAGCCTCCACATCATCTCCCACCAGCAGGACTCCATATCCCCAGACCAGAGCCCCTCCAAGGACCCCAGGGATCTGGATGCTGTGGATGAGGAGGAGGCCCCGCTGCCTTCCCCAGACCCCATCATCATCCACAGCCAAGTCCCGCTGACCCCCGACAGCTCCCCTCTGATGGGGCCTCCGCCTTACCAGCCCCCAGGGAGTCCAGCACTGGTCACAGCAGATCAGCCCTCACCACCTGATCAAGGTGGGGAGATCACAGATGCAGCCTCGCCCACCTCCACAGACGACTCCTCTGTGGCCACGCGCTCAGCCGTCACCACAGATCAATCCTCCTGCAAGGTCCCGCGGACTCTCTCTGCCCCTGTAGCCCAAGCGGCCTCGCCGGTTTCGGGCCTGGCTCAGTCTGAGAGTCTGTCTGCAGCAGAGAGGGCTGAGGACAGTTACCTGGTCCATCTGCTGGAAGAGGCCTCAGCTCTGACCTCCAACAGGAACCCGAACCAGGACTCAAGTGAAGCGTCAGAGGAAACACAGACTCGGGACTCATCCTGAAATGAGCACCTCTTGATTATGTTCCCTCTCCATTTAGTTTTGGATCAGGTGGCATGAAATGGCTCCAAGCAGGTTCTGTGATGGTTGACTTCAGGCAGGTTTACATTGTTTTGGTGAAGAACTACAGAAGTATGATATATCAGATTGTCAACGTCAAGCAATAATTGCTTTAAAAGTCGTATCAGTTACAGCACCGATAATAATTTTGGTCATCTGAAAAGTTCGTTTAAATTTCCTCCTTAAGAATTTCAACGTATTTTCACGTGAGGCGACATGTTGTTCGATATGTAGTTAAAAGCAGAAAGATTTGATGTTTGGTCCTAAACATCAGGGTTTGAATTCATTTGGTGTCTCAGAATCACTCTTTGGATTCACACAAAAGGTCAAACCAGCAGTGTGACCTCTGAGCAGAATTTTCTGTCAGCGTGAAGAGGGATGTCATAGTCACGCAGTTATCACCATGTTTAAATGTAGGTTTTAATTTTTTATAGCAAAGCTTCTGCATGCAAAAATATGAAGCCAAAAATTGAACTAAAATTTCTGAGTAATAGATAACCAGTAATTCATTTGCATAGTGAACTATAAGTAAACATTGGCAAGACGTGCATAGTTTAACAATGAATTTATATAGAAATGAAAAGAGCTGGAAATTGAACTCAGCTGTGTGAGATTAGCCTTGATAAATTCCTTTGGTTTGTAATCCCTATAACTGTGTCAGATCTTGCCTGTATTGTGCAGTATTGTGCACACAGCTAAAATGTTGCAAACCAGCACTGATTTCTGCTGGAACAGCGTTTGTTCGTTTCTGCCAAAGTTCATTCATGACATTCTCGGGTTTTTGTCAAAAAAGCATCTGTCAAAGAAAAAAGTAAACGTCTTTGTAGCTCTTCTGTCAGCAGAGACAGGAGTGATGTCCTCAGCTGAGAAAAATGATAAAAACCCACAAGTAGGATCAATTATTGGTCACTAAGAATTTTTAGGACTGATTTCTTACTTTGAGACGCTTGATAAACATTGACTACAAATCTTTATTAAGTCTTTATTACATTAAGGGGATGTGAGGTTGGAAGTTTAAAAAGATGTTTATGTTTCCCTGACAGGGTTTCTTTATTTAAAAGAGTCAGTTGGAGTTGCATTATGGGAAATGTAGGATTCTGTGTTTTTGAAGCTTGACCCATACAGAGTAGTAAAATGTAGTCATTTGGTTTTTATGTTATGGAAGTGGGAAAAACTCCCTTATGTGAAAACTAGATTAATGTGGTCTCAATCACAGATAAGTTACAAAAAATTAGTTATTTAATTACTTCAACAAAATATTTCTGACAAAACCACGGTATGTGCAGAGTAAATGTATATCATTGCCTTCCACACACCTTGATGTCTACAGCTGTATGTTTGTAGAGATTTCACCCTTGAATCCATTCCAACACACTTCTTGTTCTCTGTGCAAGAGACGTGTTATTTGCATTTTGGGAAGTTGAGGTCATTCCCTAGAATTAGAGTTACCTGACTGACAGGAGAGGCAGGATGACAAGGAGAGACAGATTCGCTGACTGTCTTTCTGTCAGGTCACCTAAAGCCCATGACACACCAAACATTCTCCTACAACAGATAACATTCTGATGTTCTAACAACTTGAACAAACTTAACATTTTAAATGGTTGACTTCAAAACTGATCTTTAGACAGAAAGTGACAACTGTCTTAACTGTAATTTAGACACACTCCTTCTACTGTTGTGTTTAAAAGTGGTAAAACCCCTTCGATCACTCCAGAAATATTGCAATAAAACTTGGAGAAGCTCATGGTTATTAAAAAGTCAACACAAGGGAGCTTTTCATCTTGGTCCTGAGCTGGAAAATGAAGACAGATCAGGTTTTGTGATCTTCTTTCAAAAAGCATCAGAGCAGAACTACAGGCTGTGGGAAAACATCACACCACTAACAAGACATCAAAAAACTTCTTACAGGGACTGCATGTGTTGAGGGCAGACAATGATGGCCACTTTGAGGTTTTCGGTCCTTATAGTAGTACTAAACACGTACCGTCCGGGTTTGAAAGCTTTGCAAGCTGACCAAACTTCATCAGACACAAACACAGGTTGACTCTGGCCAAACATTCCGAAACTAGGATACACAGCCATGACACACCAAACAAACATCTGTGTTTGTTGGGGAATGTTTGATCGGCGAGCTGCGGGCTTTACAGGACTCTGGAGCAACATCACAGTCACACGTGTTCCTGCTGGGCTGGAAAAGTCTGAATTACCTGGAAAATCAATTTGATGGAGTTTCATTGCAGAGAGGAAGAATGAGAAAGCATGCAGATGTCTCTGAGGCATCACCCTTTATGATAAAAGACACATTTTTGTAGTTTTGTACCATTTCATGGGAAAACAAACGTTGCTCAGTCTGTCTTTGTAAAACGTTTGCTAGCAGAGTTACAGTATATTTTTTGTACTAATGTCTTGATGCCTTATTTGGATCCGCTTTGGTTCTTCTGTGGATGTTGTTGATGTCAAAGCCTGCGCAGCAACAGAGGAAGTGAGGTCATTTGACACAACATGTGGACTCAAAGCATCTTTCAGGTGTTGGACTGAACACAAACTTGTGACATGGTGAGCGGGCTCACTGCTATGATTGTACACATTGAAACCAATTGGGCTTATTTTAAATAGGTATGTTTTTTAAACTCAGTAATTTATTGTTTTATCCTATTAAGAAAAGCATCCAGGTCATTTAATAACCGCTCCTGTGCTCATTCTTTTTTTAAGAACTGGAATTTTTGAGCTCTTTGAGAAAAAGCAGCCCTTGTTTTTTATTCTTGCAGCAGAGGATCTGGATTTACTGTAGATGTGTCTGAACATTGTGCTTAGAAATGTACAGTATTGTAGAGCCAGTAGGTTAGAAGGGTTGGAACCAATTTTCCAATCTGAAAGTAGAGACGTTTCTTCAGCTCTGTGCTTAGACATGGTGAAAGGCTGACATCTAGTGGCTGTATTAGAGCATGACTCCATCTAGATTTAGCTTGAATGTTATAGAAAGTGTTTTGATAATCTACAAACTAATCCAAATGACAACAAATCAGATTAGAAATGTTAAAAATCTTGCAAATGGATGTTATTATATGAATGATGTGAATATGTTCTGGCTTTCTATGACATTTGACTGTTTTTGAGTGCTAAAACTTCAGATAATCTAAACATGTTTTGAGTAATTGTGTCTCACAGTTGCCACTGTTGAATCAGTTGCTGTTCATTTCCTGCAGCATCATTAAATGAGATGAAGTTACAGTTGTTTAACATTTAAAACCTACGGGTCAGTGTGTGTGGAGGTAAAACAAAATGCTGAATTCTTGGCTACAGATTTGTTGTACATTGAAATCTACAGCACCTTTTGTTAGGAGTGATTTTGAAGAAACTGATGAAACAATACAAGATTTATCTTCCTTGATTGTCCGTGTGTTTCCTGCCTGGCAGAGAAAAGCTGGAGTGAGTGACTGATTTTATCCTGGAATGACAAAGGAGTTGAATTAAGGGGAAAAAAGATACGTTTGCATGTAAGTTCTGAAACAATGTGTTGATAAACTAACTCACCGACAATCGGAAAGAGAGCCTAAGCAGCTGAACTGCCAGAAAATACAGGAATTTGTTGGGGGATTTTTTGTTTTTGTTTTTTGTTTTTTTTTTTAATGAAATGCCTCAAATTTAGGGAGTGGTTATTGAATGAGATAATTAAACCCTAAAAATAGCATTGCTTTTAAAGCTATAACTTTACATTAATATGATAGTGATGAATGGCAGGTGGCTTTATCATAATATGCAGAAAAGATATGCAAGTGCTGTTTTATTTTGAAAATCATTACCGTTTTCACTTGTACTTATCATCTGTTCGGATTTTAGTTAGTGTTGTGGCCACGGGGAGGCGCTGTGGCGCAGTAGTAAAATCACCTGTGTTGATGCCGGGTTGTGGATCTGATTGGACCGCGTGCGTAAAACACGTTTCACCCCCTTTATATTTTGGTCAGCTGAGACGCAGTAGTTAGTCTCGTGCTGCTGTCTGTCCCTGTCGATTAAAGTAAGGAGATTTACGTAGGTTGATTTCATGGAAGACTTCTGGTCCGTTTTCCTCTGTGCGTAAAGTGATTGGTTGTAAAGATCCTGAACCTTTGCATCATGTCTAGCATTGTGTTGGTGAAAACCCTGGAGGACCTGAGCCTGGACTCGGGATATGTGGCCGCGGACCCCTGCCCGTCCCTCAGCCTGTCCTTCTCCGGCAGATCGGGGCAGTCTCCCCCGCACACCAGCACTCCTCATCGGAATACCTGGTGGCAGCACACTGGCTCTCTGTACAGCAGAAATGGCAGCTGGGACACCGTGAACTCGCTGCCGGAGGACGCGGCGGACATCCTTACCAAGTGTCCCTGCCTTCCCGAGCTGGAGGAGTATCCGTGGACCGAGCGGGAGCTGCGGGAAGTCGTGCGTCGAGTTGCGGGTTCGGATGCGTCGTTCACCGGCGAAGCTGTTCACCGGCTGTCTGTTCTGCTCCGCAGGGCTCTGGTGCGGATCTCCCGGGAGGCGCAGCGGCTGAGTGAGCTTCACAGGCGGTGCACTCGTCTGGAGGTCCAAAGCGCGATGAGGCTCGTGCTGAGTTGGGCTCTGGCCGAGAAGTGCATCGCCTCCGCGGTAAAGGCCGTGTCCCTGCATTGCATGAGCTCTGGTGACAACGCGCGTCAACGGAGCAAGTCCGCGCGCTGCGGTTTGACGCTTTCCGTGGGACGCTTCTTCAGGTGGATGGTGGAAACTCGCGTGTCGGTGCGTGTGCACGAATACGCCGCCGTCTGTCTGGTAGCGTGCGTGGAGAGTTTGATAGAGGAGGTGGCCGGACGGGCGCTGCAGGCGGCGAGGCTGGCCGCAGGGGAGGAGGAGGAGGAGCGGGACGGCGGACTCACCTGCGGCCCGGTGACCGCGGAGCTGCTTGAAGGAACCGTCAACAACGACGCGGAGCTGTGGGGGCTGCTGCAGATTCACGAGCATCTGATGTGCGGCAAGAATGCCAACGGTAAGTTCATCAGCATCACACGACTTCTTTTCACTACATGAAATCTAATTTTATGGTAAACCAAAGGGTTTCAACTCAAGAGTTAAATTATTATAAAGGTTAAATGGGTCCTGCATGCAGTAAATGAACTAATGTCACACTAACAGAACAAAACAACTGATTTTTAAGTTATCTGTTAGTCAGAAACTTGAAACATTATGTTCTTTAGTATGTGAAGATTTTTTTCATTTTGAAATGAAAATAATTTTGTTTTTGCTCGTTGTCACAAAGAACACAGAGTTTGATTTCTGTAATCAGTTCATCAGAATAAATGACAGATTAAACCACAATGAAAACTGCAGCTTTATATTTTTTGGCTGTTTGGTTAAAATATACAAGATTGAAGGAAAATCAGGCATGATTTTATAACAGGACAAAATTGTGCCCTATTAAATTCCAGAAAAATTCAACAGGTTGGACACTAACAGGTTTTATTATGTTAGGGACTTTTTTCTGATTTTAAAGTTTAATTTTAGTAGTGAAATTATCAACTTACATGTGACAGTAACTTTAAGTTTAGTTTTAGTTGTTTTATTTTTCCTTCATTTATAACCTGAGACATGGTTTAGATTTTCATTCCATGCAAACACACCTCACAGAGGAGAGAAGACTTCCTGTGAAATGTCACATGTTTTCCAATGAAAACACTCACGGTCCATCACCCTAAAAACACGTGTTTTCTGACTACAAGCGTGTTCTTCACATGTGACCTGATCTCACAGGAGAAGCCTCTTGTCCTGCTGTCCTTCTGTGCTGCCCGTCTTTTGTTCTGAAAAAATAGTCAACATTAATATTAATTAACATTAACTCTGGCATTTTAGCCAAAAATTCTAACAATTAGTCCATTAAGTACTCTGGAGCTTTCAATCACACCACATGATCCTTCTCATTCTGTCAAAATTTAAGTGGTTAAATTTCTATTTTTCTGAGCTTCTCATGCTCTTCTCAGCCACACAGGCTTGAAAATTAAAATTGAAAATGAAAACTAATTGAATAATGTTAAAATAACAACAGAAATACTGTAAATTGAAAATCTGAACATCTACAATTCAATGAAAACTGGGCAAACTGTAACATGAGTGAAAGCTTCGGAGGAGCAAAACTGATTTTATTTTTCACCCATTGGGAAAAATGTTGAGTACTTAAAAACAGAACACATCCATCTCAAGAGGTAGACATAATTAGGTTCTGTTTTGTTTTGTTTTTTCAGACTAAAACATAATAAACATCTGTAAAAGTTTCAAGTCATTCAGTGTAGGATGTGTGCTCTTGTGAACTCATCCCACTGAGCATCTGACCGCAGACGTTTATCAGAGATGATCTTTTACTTCCGTATCCGTTATTACCCAAAATGCCTTCTTCCTGTCTGAGGGGTTTTCCCATCACCCTCTCCACAGTGCTGCTAGCCTTCTTAGGCTGCTGTTAGTTATCTATTACTACCATCTAGAATATTTTTTGAGCAATTTCGTGGCACTGTTAATTCTTGTGCTCTGCCTGGAGAAAGATGTTCGTCCACAGTGGAATCAGCTCCGCCTATAAAGCTAAAATCCCACGATGCTGAGAGTTTTGGAGTTTTTGTTGTTAAAATGTTGAAGTTTTTCAGCAGCAGGGAGCCTCGTTTCTCAGCGTATGGAAACAAGGCCTGTTTAGAGAGACTGATGAGAGACAGTTCTCCTTCAGGCTGCATTGTTTGTTTTTGTTTTGTTTTGTTTTTTAACATCAACATCAGTTAATCTGTTGCAGGTTAAATACACATATGGAAATCAAAAAACAGCAGGATACGAATATGACATGAACCAGAAGGATATAAATGTAAAAACAAGAGAAACTGCTTCAGAGGCAAATCAGGCAAATCAGGCAAACCTGACTCAAATTGAAACATTCACATTTGGCCCCAGTGAATTAACACCACATCAGTGACCCCAGCCCGCTGCATGCTGGGATATTGGCTTCAAAACCTCTCCCATGGGAGCGAGCAGGAAGAAGCGGGTAAAGTAAGTGAGTGAGTGTTGTTACCCTCTGACCCACAGAGGCGACACAAAGCAGCTCTCATTCCCGCTCAGGCTGCACAGCACGAACATCACGGCTCAGAGTGTGTCTGCTCGGCTGAACAAACAGCCGCTGTCGCTGCTGTCTGAGACACACAGACACACACACGCACACACACTCACAGAGTCTGCTACCTCACTCAGGTTTTCATAGGAATACTTCGAGGACCAACTCTTTCGTCTTGATCTGATGATAAAAGTAAATCCCGGCAGTGAAATGTGAGAAATGCTTTCAGCGTTTACAGAAATCCAGCTGAGAGCATCAAAAACACAGCTTGTAATGTCATCATCCTCCAACATCACAACAGCAAGCAGCTTCACATTGTCTCTGCACCCAGTTGGGTCTGCAAAGAGCAGATTAAATCATTCAGTCAATTCTCTTTATTTTTCCAGCAGTCTGTTCCGTTACATTTAATAGATACTGAGCTTTCTGTTCATGGACATTTTATGACAAGTTGATGGATTGTTTCCTTGAAAGTTACAGTGATATAAAGTAAAGAAAAAGCTAATCTTTTATCAGGTTTTATCAGGTGTTGCTTTCTGTTCATCCAGTCCCACCTCAACTCTCTCCTCTTGCTCTAGACTTGTGAATCTCGAATTAAAAAAAGTCTGTTTCTTGGCTTGCTGACTGTTGTTTCTCCTCGGTTGGATCCTCATGAAAACCGTCTGTGTCAACTGGAAAATAACATTAACAGGATGGAAAACTCACTCAGTAGTGATTGATTTGGGCAAATTCCTGAAACTTGAGTGTTTGCTTGATAAAAATCCAGTTTTGATGAATGGACAAATGGGGTTTTGAGGCTGAAAACGGTACATACAGGTTTCTATCATAACAGCCAGCCATTGGTCCTCATGCAGGATCTTTGGTGGTTTTGTTTGTCAGCTTTGTGTTCAGCACAGGATGAAAAGGAAGTTGAGAGAAGCAGCTGGAGAAAAAGTCTGATACTGAGTCAGATTAGAGATCGAGCAGCGAGTAATCCAACTCTCACTGTGCTACCAAACGTCACATAATGTCATCTCCATCTGGTCTTGAAGCAAAACTGTAAAACAGAGGGAAGAAGTGGCTTTCAGAGCACAGCTACACTGTTTTTCTCTCAGGCTAATGCAACCAGAGATTTTAGCACAGAGCCAACCAGAACAATTTCTGATGAAACAATCACCACTAAATGATTAATTAGAGGCTGATGACTTTACACGCCTCTTTAATTAAACACCAGGCATGTTTGCGACAGTCAGGACGTGAGTCTGCCTCCAGGGGCCTGACGTTTAAACGAGACATAATTAGGCTTGGCTCTGTCATTAACAGCACCTCATCACTGCTGACTCCAGCTCGGTGTTCATGTCTCTGAAGCTTTGTGTTATCTGTGTGAGAGTCTGAGCCCACAGCGTCCGTCCTCACTGGCTCCAGACACAGCACGCACGGGTTCTAACCAGATTACTCCACCAAAACAAAGCCTTCCCGCCAATTCTGCCTGCGTGTTTGTCATGCCTCTGTGAGGCGTTTAAAGGGTTTACTCTCTCCTGCACAAGTGACAGTCAGAACAAAATATTAAAGTTATGATGTATGTGGTGTTAGTGTTGTGGCAGAGCACGGCAGCATGCACAAAGTCATATATCACAATATTTTTGACCAAATACTTTGATTGATGTAGCAAAGGAACAAAAGAATAACACAACTAGTCCATACGCAGGGATATGTGCACCGCAGGCACATGCAGACTTAAGGGGATGCACACAACACAACTTTGTGCAGACCACAGACCTACAGTATTTATTAGTTTAGTTTATTCATTATTGCCAGACTCAAGGTCCATTAGAAGGAAAGACCTACAACACAACCATACTTAAAACATAAAAACTACACAGATTCATAAAAGACAATCGCACCAGTGTTTCCAAAAAGGAGCCTGGTGTTGTATAAAACATGGACTGGTCAGTAGCATAACAATGAAGTATTGTTGCAGACTTTGCCAAAAATACAAATAAACAGGTTAAAAAATCTGCTTTGTCAGTCACTGCATTAGCATAACAAGTTAAAAAACCTGTTTGTTTAAAAATGGATGAGAAGATAAATGAATGTGTACAGAAAGATCTGTCATTATTTTATAGTAGCATTATTACTTAGAGAGTCGATACACTTTGTGGATGAACAATGTATATCAAGAACATATTTTGAAGAGAAATGTGTTTACAGTTTGTTGGAGACAGATGTGTGGTTCGGCCTATTCATAGTGGCCATCAAATGTGGATTATGTTGACACTTCTTTGTACACAACATTCAATTTGAAAACGGTGTGCATCATTTTGCAGACACGTTTCCTCGACTGCAAAAAGGGCATGGGCAGAGCATAAAATAAGACAAAGGGCTTCTAGCAAGTTCAGATTGACTGGGCAACCTATCGAGGAGGAAAATGGAGAATATAATTTTAATAAATAATCATTAGTAATTTGGATATCAGGGATATCAGATCCTAACTACAAGAATTCACAATTTCAACCAAAAATGCATCATCTTTTACTTTGTTTAATATATTTGTCTCTTTTTGAGCAATTGAATTACACTGAAAAAATTGTAGAAGGAGTGGAGAGGGAGCCTGTAACCCTACCCGTACAAAAGAATACAAACAAAAAACAACTGTACTCAAAATCCCATTCGAGCAATAAAGACAGCACTATACAGGAACTATTTTTTGTAAAAAGCGTAATAACTTTCGTCTCAACTGCTGGCTCCTCTCTCTCTCACTTACTCAGTGATTTTTAACAAATAAACAAAGACATTCTCATTAGAGGGTTGAATTACCCATACCTAGCAACTTTCATGTGTCCTATAGTGTTTCTATACCCTGTGTCAGCACGAATGGCAGTGAATGGAGTTTAAAAATGCAGTCTGACATCTACTAAAAATACACCTTATCAAATTTAAATAACATTTGTAGGGGATAAGGGCGATCTCTGCTAATGGTGAGAAGTCGAAAAGAGACTGGGATGATCCTTTAAAGGTGTATGCTCTGTTAAGCTTTTGCTTATGTATCACTGTTGTTTGTTTTATATTTATGTTCATTCTTACATGACAAATATTTAATGTTCTCTGTAATAAATCAATTTAACTTGATTTACAGCCAGCAATCCTAAATTTGAATGTTAAAGTTCAGCTTATTCATGAGCTCTTGCTCAATGAAGAGGAGAAACAAATCTGAGCTCTGCTGCCCCGTAAAGCTCCGTTTATGTCCAACGTGTCGAGTTTGATCCTCATTAGGAACCTGTTTGCTCACATGGGCTCAGCTTGGTCCTGATACACACACACACACACACACACACACACAGACCTTGGCTCTGTGTGGTTCTGTTGTCCCACCAAACACTTGCAGCTTTATACTACACAGCAGAAAAGAGCTGTTGTTTTCAGACTCGGGGGTTGTTGAGTGTTCTGTTTTTATTCAGACACACACACACACACACACACACACACACACACGCACACACACGCACACGCATGCACATGCAAAGAAGAAGGAAATGACTTAATCATTCCTGATTCTGGATGTAAGCAGGCAGTGTTAGACACAGGAGCTGAGGTGTGTGTGTGTGTTGGGGGTGTCAAGAGTACACAGGTAGGGATTAGAAAACAGTGATTGGTGCTTTGTCCGCTGCACACTGGACTCCTGTTGTGTGCTCATGAATGGATGCTTGTTCTCTCTGTGCGTAAACACAGCAGGTTAATCTGCACCAATTATCTGCCACACTCGCTTCTTTATTCCAGACAAAAGCCAACTTTTAGAGAGCTGAGGTGTGTTTTTCAGGTCAAAGTGATGAATCTGTTCAATTAGTAACAAATCTGTGTGAAACACTGTTGGCCTTCACCTCATCCTGAAGTTGTTGTGATGAAAATCAGTCGAGTTCTTCCACAGCAAACTGGGAGGAAATTTTCTTTACTGAGCTGTCAGTGTTTGAGGTCATTTTCCTGTTGAAACAAGAAAAGAATTTGAAGAAGATGGTCGTCTTCAAACTTTTGGCAGTATTGTGTAACTTTTTATTCTGCCAGTGAAGAGAATGGGCAACATATTTATGACATTTATCAAAATTGTTTGTACTCTGTTCTTTTCAGTGTGTTGTGATTGCAGCTCCCTGATCATGGTGATGATGATGATGTTGATGATGATGATTGTTCTCCACACATTTGCAATTGTTTGAGGTGGACTCACTCCGGCTCGATTTGTTTCAGCTGCAGGAGGCTTCTGTTTTTTTTAGATTGTCCTCACTGAAGCTGTTTCCTTTGTGAGGAAGATCAGGAGTCAGCAAATACCCCATTCAGCACAAAAGACAGGGATCTGTGTATATATATGTGTGTGTGTGTGTGTGTGTGTGTGTGTGTGTGTGTGTGTTTTCTCTGGTTCTGTGGTTTTAAGTGTGTGCGTCACATCATCACACGCTATGATATATCATGCAGATAACATGGAGAAAAATGTTTTTGTGGTTTGTACTATAAGAAAAGTCTCTGCTATGTTCAGTGTTTACATTTTTATACATGATTTTTTTAAGTATCGACACATGTAGAATCACACTGGTTGTGATGGATTCCATCTGCCAATTTTACAGGAGAAAGTTGCTTAATGTCCAGTGAAACCTCTGAAAAAACTTACCCAGAGTAAAAAATGGCCTCCATGGTCCCTCTCTTTGCTCTGTGAGTCAGGGATGCACAAATCTGTCAAAATATGGCAAACTACACAACTTATGACAGTCACTTGCAAACACGAACAATTATCTGCAGTAATGGTAAATGTGAACTGTGTCTTTACACATATTTTACAGATGTATTCCTGTGTGACGCAGCAAGCTACAAACTTTTTGAGATAACTTTCTTCGATTCGGGAAAAGGAATTTTTTCGTTACTTTTAATGAAACTCAACGGTCTGCAGCAAGCCAGCAGACTACTGAGGTCAGATGGCCTCATCCTCTGTCCTCATGGTAACAGCAGTTTTTGAGCACTTCACTCTGAAGCCAAAGTGGTGGAAAGGCACACCAACCGACATCACTGAAGCCTGCAGCAGCTTTAACTCAGACACTTTGAGACAAAGAGTCATTGAAGAACATCTGTTAAACTCTGTGTGTGTGTGTGTTTGTGTGTGTGTGTGTGTGTGTGTTTTTAGGTGAGCTGTCACTGCCAGCCCATGTCAGCCTGTACTCGAAGGTTCCTGAAGACTCAATGGAGCGCCGGGAGGACGCCTACATCCAGCTGGAGCTGCGGACGCTGGAACAGGCACTACTCGCCACCTGTGTGGGCAGCATCGCCGAGCTCAGTAAGTGTGTGTGTGTGTTTGTGTGTGTGACTGAAGCCACAGTCAGCTCCTGTTTTGTGTGTGTTTGTTTAAACTGTGACCGGCGTCGGGCTCCTGGGACATGTCGTTAGACGCTGCCGGCTCCCTGTCAGTTACATAACAACCTGTGACTTGTATCCAGAAAACAAGGGCACCTTTAAACCCTCCAGGCCACCGTAGCTCACTATCTGACCACTCATTACAGAGAGAAAGAACTCAGTACCTTCTCTGTTCATGGGTGATCAAGGACCGTCTGTACAGAAACCACAACAGCATCATCTTTTTCACTACAGATTTAAGTTCTTTTGTTTTTTCAGTTTAAACTGTTCGTATCATAGTTAAGATTTAAATATACAAGATTTTTTTTTGTTCCCTTTTTATTCTTTGTTCCCTTAAGAATTAGTTTGAAGTGGAAAACACAACATATCTTATTTATTTATTTATTATTATTTTGCAACAATCTGCTCATGCGGCCATTTTTATTTCTCATAGCCTAGTGCTATTTATAAATATTTATCCAGGTAAAAGTAGTTGTGTGTGTTGGCAGCTGTTAATTCATCCACATGTTCTACAGTTTTACATTTACAACCAACAATCTGAAATTAAAGCTTTAAATCAAAGCTAGTTAGTGCACAATTGCTCCCATGAAATTGTGCTGAAATATTGTATTCATTTATTAAAGGTGACAATATTTTACAACCCAGGATGACTCTAAATTGTGCAGCTGCTATTCAAGCATGCACACACACACACACACACACACATATAAACAAACATGCACACACACGTGATCCTGATGCGTCTTGTCATCCTGCAGGTGATCTGGTGTCCCGAGCGATGCATCACATGCAGCGTCTGCGCAGCTCAAGCTCGTCCATCAGTCCTGCTCGCTCAGCCAATCAGCCGTCAGTGTCCTGGGCCCCAGACGCCCTTCGAACACTCTACTACTTCCTGTCCAGCCCACAGATGGAGTCACTGGAAAATCCTAACCTGGAGCCTCTGGCAATGACACTGATCAGAGAGAGGTGCGACTTCTTGACTTTGGGGTGTAAAAACTAATAATTCAGTGTCCACTTACTGGCTTTTTTTCTGAACTTTCAACTGCTTTTTAGTCTTCATCAGTGGGTTGAGTTTTAGTGATGACAGCTGAACAAACCAGATTTATTGACCTGTGAACCTGAGCTTTTGTTCTGCCTCATGTTTTTCTTTAGAAACAAGTTAAAGCATTTTAAAATAAGAATAAACATAAACATAAATAAATAAAATCAAAAAGAATGGAGCCCAGTCCAACATGACAGCATCTCGACACTCCTCCAGGCCATTTCTGCTTCTCCCTCCTCTCATGGAGTGGATCAGAGTCGCAGTGGTGCACGCTGAACATCGCAGCAGCCTGTTGGTGGACAGCGATGATGTCAGACAAACAGCCAGGCAGCTCCTCCCAGGACTAGACTGTGAGCCCCGGCAGCTAAAGTAAGGAGCATTTGACATGCCTCAGTGACTGTGTTAAATGGACATGACTGTGACTGTGTTAAATGTTATGTTATGATGGTTTTTTCCTGATGAAACTCAGAAATCCTGGTACTGTGATTGGATTGAAGCTTGCTGATGAGCATCAGGCTGCAGTTTGGGACCGTAAATTCATTTCCAGTTTGGATTGAAGCTGTTTGCAATCTGATTCAGACAGAGCTGGAGCAGCTTCCTGATGGCAGACAGGAACAGTGGATGATGTAAAACCAGATCCATGTTTCCATCTCTGTCACCCTGCAGGTCTGAGTGCTGCTTCCAGTCATTTAAATGTTTGGATGCAGAAGCTGCTTCAGCCAAGTTCCGGCTGGGTTTGGGCTTCAGGATGCTCTCATGTGGCCGAGCAGATTTGGTTCATCAGGCCACACAGCTGCTGGGAGCTGAGGGGCTGAACACCATGGATGACCAGGTGAGGGGGTGATTAGTAATAGGAAGAAAAATATTACATCTAATTGGTTTATACACATTACTTTAGGGTAAAAGTTTAAATCTTATTTTCATTTTACTGATGCTCCTTTAAGGGATTATCTTTTGCTTCTCCATCACCTTAAAAGGCTGCGATTGGTCGGGCAGAGTAAAACTATTCAGCATGCAACACTAAGAGACGCGTTAAAAGAATGATTTGTGGAAACAATCAGTGTAGGCTGATGAAACTGTTTTCACTGTATGTGTTTGATCCTGCAGGGAATGACTCCTCTGATGTACGCGGCTGCAGCCGGAGACGAAGCTCTGGTGCAGATGCTCACTGAGGCTGGAGCTCACCTGGACCTGCAGGTAAACACACAGCTGCTAACTCAGTTTGAGTACTCTCTTCATAGCAAAGGTTCTTAGTAGCTGAGACTACTGTGTGTGTGTGTATCTATGTGTTTGTTGTTTAGGTCCCAGGCTGTTCTGTCAGACATCCTTCGGTTCACCCTGGCAGTCGGCACTGGGTGGCTCTGACCTTCGCTGTGCTGCACAGTCACCTGTCTGTGGCTCAGGTGAGAGCTGCAAACCAAACACATTCCAGCAGTGGGAAACATTTTCTACTTAAGGGTTTGGAGGAAGAAAAATCTTTATTTTGGGACCTTAATAAACTTGTTTTCTGAAGTAAGACCTGGCTCCAGAACTGGTGTACTTGCATTATGATTTTTATGACAATGCTTTTCAAACAAGTGCATTGTTTATTATGCAAATCTCAGCGACTTAACAGCAGCTGATAATGTTGTTTCAGCTGATCTCAGAGGTTTAACTTCTGCTTGCTGCGGTGGTATGCATGTGTACTTGTGAGTGTATTAGTGCACTGTGACATCACAACCAGCTGTTCAAAGGAAGAGCTTGAAAGTTTGAACCACAGAGGGCTCTGAGTTACTCCTTAAGAAGAGAGTTTCAGCAGGAAGGCAACTCGTCAGTCTTAAACTCATCTTTTGTGCTGACAGCTGCTCTTGGAGGCGGGTGCAGATGTGGAAGGTGGAGCCCTGCTGGATGGTCAGGAGAGCTCGGCTGAGACGCCGCTGCAGCTCGCTGCTGCAGCAGGTGTGTTGTTAGCGAACACAGCTTGTTTAGCCCGAGTAAATACAAAACAAATAAACAAACTCTGACAAAACACTTTTTCCCAGGTTACTACGAGATGGTGAGCTTGCTGCTGAGCCATGGAGCAGACCCTCTGCTCAGAGTGCATCATGGGAACTCACTGACATCACCGCTGTATGAGGACATGAACTGCTTCAGCTATGCAGCAGCACACGGACACAGGTGAGACCATCAACATAAAGATGAACAACATGAAAGCTTCTAAGAAGCCAAAATACCTTGATCACCCCCTGGTGTCTGGCTGCAGTGCTCATCATAATCAACCCCCCCACCCCCTCATCCTACAGGAACATCCTGAGGAGGCTGCTGCTGCAGCCTCAGCACAGGAAGGAGGACATCCTCTCTCTGGAGGAGATCCTGGCTGAAGGAGTTGAGGAGGAGGAGGACTCAAAGACTTCAGAGTCTGCCTCCTCCACTTCTGCTCCCAGACTGTGTAAAGCCAGGATGAAAGCCCTTCAGCAGGCGGCTTACTACAGTGCTGAACACGGTTACCTGGATGTAACCATGGAGCTCAGAGAGATGGGTGAGTCAGTGTGCCTTTAAAGACCAGTATTGTGCTGTAAGTTGTGCATGTTGTTTGATAGCAGAACTTGTGTCTGCTTTGGTTTGAAACTTCGAACCCTCGACTCTGTGCTTTGTCCCACCTACTCTGTCCAGGTGTTCCCTGGAGGCTCCACATCTGGCTGGAGTCTCTACACAGAGCGCAGCAGCTGTGCAGGGATAAAGTCATTGTCTCCCTCCTCTCAGAGTTCCCCTCCATCAGCACGGAGGACTACAGCCCTGAGCTCGTCTCCACAGGCGTACCGCTCATGTTCAGCTTGCTGGAGAGCAGCAAGGTACAGCTGAATGTCTCTGTCTGTCTGATGCTGCGCTGCTGATGGCAGAGACTGACTGCATCTTTAATTTGTACTCTCAATCAATGTGCACTCATTAGCTCGGTGGTTTTTAAAGGCACCTTTAAATTGGCTGCGTCCAGTTTTTGTGCTTGGCTCACTGCAGAATGGTCGATCTGAATGCCTACAGAGATTAAAATTAATCATTTTTACTGCTTTTTTAAATGTTGTTGGCACACAAATGCTGTTTTCTGATCAATGACGGGCATTCCACAATCAAAAATCATTTAGTCATATGTTTCATGATGCAAAGATAAGCCCATATTTTTGATTTCATGTCTTTAACTGATTCGAACACCTGAAGGATCGGAGGTATTAGGCAAAGTTGATTCAGATTCTTTTGTGTTTCTCTACACTTTGAATATCTGTCCCCTCGTAGGCCCTTCATTCAGCCTCCAGTCTGAACGTTATGTTGTTTTTCTTGCAGGACTATGAGGTCACCAAGCGGCTGGCATCTGTGTTATCTCACTGCTACAGCTGCTCTCCTGTTCCTCCCATCCCAGCCATGGACGTCACTCTGTCCACACAGCTAGGTAACACATCACTGCTGTCATGTGACAGCGTATCGACTGGCTGAAGTTTGGATCAACACTTGATGGATTTCATGTTGGTCTCTGTCTGCAGATATTCACTTCCTGAACAATCAGGAAATGTCAGACGTGACGTTCATGGTGGAGGGACGTCCGTTCTTTGCACACCGGGTGCTGCTGATGTCAGCATCTGAACGGTCTGAGCTCTTTGATCTCACTTAAATCATGACTGCTGTTGTCAACTGCTTGTATTCTGAGCAATTAACCATTCAAAAAGTCTTTCTTATAATGACTCAAGTGAAGGCCCCTACATAAAGAATAAATCAAAAAGCTAATTTTTAACCAAATTACCAAAAAGTACGTTTAGAAATCTATTATAAATGGTGTGTATGAGATTTGGACCAGATGAAAATGTGTAATGATTTTTAAGTCACCATTTTTTCACCTTTAAGATAAACTCTTATGGTCTTGTGTATTTTGTCTGGTCAGGTTTCGACGGATGCTATGCGATTCTCCAGATGAGATCATCCACTTCAGTCACATGACTTACAGCACATTCCAGGTGGACATTTGTCCCTCAGTATTACAGTGAGTATAAGCTCCCTTAGCAGGCTGAAACTAACGTCTGTGTTTCTCTCTGCAGATGATGATGAAGTCTTTATACTGTGGAGGAACAGAGGGACTGACTGTGTCACACTCTGAAGCCATGAAGGTAAAATCACTCACTTGTTATTGTTGCATCTCTGGGTTCATTTTAACATTTGGGACACATATTTGCATCAATTATTAAACTCCAGCCTTAGAAACAAACTGGTTTCCTAAGAAATGACCAATCAGGACATGTTGGTGTACAAATAATCAGAGGATAAAAGAAATTTAAAGTGTTTTTGCACAGTGGCACAATCATAATAAAAACAATAAAGGTCTTTTTACATTGCCGTGTAGTAACTACCCTGAAAACAGCCTCCCTGCTGGAGGGTTCCCCTTGGACAGCCAGACTGCGGTCCAAGGCAGCTATGACAGGGAGGTGCTTCGAGTACTCTGACATTATGAGCTCCTCCATGTTTGCTTTCAGACCCATGATGCCTTCTATTTCTGCATTACCCACCCCCTTCATTTGATTGGCTGCTGTCAGAGGTTCAACACAGTTAACTTTGAGCGTCAGGGCAAAATCTGTACACACTGATGTGTGTGGCAGCTGCTTCTTGGTCCTATATCTGCCCCTCAGCTGCCCTTCACTCACTGAAAATCACTGAAATGACAGGTGGTGGTGAGTTGCTGCGCGGTGGTGTGAAAAGGCCTTTAGAAAGACAAAAATTAGCGAAGCATCTGATTTTAGGTGCCTTTGTATTAATTGGGTTGTGACTGTTTTTGTAGCTGCTACCAGTGGCCACTTTCTTCCAGCTCAGAGGTCTGCAGAGATGCTGTGAGATGAAGCTGTCGCAAAGTGTGACGCTGGACACAGCCGTCAACATGTACCAGACAGCAAAGGTACAACGACACACACTGATAGGATGAACAGCGAGAGGAGGCGGAGCTTTTCTCTGCAGTTCAGATGTGCAGAGCAACAAACATCGCTGAGTTTTAATGTAGAATCGAAAAAAAAAAAAACTAACATTAGACTTAAACTCTGATTGAAGTAAACTCTGACTTGGATTAAATGGCACTGCTTGTAAAACTAAACACTGAGCTCATACTGGCTAAAATATCAAAACTAATTTCCTGTTTCTTTCTGTTTATACTAGCGTAAATACACTCCTGTCCGCTGCTCATCATGGCAACAAACTCACTAACAAATGTCATGATGCGTTTCTTGCTCACAGCACCACGCAGCAGCTGAACTCTGCAGGTTCTGTGAGGGATTCTTTCTACAGAACATGGATCGCCTCCTGGAGCGGGACGACTTCCACCGCCTGCTGCTGGGCCCTGTTGGTCAGGAGCTTCTCTGTCCGGAGATGACCCAGGACCAGGATCCACTGGTTCTCCTCAGGGTTTTGGAGGCGACGCTAATCCACAGACTTTACAGCCTCCATTCTGCATGTCGGCAGTAGAAACTGAGCAGCTGCCTCCACAACCAGGACTGTGTTCAGCCACAGTGGTATGTGTGTGAAAAGCAGTCGTACGAACAGTATGTTTGGGAAA
>JAQLOL010000001.1:35105243-35123362 GCA_029783665.1 Naso thynnoides
AAATATTGGGCACAGAAACAATTAGATGTAAAAAGATAGTGTAGCATTAAATGGATAATTCACACACACACACACACACACACACACACAAACACACACACACACACACGCACACACACTTTAACCACAACCCACGCAGGCCTGCTGATGTCTTTGAAGACTTTGTGATTTAATTGCCCATAGAACAATTTGGCTTTGTTGGAAGTGAGAAATGAAAACAGTACATCATAATTAAATATGCTTGAACAAACACACATGCAGAAACACACACACACACACACGCACACACAGAGAAAGGAGGGATGACATCACTGGCATTAAATTCACTTTCACAGTTGTCTCATCGTCACAAGACAAATTTACACAATTTTCTCTCCCCTGCGAGTGCTCTGTGTTACTGGGTGTAATTTTGTGTCGTCTGATATAATTTTCATTATGATTTTTAGTGCCTCTTTTCTGTGTTTCACTCTGTTTCTCACAATTAGCCATCATGTTGTTCAGAGTGTCATTTGTGCTTCTCCGAGCATCTGCACTGTACATTCATGACAAATGAAAATGATCATTTCAGTATAAAAAACTGTCATTTTATTGATGCAATGAAAAGGCTCATTAGTTATTTATGTCCATCACATCACTCATGTGTAAAAATATATGAATGTATCTAATATCTAATTTTCCTCCTTTTGTTTTTTCTGCCTATACTTTGCAAAATTGCTGTAAATTCTGTATCTTTAGAGCTGAACAACTTGTGTTTGATTTGAAGCTTCAGTTAAATGTGAGCATGTGATGTGCCCCTTTTAAAGCAACACTATGTAACTCTGACCCGTGACCCGTGGCTTCGAAAAATCAAACTTAATAATGCACTTTAATACTTTGCACAAAACAGACATTTTTGTAAAATCAGGGCATATTTTTTGGAGAAAATTTCCTCTGGTTTTCCCTTTGATGTCCTATGACTGCACTGCCTGATCTCTGTGATTCACAGAGGTTCCTGAAAGCAAAATGCAGGCTGCCTGCAGACTGAAGCTGCAGCTGCAGCAGCCGGGAGTTGTTCGCTAAACAAAAGGCTACAGACAGACAGAGCAGTCGTAGGACATCAGAGGGAAAACCAGAGGACATTTTTTCCATACAATATGACCCGGTTTTACTAAAATTGCTGTTTTGTGCAACATACCAACGTGCATCCTTTAGTTTCATTTTTTGAAGCCACGGGTCAATGTCAAAGTTATGTAGTGTTGATTTAAACTGTTTAAACTTTTTCCTTCCTTTACATTTGATGCTCATATGGACTTTTTTTTTCTTACTCATCTGTATCATGATTTTTGATTTTTTTTTAAATATATTGTTCTGTCATCAGTGTAAACACTGATGTCTTAAGGCTAATGCGACATGCTGAAATGCCTTCATCTGCACACACAAAGCAAAACTTCCCAATGTTGCCTCGTCGGTGTTACATAGCCGTGCTTGTGCAATCGTACCAGGCTGAAGCCCACCTCCTACAACTGTATGGGCTTTGGGGGATAAATATGCCAGAGCACAGTACGGATTGCCTAATGTGAGTGCGCCCTAACAGAACAATCATGTTGTGTGACTTTAGAATTTAAAGGTTCTCTGCTCAGTTTTTGCCCTGTAGCGTCTCTGTGGAGTTTTGTTTCTGCACATAAAGGAGGTGAGGAGATAAACAGTTTTCATCAGTCACCAAGCGACACACAAAACATTTAAAAATCTCCTTTTCTTCTCCAATAACCAACAGGCTGATCAAAGCTGCATCACCGTGTCTCTGCCCGCTGATGTAATTACTTTCTCTATCTGATCTGCGTGTTTCCTACAGGTTTTGTTTGTGCTGATCACACTCACACACACTTTATCTGCTGTGTTAACTAATACTGAGGAAGTGCTGAGGACGTGTCGATGCTGCATTAATGACGGTGAGGAGACTCTTCACGCTGTCAGACACTTCAGAGAGGAGCTTCTATTAAAATGCAACTCATTAACTGTGACACCCATCCAGCACAATCAGGAAGCCGGTGCCGGCAAGTCTTTGAAACCTGAAAATGAATTCATGTTCATCGCTGGTGATGTGTGCTAGAGAGGGAGCGTTTTATGGATCTCCCCAATTAGATGATGAGCGAGATAAAGGACCATTCAGCTGCAGTGAGAGCCTTATTTCCATCTCCTGTTTGTGCTCCATCTGCATTCCTGGCAATTAATTTATGCTAATCTCCGTCAGGGCTGCAAATACATCCACAAACTGTGTTTCCCCAGTGCGAGGTCAGCCACACAGGGAGGCTGGAGACTGCACGGAGGATGGAAATGACCCCTCCCCATGCTTCACTGAAGTAACAGACTGGCACAACAAATACAAACACACACAGACACACACACACTGACAGTGAGGAGTGAAGATGGGTGGAAGAAAAGAGGGGGAGCAAGAGCAGGAAACAGAAAAGTTGACCTAAAAACTCTGCTCATCCCTGAGGGCTAGAGGAGGAACGTCAAAGAGGAGAGTGTGCTATTTTTCTGATTTCACAGGGAGGAAAATGTTCTGCTGCTTCTCTCACTGCAAATATACTCACACACGCAACATTTGGCTAGTAGTGCTGTTGTTTAAATCTCTGATGGAAACGTACTGTTTGGGTCTGATCTCGTGCTGATATTTGTCACATCGTTGTGTATTTGGTAAAAACAACCAAACTCAGAGTGCCTTGGTTGTTGATTGTTAAAGTGAATGCTGAATGGCCACATGGTCACAACCAACAGCTGGGTTTCCATCAGTGTGTTTTCGTGCTCATTTTAGATGTACGCATAAAAACTCTTGAATGAAAACACAGAAATTTCAAAAACAATCCCGAAATATCGCAAAAAAGTTTTTACGCTTGAGGAGGGTGGAAAAACTGACGAATCGACAAAGGGTAAATGTGAATAAGTGCAATGGAAACAGATTTAGCAAATAAAGGATCAGATCTGAATTGACTGAAATGAGTTGCTCTGTCTTCTGTCGTGGTGAATGACATCTGACTTGAAAATGCTGTGCCATCTACTGCTCATCTCGATTAACTTACTCCTAATATTCGCATAACAGTAGTGGATGGAGAGACTCATAAATGCGCATTTTCTGTCGCTGAATTTCTAAAAATTTTCAACAAATCTGCAACACATTTTAATAGAAACTGAACTAATGACTGTAAACAAAGATGGACGACGCGTCTCCACTTGCCTCTACTTTATAAAAATAAAGCCAAATATTTCCTGATGCAGCTGCCATCTTCCTCTGGTGATGTCTTTTGTGTCATGTCATTACGTTGCTGTTTTCAGCTTCAAATAACTGATTTAAAATAAACTTGGCAGAAAAACAAACACTTGAACAAAACACAAGCATAATAAAAGCTACCTAAAAAGAAGAATCTACCTTTGGGGAAATTTATATGACGTGTACTTTGTTTTCTTCAGTTTGACAAATGACTCATCTGCAAACATGGAGGAGCAGAATGATCATTACTGCAGCCAGACACCAGGGGGCGATCAATATATTTGGGCTTCACTTTGAACAAGCTGCAAATCTTCCATCTTTCTCCAGTCAAGTTACTCATGAAACACAATTTTGATACAGGATAAAATAACTAGCAGCGTTGTCCAAATTTCTGTGTTTTTGGAGATATTTGCAACAGAATGACTAAATGATTTCTAAAATCTAGTCTAACTTTGTATAAATTGTTTAACTTTTTTTAAAAAGTAAAAAATGTTTGGACATGTTTCCAACGTTTCCACAATAAACTGTGTTAACATGTTAGTTCTGATAGAAAGAAACTGAAATAACATGCTACATTTACAAGTAAAAGACATGAGAAGACATTTAAAAACCAAGCACTGAGTTTAAACAAATGGAGACAAATACAGTATGAAGGCACAAAATGGTTGTGACACTACAGAGGAACGGAGGAAATACAAGGAACGGAGCCGACCAATACCTTTCTTCCTTGCTGCAGTTAGCGTTTGTGATATCCAAGCTTTTACTGAAAACAGATTTGCTATAAAAGGGGGCAGACAGAAAATCAAGAGACAGACAGAAAGGCAGTCACATAAGGGGAATTCTAATGTTCAGCATGCAGTAATCAAAAAAACAAACACAACAAACTTATCACTGTAAAATGAACAAATTCCACCATGAAACAAAGAGCAACACAAAAACTGAGAACATGCACAGACGGAGAAATCAGAAGACAAAAACCAGGAGGAGGAACACGTTCATAGGTCACATGCTCGAGTCAGCGGGACATTCGACACACTCCCGCCATTTCTGCTTCCATCTCCTGAAACTTAACCTATTTACACAGTTCACTGTTCAAATTCATTATTTCTGCTGAATCATTCATCAGCGAGGAAAAACCTTCAGAAACAAATAACAGAGCAGCAGCTAAACAGGTTCTGTGACAATAAGAAATCAGCTACAGTATCTGTTGTACAAGCATCCTGTGAGAGCACGAACACTCAAATAGAGTTTGTGAAGAGATGTAATGAAGTGTTCACTGTTGGTGTAATGCGTGTCGACAGAGCAGAATCATTTTTAGTAGAAGAGTAAAAAGGATTTGAAGCAACACAAAACAGAGCCGTCTCTCTTTGTGTGTGTGTGTGTGTGTGTGTGTGTGTGTGTGTGTGTGTGTGTGTGTTTGAGGGTCTGCACTGTTTCTAGTGGCTGTTTCCAGCACATAAGCCGCTCACAGCAGCACTGAGGGAATCTCAGGGATGACAGTAATGGCAGGACATCTTGGGCAGGAGTCTAATTAACCAGAACAAGTGAAAACACAAAGGACCTTTATGGGATGTTTCATCTGTAGGCGTCACATGTGGTGTTTCTGCCTCCACAGGATCAAATCTGCCACCATCTTACCTTCATATTTGTTTTGTTTGTGTTACAGCAACATGGAAAATTTAAAGTCCACCTGAAACAGCATTTTGAGGATATCTCACTTCCGTATTGTGAAGGTTTTTTTCGGTATAAACAGGATAAACATGTGGGATAAAATGTCGGGAGGAATTTGATTGGACCACTGAAAAGTGGGACTTTTTATAGCAAACATGGAGGATTATTGTGATAGATGCTAACATTAGCCTAACTTTAGCCTGTAATCTGAGGTGCCAACTTTCACGCATTGGGTGTGACACACATGCGTTCGCCCCCTTTCACTCGACTCATGCTACAACCTTTATTTCTCACGCTATCAAAGCCAAAACATGACAAAAAAATTAATAATAAGGGACTGTGTCAAGCTGCCAGCAACATTTTTTTGACTTCCTTTAGAATTTTTCAGAATAAAAGCTCTAAAAGAAGCACTGCCAGACAACAGTCTGCCTGGCACGGCTTTTATTTTAAAAGCAATTGCTAAACTGCATAAGAACATGACCTTACACCGCAATGTCTTGAAATCAGGTGGTAAGCGTAGGTTTACTATTTGTAGAAATGACAAAAGTCACATGACATCCCCCCCCCCATTTTTTTTAACAGGGAGAAAATGTATTTGAACTTCAATATAAAAGCACAAAGAAGTGGTTTTTATGTAATTTTTTGGCTTTCATAGTTTAAGTGAACTATATGTCGAGGGATGTGATCATGATAACAATAAAGATAACTATATATTTTTTGAAATCGTTATAGATAAATCTCATGTATGTGTTCACACAACAACTACAACTGTAACAATATTCTTGATTCCATCTCGGAGCAATTTCTTTGATGCACAGACAACGATACAATTCTTTAACCAATTAAAATAAAGTTAAAAGGGAAAGGTCTTGCCTTTCATTTGTTTACTAATACCAGCAGAAGTAATGGCATCGCTCCCAGGGGAGCTAATCACAGAAGTGCAGAAAAACCTGGCACTTTTTGACAAAGGCCATCCCCTCTACAAAAACGCCGTCATGCACGCTGGCATGTAATTTGCTGTTTTGGATAGCCAGTAAATTAAAAGCAGATCGGAAAAAAATCTTCCTCCATCTCCTCAGAGAAGTGCTGAAGGAAAGATATCTTGCAGTGAATGCTTGAGCAACGGAATATAGTTAAAGTTGTGTTTATAAATATCATTGTAAGTGTGAAGGGGCCTTTAAAAGACATTCTTCATTTCAGGTGGACTTTAAAGGTTTTATCTTTTTAGCATTCCTCTCTCTTAGTTGTTCCCGAACACACAAGCGAGTGTTTAGTCTGCACGTGCTGATTATTTACTCTAACTCAATACTTTTCCTGAATCGGAGGGAATTGACTTTTTCCAATCACACAAACTGTTTTCGCTCTCTGAGTCTCAGGTCGTCATTAAAGTCTGAGGACTATCATGTGAATTTGAGTTCCAGTCGCTCTGCCTGTGACGGCTAAATTAAACTGATGTGAAATGACTGTCACACTCTAAGGGCTTTAAATGATGGAGATTACGAAGGATGTCGGAGCAGATTTATTGCTCGGCTCACTGACTGTTGACATGTGCATGACAGTTAAGTGAATAAATTCATAAACGGTTACATGGAAGTTCTATTCTTATGTTCTGTTGTTATGTTTTAATGGGTCAATCAGGGTTGGATTTTTTAGACGAATGTGAATGTTTTATGAAAAATAAGAATTTAAGGAAAAAAAAAAAAAACCTCTCCTGAGACTATTTCCTTCCATGTAAGATCCAGATTCATTCCAACTCCTTCTGCCATAATTGTTCACAGTGTGGAATTAAAGCTCCTCCCAGGAGGAAGCGGAAAGTAAAAATCTTTGGTCTGTTTTTTTATGAAAATTGCGGAGCTTGGACTTTGCTCACATGTACTGATAAATACAGTTTCAGGTCAAAGCAGTCGGTGTTAAAGATGTTTGACCTCAAACTTGAACTAACTTGCTTTGATGCGAAGTGATGTAATAGTTTTACATTTCGTTTTTTTCTTTTAATATTTGATGTTTTATCTTTTATTTAGTGTTTACTGGATTGCCTCACATCATTACTCTTTTCATCATCAAGTTCCTGTTTCACATTGTTTCACTGCTTCACTTTAATCCTGTTGTTTTCATCCTGTCAGAGAGCTGTGAGAAACTCTTCTGAAACCTTCACAAACTTCACGCTGTTCTCCAATAAAGGTCAATTCATATAATAAAGGCTCAGTGAGAGGAGAGCTGCACATCACCGAGTAAAATATGAAGCCTCTCTGTTTCTGACTTGGCTTTAGATATTTACACATGATGAAAATGTAAAAATGATATGTTAATAATGCTAATATTTATAGATCAAGGTCAGAAACACGTCAAACACCAACTGATTGATGAGCAGATTTCACTGAGTTTGTTTTGTTTGTGCCACAGCCCGATTTACATAAACAAGAAAGAAAATCGAGGTTTGGCATGCGACATGCACGAAATTTAAAAATGACCCTTTTGGGAAACTTTCTAAGTTAATCTGGTTATTAGTCTAATGAAGCATTTTCTGCCTAATTGATTACGTAAAGAGATAATCGATCGATTAACAGCGAGAAAAAGCCCAGGCTCAGTATTTGGATTCACGTCATACCTGGAATAAGTTTAACATTCATAATTTTAGCCTGAATGTTAACACATATTTTTGAGGCCCTTTCAAACATAAGAAAACTTTCATATTGTGACAATATTCAGTTACAACCAGCGTCACTCTGTTGGTTCATCCCAACATAAACAAAGTTCAACAGTCACTTTAAGAACCAACTTGTCAAACACACATCAGATTCACAGTCTCTTGTCCTCTTTGACTGCATGCTCCATGCACACTTTACACACACAACGCACAAACCTGACAGAGTCCTGCTCATGCATTGCAATGGCTGTAACTAAGAGCACACTGTTTTTTACTCGTCAGGTCTTCTGCACATCATGACCCGACAGAGAGAGAACAATGCATCATGTATTTAACTTCAGTTCAGTGAAGGAGGGACAGATTTACAGCTGTGGACAGAGAGCTTGTCAGAGGTTAGTGAAGGGAAGAATTGAACTCCGGTCGTTCTGAGGACAAACAGACGGAGTGTGAGACACAAACTTGAGAAGAATGAGTCAAATGTTGATGAAGTGCAGCTGAGCTGAACCTCCTTCTCTTCACTGAGCTGGGATCAAATACATCATTTATCATAACGGACAACAACGACCATCAATTACACTTTCAACAACAGCAAACAGTCTTCATGACCTGTGTGAGTGTGTGTGTGTGTGTGTGGGACATGTCTGTCCATGCTAACAAACACACAGATCTCCATCTCTTACCTCTGACCGTGGGTTGCCATGTCGATGGCTCGTCGCACTGGTACGGGAGACCCTCCTTCTGTGACACTCAGCACCTCCATAGACTTCCTCTCTGGTCTCCGCTTACCGTGACGGCTCAGCATGGGCGAGTCCACGCGCTTCCTGGGAGGGTCTGCTGAGCCGGGTCATGGCCAGTGGTCAAAGGTCAAAGAGAGGATAACACGCGGACAGAAATGAGTCAGAAACACATAAGTCAGTGTCAGTAATTTCTTTTTTATGCTGAAGACTGATTATTTATTTTTTCTGGATGGTTATGAGCTGAAAAAATTTTCCCAAAAATTGTGACATAACATTTGAGTCTGAAGATGCTCTGAGAGATTTACTGATAAAAGCTGAGCTGTCCTCTGTTAGCTCAGTGGCTTTGGGCAGTGTTGATTTGTGTATTTGCAGAGAATGCTTCACAATCTATGGCCCCTGAACGACCCTGAGTGCGCTCTGCTCTTCCTTATTCTAACATACTGTAAACAGTGCTGCAGTATTTGAAAGATGGAGGGTAGAAAAAAAACACTTAATGCTAATACGATGCTACATTCTATTTGCTGAAGAGCTAAAAAAAAAAAAGTCTGTCAAGAATCAGTTCTTTCCTGTCAGTAGCTGCATCTGCAAACTTCCAACAGCTCATTTCAAGCAACTATTTTAGTTAAAATTACACCTTCAAAATCCTTTTGATGACACACTCTAATCAAGAACACGTGACACTTTTATTCTCGCGTCAGGCACTGAGTGCCTGTTCTTGCACTTTGAAACTTGGTTAGAGTGGGTATGATCTCTTATGAGAAGTGCATAAAGCCTCATGGCAATATGTCACACATCACCAGTCCTCTCTTAGCTGTGAAAAGAAGCTAGCTTAATAGCCTCAGCACAGATATTAGGGCAGACATCAAGTTGGGGCGCGCAAAGTCACAATTCTTGCATAATGTGTTCAAAGTCACTGCAGCAATACAGGAAAGTAAACTATTTATACATTAACATGCTGATTTCCGGAAAGTAATGTAACCACGCTTACAATCTAAGTTAGTTTGGTGGTTCTCTTACAGTGGAATGGAGCCCCCTGGAGGTGACATAGAGCTATTGCAGCAGGGTTTAAAAAACGTGACAGTAAACTGAGTGAATGTGATGTATGTAGAGAAAATAAACAAAACACTGATGCTGACACGCTGATGACCTCTATTTCACCAAACCACTGGTTTAGCAAATTAGCATGCTAATTAGCACTTAACACAAAGTACAGCCGAGGCTGACGGGAAAGTCACTGCTTTTATTGGGTCATAAACCAAATGCAGACCTGATGATGAAGGTCAGCTGGTGATCTAGTAATACAGAGTGATGACTCATTAATTAAAATGGACTCATGTTATGTTGTTGTTGTGTTTGGTGGAGTTGAGCTGGACAGTGTACCGATCTCGTTGCGTGGCGGCAGGTTCTGGTCCTCGTGGCTCGGATACCTCTCCTTACGGTCCAGCAGCAGGAAGTAGATCATCTTTTCCTGGTTGTCACTGCAGACAGAGAACAGACAGAGGGCTCACCATCAGCTGGCTAAGAGCAGTACAGGAAGATGTTCCATCATTAAATGACATATTAAATAGAAGAATTCATCAAACTGACAATTTCTCAGCCATCTCATCTATTTCTCTGCCCCCTTCTTTTTCCCCCCTCCCTCCCCCTTTAATCTGCTCCCTCTACGGTTTCATTGCCTCTTTTATCCCTCCACCCTTCCTCTCTCAGCTCCTCCTCCTCACTCACTCCTCAGACAGCAGGTCTTTGGTCAGTTTGTCCTTGTCTCTGAAGCAGCCCAGTGAGTGCATGCTCTCCAGAACGTCGGGGTCGATCTCCTCGGCTGCAGCCAGCGTCCTGATAGCCACTTTCCTGGGGATGGGCTGCTCAGGCTCAGGCTCATTCTTTCCAGCTCTGCAACACAACACATGCAGCTGACAGACCGGCCGAAACTAACACTAAGCACAAAGTTTCAGCCACGTCCGCTACTGAAGGCAAAAAGACTAAACTTGTCTTAACTGGCAGCTTTTGACCTTGAAGTTGACCTTTTTTTTTTTTAGAAAACAAAACAAATCATTCAAGTTTCCCTAAAAATGTTAATCATGTTATGCTGGAACAAGTCTCCGATAAACCACTCCCGTATCTGCAACCTGAGGGGAGTCTTGCTCTACTGCACAAAATCTCCTTATAAGCAACAAACAAGTACAATTCACAGTATAAGTGAGTCACTCAAGCATATCAGATATGCAGCATAAACTTTATTCCACAAGCTGATGGCAATAATATGCTACCTTCATATGGTTTTATTTTTGTCATTTTGTAAATCATTTATATATTTGTGAATATAACATTAACCGTAGTGAGAAGTTTAGAGTCACACAATTTGCCTGAATCAGCATCAAGTTAGTCTGAATTATCGGCTTTATATGTTTAAATCAGCTCACATAATAAACATACATACAAACACTCAGGAAAACAGTGACAGATACTCACAGGTACCACGTATGCTTCTGGATTTGCTCTAACTGTGACAGAAATGAGAGAAAGAAAAACTCATTAATGACTGTTTCATCTATAAGTAAAACACAAAAGATCAAACAAGATGTGATGTTTGTCACAGCTTCACGTAGGTGCTTGAAGGCCTCACATTTTGTTCGATGAGGTCTGTTTGGTTCACATTCCTGTTAGGTCAGAAAGTTACAACCGGAGTTAACACATCTAACACGAGTGATGGATTGGCATCACGGCAGCATCATTACACCTTTGAAGGTGTAACACTGTCTGTAGGGACCGCAGCAGTTCAGTGAATACATGCACACACACTGCTCATGGAGGCAGTGTGTCCGAAGTCTTCATACACCCTTTTTGCACAAATAGTTGAATTTCTCAACATCTGGAAACAAACTTATGTGGAAAGTCAGTGAAGCTCCCCTTAAAGTAAGATTTAAAAGGAGGTTTTAACTTGTTTCCACAACAATTTCGCACTGCACAACAGCTGTTACTCATTTAAAGCAGGATTTTAAGATTTTAGTCATCACAGCACCGACAATTTACTCCTCTAGCTCTTAAGAGAGGTTAACAGTGGAATTAGCATGTTGTTACATCACACGCACCACAATGTGTAGATCCTGATGTGTGCGTGTTTGTGATTAATTTGACAGAGTACTGATCTGACCACGGACTCGACTTTGGCCCCCTGTAGCCCTGAGCGAAGTGAGTTTACACAAGAGATGAAAACATCAAAACTCTGCAATTGAACATCTTACCATCTTCACGAGCAGGACTGTGAAACTGAAGTAATGTCTGGAGAGTTCAACTACAGCAGCTCATAAAGTCCTTTACTCAGCAGCACATCAACCATTCTCGGAGCCATCTAAACCTTCTATTTGTTTTCAAGGAGGCTGCAAAAATGAATTTTTATATCTTATCTATTTTGACTTATCTGAGCTGAAAGAGTGATTTTAAGCTGCATGTCAATTCAGCGGGGAACTGTCAAAATAAGCTCATAAACTGAAACAAATGACAAGGGATTTAAACATTATGTGCAAAGTAAGGAATCACTGATCATTGGTTCTTTAAGCTGCTTCAGGTAACTGAACTTACCTGCTTTACAAGCTGCTACAACTCAACGAAAACAGTCATTAATATCTATTTATATCCATTTCCAAAAAAACTGTTCAAAGCTTAAATGACTGCAGACAATATATAAGCGAAAGCACATCATCTAAACACACACTTAATGTTTGTTTCTACGTTCAGATGAAATAAATCCTTGGCCTGAGATAAAAGGTTGCACACAGAGCACAGGCGCTGCAGGGCCAGTCATGGTGCAACTCTGCTAAATTTAGCCTGAGCACTCCCTCAGGCAGCAGCCCAGACTGTAAAATTGCAAATCGAGCGCAAGTTCCACTGATGGAAAATCTTGGCGCTCTCCTGCTCTGCAGCAGTCGATGAGGTGAGGTGAGGCGACTATCTTACCGTCAGCCTCTTGGTGGCGTCCACTTCGATCATGCCGCGCAGAAGGTTCTGACAATCTGGAGGGATAAAGTGAGGCATGTGGAAAACTCCCAGCTTCACCTTCTCCAAAAGATTCCTCAGGTTGTCATCGTCGAAAGGCAGGGCGCCCTGCAGGAAAGAGAGGAAGAGGAAACAGCAGGATGTGATGGTCACTGCTTATCACACACTGGCGACTGGTGATATCAGTATCTCTGACTACTTAATGTATATCCAACACAGTCTGTGGAGAGATGCATCAAACAGGAAATGACATGTTTTCAAATTGAGAAACAGCTCACATATCTCTCCTTCAGGATATTACGTTTAATAGAGGCTTCAGCCAGCACTTCATCACACCACCAAACACACTGACACCCTCCTGTCGCCATGGAAGTGGCCTGTCAGGTGCTCACTGAGAGCTCATCTGGACTCTGACAAAGAGGAGGGCTGGACGCAGGGTGTGAGAGATATCAGTCATCAGTCAGTGATGATGAAGCCGTGTGTGCCGCAGCCAGCCGGCTCTGCCTTTGCTCTCCAGCTGGGGAGCGCGCTCAGTGACGTGATGACTGATACCGTTTCCTCCTCATTGAAAACGAGGCAGACGGAGCCAGATGGCCACTGACACTGTGTTGGTAATCTAAACAACACAAGTGGAGAGATTTATCGCCACATGATGACTGTCTTTTGCGCTCCATCTTAATCAGCAGAAGAATGTGCACGCGTGCACACGGTACAACAACAAACAGCCATTTAGTTGGTTCAAATACTCACTTGTCACTGTCGCATTAAGATGCTGCTGCTTTGAAGCCTTTGTTATGTGATGTGCATTTCAATTTTTCATTGGCACTCAACATGTTTGCAGCATTCCATCTTTAATTTAAACTCTCAGACTGGTTGTATAAGAACAGGTACAGCAGCCTTCACATTACAGCGTCCATTGTTTTCATGCATGAGTGATGTTTCAGACTGTCTGTATACAGAGACCGTCAGCAGTAATGATGTTCCTGTAAAGAACTACAGTTTTTAACCTTTGATTTCCAGGACAAGAGCTGTCGTCAGGTAGTTTATTTTGTGGTGGCACATTTCAGTGACCTTTTCTCCTCACCTTGCAGTTTCTGCTTAACAGCCGCTTCACAATAAAGAGTTCATTCAGCATAAATGTTTGCCTCAGGAACAAACTAAATCAACGCCTTCTCTTTCCTCTGCATCACTGCATCAAGTGAACAGGTTTTCCTGTGAAAGCAGATTTTGAATTACAAAACACCTGAAGAGGAAAAGCTCAGAGAAGCAATCAGTCCAGTTTTTTTGTCCTCTAGCTGTTTAAAAAGATTTGCGTCATGCACTGAACTTTCCTTTTCCGGAGTATCAAACTAAAATTAGTCTAGAGAAACGAATGAATCTGAAGAATCCAGGATGAACACTGCATGTTGCCACTCTAACTGTCCAAATAAAATGAAGCCTGGGTAGCTAACTCAGCGCTAACCAGTTTGAAAACAAAGAAGAATGTCTGATTTCCATCTGCACGGTGATCCACTGTATGAGCTTTGACTAGAAATCTTTTGAAGACGTCATCTTGTTGTGTGTGTCTGTCACCTGTGTTACATGTTCTGACTTGTTAGCTGCTCGCTAACCACAGGTAGGTAGCCTGCACACAGGTATCACGGGGGTTTTCGATCAGAGCTGGAGGCTGTGTGAACCCTGCAACTTCACTGTGAGGATGGGACTTCGATGTGTGTCACCAGCTACGCAGGCTACTGCTCCACAGACGATGAATAATGTAACAGCTTGTTAATGACAGAGCTCACTCACCACTAAAAGTGCAAACAGGATGACTCCACAGCTCCATGCATCTGCTTTCCTCCCGTCATACTTCTCCCCCTGATAAGGACAGACAGACAGACAGACACAGAAGTGAGACTCACATCACGAACACCAGCAGAAGTGGGTGCAACTTTCATTCTGAGACTTTTTCCTGAACTGTATGTCAGCCCGACTCCTCTGAGCTGTGGCACCAAACCCAAAAATCCACCCAGTCATGAATATTCCTTGAATTTAACATCAGCAGTTTGTGCTGCTGACTGCAATGAAGGAGTTACTTTGGGATGAAAAGTGTTTGAATTTTCTATTTCCAGAGAACCGAACCGACCTCGTCTGCTATGTTAGTCTTCTGCAAACACAGGTGTAAATTCTGGTTTGGACTGTCGGAACACATCCCTTTATGCCAAAATGCTCTGAATTTTAACTTCTCAAGGTGTCCTTGTAGAATTTATTCTGATCTATCGCTTAAATAGTAAATAATTAGTAAAATATTTGTTTTAAATTAAAGAAATGTCACACAATACAAGTCCTGTTTCAGGCAAAGTATTTAAACAAGTAAAAACCGAATAAACATGCAGTGGCAGGTTTTTACATGAGAAGAGAAGAAGAGGACATGCAAATAGAAAACTATGCACATTGGTCAGACTAAAGAATCGTCTCCATTTCTCTTTCTTTTATTTTCAAAAAGAAAAAAAAAGATAACAGTTTTCTCTCTTTTGAACAACAGATAAAAAAGATGAAAGAAAAAAAACATCATTTATGTTTTGTTTCCACAAGAAAACAGAGAAATTCAGAGTTGCATCACAAGCAGCTGATCCTTCAGTGCATTTAAAGTATTTCATCCCAGTGGAGGGGGAAGGGGTCGAGACGGGAAAGGTGAGCATGGTGAATGGAGAGAGGATGTGCAGTGATGTAAGAGCCATTGTGCGTTCAGAGCTGCTATTACTGAAAGAAAGAGACACAGAGCGAGAGAGAGCACTTACCCTGATAACCTCTGGGCAGGCATAGTGCGGGGATCTGTGAAAGAGGCAAAGAGGCGGTTATGCTGGAAAGAAGTCACATTACACAACACGACATACTCACGCAGGAAACAGCCAGCAGCCACAACTGAAGAGTAAGGGACCAGATGAACCTCTGCTCGAACTTCTGATATAATACTGTCTGAAGAAACTCAACCCACTTACACCAAAATCCGTGAAAATATCAAACTTTTATTGCCTGATGAGGGTTATTTCTTCTGTTAGCTAAGTGAGTGTTACATAACATGAGATGGCCTCAATCCAAACTCCACTGATGACGGCTCATCCTGTTGAATAACATATGAAAGCATCCATCACTGTTTCCACCACGTAACACAAACTGTAAAAAAAGTTTTTTTAAATCTTTCCCTTAAAGCACCACTCCAGTTTTTCCAGACTTCAAAATTTATAATTTTGTATTGTTTTCAATTTTTTGGTTGGATTTTCTTCATGTTATGACAGCCAGTTATTTCCATTTATTTTTCTACAATATTAGGGAAGTGTAAAGTACCACAGTATGTGTTAGAAAGCACATTTAGGCAATGTTCAAATCACAAGCCCATATCTGATCTTTACCTCTCCAGATTGATTTGAGGAAGTCTGGACAGCAAAAAAACAAATCAGATTTCAGCCACATTTGGAGTTGTCTGAAATGCGATTTAAATTTGATTTCCACAGAATTCGTCTCATTCCAGATGCTCTGGTTGCCTATATCAGATTTCACTGTGTTATTCACATCACTCTCACAGTTTTTCTACTGATACTGGAGCTACAAGTCGTGGCTTAAGATAATCACACAGATTGTAAAACTTCCTCTGGCGACAGCACATTCTGAAGTTGACAGGCCACCCATTGTTATTAAAGCCCCAAAGCACTACGCATCCCTGCCAGGTGATGCTTTGCAGATGGCACCATATCTTACGCTGCACACTAAAGTCTGCTGTGACTGCAGCAAGGAAAAGCCAGATGTGCACCAGCCTCCTTCGTTGCTGAGTTTTTTAATGCAGCAGAGGAGTTCTGCACCCCGACTTCACAATGTGACAGTTTGGAGAGCGAGATGATGGATCTCCATGCTCCTGCCTTGCAGAGCTGCGCTGTCACATGGTTTTTGACGCCTACCATTGCGCCACGGAGATCTACAGAGATATTTTGGTGGTATGAAGACACATAAATCTGATTTTATCACTTGCAAATAATAGTACAGACACTCACTTTGTCAGATCTGATCTGAGAGACAAAACGGATTTGCTGGCTGTGTAAACGCAGCTTTAGTCAAGCAAATCTTTCAACCTTCTAGTTTTTCCCCGGATTATCCAATCTGCTATATTTTCAAGAAATATAAGAAATATGAAATCAGAACAGGTGACGATTTCCAAGTGCTCGACTACAGTCAGGAGGTTAACAAATAGATCTGATTCCAAAAACAAGCCTGAGATTTCTGTTCTGTGTGGATTCATCACACAGTGACAACACACGTCTGCTCCTCCTCTGTGCGGATTAACCACAACAAATCTTCTAACAGCATTTCATCAAAACTTTACACAAATGCGGCTCTCAGAGTAAACAGACACTTCATTATTGCGAATGTCATATTTAATTATGCTAATGTATGTAAAGCCAGTTGATCTAAACACAAACGTGTCAAAATAAACTAAGTGCAATCTAATTACACCAGAGCAAATTTTCATCCTTCCAGCTCGAGGCGACTTGACCGCGGTCGCGAGTGACATTTAATAAATTCCATTAACGTCATCTGAAAGAGTCATCAGACTCGTTACTCACGCCAGATATTCGCAGGGTCCATCAGAGAAGAGTGACAGAGAAACAGCTCTGCTCTCTCTCTTCAGTCATGTTATGTTGCGTCATCATGTGCCGTGAAACTGTCAGTGTGTCTCTGTGGACATGGAGACCCTTCAGCATTTATTACACTCAGTACATGATGCTGGTTTTGGTCATTTGCAGGGCAGAAGATGTCTGGCAATTCAGTAAAACTAAATCAAGTATGAAGTTTGACCGAATGAACCCGTGAGGAAGCAAAGCTTTTCTCTGCTGTGTGAATGGGTACAGTTGCCATTTATTTCTGGGTAAAATGACAGCAGTAGTCATGAGAATTGATCAGCTCAGTGATGGAAACATGACACCTGCTTGAAAATGCTCATTTTCAGCCCTTTTCCAGCTCAGTGCTTTAATGCTGTTTCAGTTAATGTCTCTGATACTGGGGCATAAAAAGGCAAAACTTTATTGTTTTAAACAGTCAGGGATAAACATACAACTGTGATTTTGCTTTTTGTATGCTGAGAATTGCATTGTTGCAGTTCAACATGTAATCCGGATTTTACCACATCAAATTTAGTCATTTAGAACCTGTTAAAAGAATAATTACATGTAACCATACAAAAAAATTTATACATGTGCATAATTTTACGAAGGCCCTGAGGGGCAAGTGTGACAGAAAAATATTTTGGGGATTCATTTTCTGAGTCTGATCCAACTTGTTCTGTCTACTGTGTTTATGACTCATAACCTGACTGGGCCAGATGGTGAGTTACACACAACCATCTGGGAAGGCGCCACTGGAAGAGCAGGCACCTGAAAAAATACTTGAAAGGTGATTGGATAAACCACCTACCTGTCACCGTCAGACTTCGACCAATCAGATCAACAAACCCTATGAGCAGTGGAGTCAGTTGGTAAATCAAACTCTTACGGAGGTCAGTTGGGAGAAAAGCCAAAAGATCTTTTCCATCAAGAAACGTCTTCAGTGTCGTTCTTTGCTCTTCTTTCAGTGAAGACAAGTTCACTGTGACAGAACTGATGCTATAGCAGCGTCTATGCAAACCACGTACGCTGCCGCCATTGTTGTTTTCTGAGCGTCACACCATGGATGTATTATAAGACCTGGATATGGCGCGGCCTCTGAGCAGGCATGCCGATTTTTCCCAGTGGCCACTCGTGGTACTGCAACAAAAAATCCCATGCGGCCCAAAAAGCATTTTTCTCATTGA
>JAQLOL010000001.1:35130806-35148793 GCA_029783665.1 Naso thynnoides
GACATTCAGATTAAATTTAATTCAGCAAATGCCATTAAAAAAGCAAACAGTAAATATATTTACTAGGTATTTTGTGTTCATCATAGCCTGATTTATCATCTTCCTCTGCGCCACAGAGCTCCATTTTTGTTCAAAATCTATTATAAACTCATTAATTATCAAACTGTTGCACCAGCAAGCACGCTCCTTCATTAGTCTTCAGGAGGAACCAATTTGATACAAAGACGGGACATCAAATATCAGATTGTTTGTTTCCTCTCATGAGATTTTCTGGCAATAGGAAAAATATGAAACAAATCCTGATTTCCTGTCATATAACAGAATTACAGTGTTTATGCCAGCAGGCTCAATCCAGCTGCAGGTGAGTGTCATGAACTGAAACAGAGTCTAATGACGAGTGCAATGTGTGGACATACAGATGCTGCCTGTAGCTGTTTCAGTTTTAACCTGCCTGCTGTGCCCAGATTTACTGCCAGTTGGCACCTCGACAGGCCGCAGGGCAAAATGAGTTTAGACCTCTGACACCATCAGTCAGACATGCTACTGAACTGCACCCCTGAACTCATTTCGTTTGGTGTGTTTTTGTAACTCCTGTGGATAAACGGCCAAATAGACATAAAGATGACGTCAAATCAGGGCATTTTAAGCACAAACAAGGAAATCTGATGACAGAGACTGTCTCAGGCTCTTAATTTAAAAAAAAAATCTCTCCGGAGTTCATAGTGGGCAGCAATCCATCAGAGGACAGTACAGGGACACAATATACATCCCCATAATCAGGAAAATAACCCAGAATGCAATGCAGCTTTAAAACAAACTGAGGTTTGAAAATGGTTGAAAAGAAGCTTCAAGTACTATTGTGTGACTCAAACAAACAAATTCAAGCTACAACTCTGAGAGACATCAGAGAGCATTATGGGAAAAAATCAGACTAGTGTAGAAAAACTGAGAATATCAAACAAGTAAGTTGGTGAGAAACTAAAACTGTTACCGACACACAGCCAAAAATCATGTTCCTTTTTTAAAAAAAATTAATTTAATTTTTAATTGATTAATAATTAATTTAATTTTTAATTCTTTTATTTTTAATTAAGTATTTGATTTGAAGATGCCCAGCGCAATTTTATGTGACAAAAACAAAATCAAACAGAAATCTGATAAGGTGAACGCGTTGAGTTGATGAAGTGATACAGGTTAGCAGTTCAGTCCGACCCTCAGTCCTAGCCAAGTATAACATAAACGTATTACGTAGGCGACTGGGTTCAGACACCAGCACTGAGCTCTTATTGGAACTTATAAATCAAATTCAAACCCTGAAGCAGAACAAGTGGTGACGTTTTCACCACAGAAACCACTTTTTCGATAACAGCTTGTTGAAGATGTCCGATCGGTTGTATTTGTGTCTGTTGAATCAATGAGGAAAACACTGTGTTGGCGTCAGTGGGGATCTATACCACAGGTAATCAAACTGATCCTATGCTGATACATCCTATTGATTTCAGATGCTCATTACTGCTGGGCTCTAAGCTGTGGAACACACGAGCACTATCAGTTATCTGCCAATCATCGCTCATTTTGTCCTCACGACTCTTCGTGAATCAGCCAGAGAGGCTGAGTCATCCTCTGCTGTCCCTGCTCAGGGGCGATGTGACACGTCTGAGAGGCCACGCACAGGACAGAAGACACCAGAAACTGAAATTTCATTTCCATCAAAGCCGCCATTCTTCAAAGCTCTGTCATGGGGAGTGATGGCGGCTGGCAGCAAATAAATAATAAAATAATTCCCTTTAATCAATGGCCCAGCAGTTTCTCACACCAGACTGTCAACTTCTCCCTCTATCTCTCTCATCTTGCAACACTTCTCCCAAAGCTGAAGAGGATGAAGAGTCAGGATAGAAATTCTAAAATCAAAAGCTAACTAAAGATTTTTCAAGGCTGGCTGGATAAACTAAGAAAGTGAATGACGACAATACAAAAGCTTCAGAATGATAGTATTAGCCTAGAAAATGAGGCTATGTTTCTCAGACAGACATGATACCTTAGATTTCCCACAAAACACCTCCTGAATATCTCGTCCTTATTGACCTTCAAGGCTTCAACCTGCTGCAGTCATGCACAGATGTACAGTACCAACCCTGTGACGTCACTGTAATTACTGCCTCTAGAGGTCTCTCTAATGAAACAATAATAACTAAACTAGCTTGATGAAGTGGTGAGGCAGTCTGGGATCAAGAGTCTAAAATTGACATTCACTACATGCCAGACAGGGATGGATTTTTTTATTTGGTGTGTAAATTCCACAAGCCAGCAGTATGAACTAGATAGTAAATACAGCAAATGATACGATTTCCATCATCGGTGTCGCCGTAGCTCTTTGCTTTGTTGCACAGTACCATACAAAATACTTTCATTCTTACTATCTGCTTTGACTAGTGTCTTTATTCACCACAACAATGTGCTATTATGTATGTATGATTTGCGGCACAAAAAGATTGTATAAATACATTTCATTATGGCAGGTGGAATTTTTTTATTACCTGATATTTGGCTGGCAGGCTAAAAAGTTAATTTTAGGCCCTGCTTGGATCATGGAATTGTTTCATTGTTAAACAGCCTCCATGTCAGATGAAAATCTCAGTGAGTGATTCAGGCAGAGATGTTTCCAGACGAGGTAATGTGTTGAAGTTTTATTCACGTTGCGTTAAGTCACATTTGCCAATTTTTTTTTCTAACTCTCTGAGACAGGAGACGAAACAGTTAAATTGAATAAAAGGACAAGTTTCTCTGAGTTTGAACACTGATGGACACATTTTTTATTTTGGTAAATATAAAATTAAAGTGACTATAGCATTTGACTTTTTTTCCATTATTTTCTCACATTTTTTTCACCCAAGACCATATATTAATTATCTAATAAGGGCTTAGTCAGAGCTGGGCAAGCAATCATATTTTAATTTCAATTCTGATTTTGGCTTCAAAAGAAATGGAATCATTATGAAAACAAGATAATCTAGAGGGAATGATTATTGTGCTGCATTTATTCTTACACTGACATCTTTTTTATAAACCAAGCGCACCTCTTTATTTAGCCTACAGCAGTGACTAAAGAAACGAAAGTAAATGCTTAAAGCCATGATGCCTCTTTACAAATTACATTTAGAATTGTTTTTTAGTTGAATTATACTTATATGCTAACAAATTCACTGTAAATAGAACATGTTAAATAAAAAAAAAACAAGTTTAATAAATTCTTGATGTTTCCAAAGTTATTAGGTAATTATTTTCAGTAATTGTGATATTAACTATGACCAAAATTCTGATTATTTTCCATAATCAAAAAGTCCTAAACGCCAAAGTAATTAATCTATTGTAGCGTGAAAACTGATGTCCTCGGCAAGACAGCCTCCATCTCATATTTCCAACGATGCCTATCAGCAAATTGTTTGTCCTCTGGCTTTGATTTTGTGGCATAGGAACACCTTAACCCAGAGACATTAAGCTGTAAACCTCCATGTGTGACACTTTCCCAGCAGGTGAACAGGTAGTGACTCGTGTCTGGGTTGGATGCAGGTGTGGGCGTTCAGCTCATCCTCCCACCATCAGATCTAATTGCCCTCGTTTTCATCTCGTCACATCAGTATAAATTGAAGCATGGCAGAGGAGGCTAATTAAACACGTGTTCAGGGTAAACATTCAGCCCTCTGCCATACACGCATGAGCAGTGCCGATGGCATTTATTAAGCTTAATTATGACCCTTATGGTTTTTAATGTTTAGTAATAAAGTGCAGGTATGTGGAGAGAAGGAGGGGGTGAGACGGAAGAAACAGGAGCTGTAACACAAGATGAGGGTGCACAGCTGGAGAACCCACCTTCTTTTAACTCCCACAGCATACAAAAACTCTCAGTCCTGCTCAGGTTTCCAGGATTTAGAAAAAATCTTTCTTCTCAGATGGTCAACTCAGGCCTGACTCTGCTTCAGGTGACTGAGTCCACAGCTCTTTCTCGTGTTGTCTAGGTTACTGGATTTTCCTCTAAATTCTGTCTTGTCCTGCAACTCTTGTCCTCCAAACACCTCAATTATCTCCGGCTCATCATCTGCTTTGAGCTGAATTAGCAGGAATGTCTCCAGCTGTGTTCACTGTCATTAAAAATGCATTTACATATAGGCTTTTGCAAAGTGAAGTCATGCATAATTTACTATAGCGGAAAAAGAAGTGTGTGGTTAAATTATGAATTGCTACGTTACAATGGTCAGATTATTACTGAAGCATCTGTTAAATGTGTTGGAGCCAGAGGTAAAAGAAGCATTTAGAGCTTCTACTAAAGTAAAAGTATTTAACATACTACAAGTAATAGTCCTGCATTAAACTATCTTCCAAGTAAAAGTATGTTAGTGAAGTCAGGAAAATGTATTGACATTATTCAAAGTAAGAGAACAGTTGTTATTTTGAACTATTCCAAACATCTCCTACTTAAAAGATCATTCCAGTCAATTCTGCAACTGTTGTTACAATGTGACTGTGTACTTTAGTAGATCTCAGACTGCATTTTTAAATCTCATTTGCTGCCGTTCATGTTGAAACAGATTACAGAAACACTATAGGACACGTGAAAGTTGTCAGGTATAGATAATTCACCCTTCTAAAGAGAACGTCTGCATTTATTTTGTCAAAAATTGCTGAGTGAGAGAAAGAGAGAGAGGGTAGCCAGGAGCCGTTGAGACAAAAATTATTACCCCTGGAAAAATAGTTCCTTTCAAGTGCTGCCTTCCTAGCTCGAGTATTAGCATGAAGAGGGATTTTGACATAGACATTCTTTTTAACTGACGTCACACATTTTCAGCTACTATCTGTAATGTTTATTAAACATGGACAAAGTGTGAACAATCACAATATCTCATAGATAAAGCTACTTTGGGAAAAATGGGTGGGTTTTACGTAACATATCTGGCTGATGTTGACAAAGGACAATGACTTGTAGTAGCACTGGCATGGTCCTTTAAATGCAGTGAGGTAATATTTAATCAAATCATTGATTCCATCACCTTCATTTCTTTGTGCGCTTTAAAGTGGAAATGAAATATGGAGTAATATGAATGTAGTTTGTTTGATTTTTACCTAAGGTAAGATATGGCACCGAATTCAAACTTATATTTTTATAAAATTGCTAGAAAACCAGAAAGTAATTCACTGTTTCGCCAATAGGGCGCAGCCATCTTTACACAAGCTAGGAGGTGACGTCACTGGTATGGTTCTGGAGTTTGGGATTACTCATATGAACATGAAAACACAAGAGAGGAACCATTACGAAGGTAGTGAGAAATAAACTTGGTAAAAAGTGTTTTTTGTTTTTTTTTTTCCTGGGGCTAGACTAACTTTATCATCTCTTAATGAGGAGGGAACTCTTCGTTTCCAAAATAACGTTAACGTTATTGTGTTACTACATTACTTTAGAAGCAGCAAGATCTTGGTGGTGTCTTCACATTAGGAATAAAAAGACCACTTTTGTTCACTGACAAATGGATGGACGAATGTTCACTGACCCAAAACGACAGCTTGGTTAGGCAAACGTTAGCCACATTAGCTGCTGACATTATAGTAACATTATCTTATCGCCGTTAATGTTAATCTTTCAAATCAATGTTGTGAATCAATACCTTGATGGAGACAAGTTAAACACACCTACTGACTCCACCAAGGTGTCGGTTCACAAAATCGATTTAAATTACTAACGTTAGCCAGTTTTACATTAATGTCACAATGATCATCAGCAGCTAATGTAGCTAACATTAGCCTAATCAAGCTGTCAGTTTGGGTTGGTAAACATGCGTCCATCCATTTGTTAGTGAACAAAACAGTCTTTTTATTCTTGACACCACCAAGATCTTGCTCCTTCTACAGTGACATAGTAACGTAGTAACGTTAACTTTATATTGGAAACGAAGAGCTTCCTCCTCCTAAAGAAAACTGGCTTATAAACTAGATGACAAAGTTAGTCTCGCATTGGGAAAAATAACTTTTTACCACATTTACTTCTCACCACCTTCATAATGGTTCCTCTCCCGTGTTTGCATGTCCATGGGAGTAATCCAAAACTCACATTCGTTGGTCAAAACCGCTGGGAACCGGCGTTGCACTGTATGTGTCCCCCATTGACAGTAAGTCCCCCGCAAGCAGAACCATACCAGTGACGTAACCGCTTAGCTTGTCAGAAGATGGCTGTGCCCTTTTGTCCAAAGAGTGAATTACTATCTAGTTTTCCAGCGATATTATAAAAAATATAAAGTTCGAATTTGGTGCCATATCTTACCTTAGGTAGAAATCAAACAAACTACATTAATATTATTCCATATTTCATGTCCACATTAAGATAATAACTATCGTTTTTTTTCAGTCCCTGCTCTCTCCAGCTGTGAGAGATATTTTAAATGATGCAGAACTGCTGCATAGATGGCACAGTGAGGCAGATTTTTTTCATGACTCATCCAGTGGCACAGTGGAGAAATGCTGCAGTGTGTGATGCTCCTGCTTTCACTGCATCACAATAGAAAGACGGTGTGAAACCGTATAACTAAACCATGAATGCAAAAACATCCAGTGCAGAAAAGAAAACAGCTTACTGCTCTGATGGTCGACATCACACTTCATGGGTAGTTATTTTGTAATAAATCAAAAGGATGCGAGACAAAGTGAGTCTGCTCAGGTGAAATTTTTCAGATCTTTTTTCTGCTCGTAGGCTCCAATGATTCGATGCCAAGTGTGAACTCAGACAGCCGGGGAAGATTGACGGTGACCTATAAGAGAGATCTGCCATATGAACAGTGACTCAGGCCTTGCAGCACTTAATGGCCTTGTTGGGAGTGAGTCAACTTTGCAACACACCTTCTGAACACACCCACTGACTGACTGTTGCACTGAGGAGAGAGGGATAAACAAATGCTTCTCAAAAACACATCTACAGATCTGTAAGCATGGCCTCTGACCACAGAGTACACAGTCACAGCCAAGACGCACACACACACAAACACCCTCTTGATGACACCTGAGTTTTGCTAACACTATCTGTACTATGGTATTATATAATATTTAACAAAAACATGTATATATAAACACTACAGGTAACATTTGACCACCAATAACAGTACACTTCTTATTTTGTTCAAGTGTTAGCAAATCTGCTTCAAATTATTTTTCTCACTTTTAATTGATGGATCACAATATAAAGTACAATGTTTAATGTATAGAGCCCATATTCTCTAGTGGAAAGTCTTCCTGGTTTTCACCTCAACAGTTCTTGGTAGAGGAACAGTTTCATTTCTCTCAATCAATTTTCAATAAGCTGTCACACACTCCTGTATATCCATAGCATAGTTTAAACTACGCATCAGTCTTGTATATACAAGGTCCCCACAGAGTTCAGAGGTTGTGAAGAATAAAGGAGGAGCGAGAAAAAAGACAGGCATCTGAAGAGCTCCTCACTGACAAGGACAAACAAATCATCAAGGCCAAGGAAAAAAGAGGAGCTTGAGCTGAAGCTCACTTGGACACAGTGACCCAGCTGAACAACAGGAGACCACAGAGAGCTTAAGTAAGGAGTGCTCTGAAAAAGGAAAGAGCAGGAAAAAGCAGCTTTCTGAGAGAGAAGAGACCTTCCAGAAGAAGCTCTCAGTGTGATAACATCCACAGAAGAGCTGTCTACACTCAGGGAGATGACAGGGGAGAGCACTGCAGTGGGATAAAGAAAAGAGTGAGCTGAAGGAGACGCTGATGGTCAGAGAAAAGATCTCGAAAAAAGAGGGGGCAGGGATGGAGGACATCCAACTCCTCCAACAGGAAGACATCCAACTTCAGGTCTGCTGCCTCCACCTGTCTTTTGATTTTTAACTACATAACTCAGTAAACTTTGGATCTTTGGAAATAAAAACATTTTGTCTCCCTTTTTAGGAGTTCAAAGTGGAAAAGAAACAGAAGAGCAGCTTCTAGAGCTTGACTGCTTCATGCGTCATATGTGAAAACACCTTCACAACCCCAACTCTAACCCCTGTTCTCCTTCGTACAACCCTAACTGATTTAAACTACAGCCTTATTTTATCAGCAGCAGCCCATGGCAGATGGGTCAGGTCAGGTGCTGGTAAAACCTGATGTCAGTTTTTCTCCGGTCCAGGGAGGCACTCAGACGTCCTGTCTCACGCCTGAAGCCTCCTCCTCCAGTCGGCACCTCCATGCATCATAGCTCCTCTTAATGAATTATGTGGATTGACTTGGGTTACAGCACGCTGCTTCCAAATCCCTATTTAATTGAAACACGATACAGAGCTGAGGGGCACGAGGGGTTATAAATTGGAACATCCGCTCGGTAATCAAACTACCATCTGTTGATATGACGTCTGGGCGATCCTGGAGAAGAGGACGAGAGGAGGAGAGAGCAGCTCTCCTGAGGAGAGAGCGCAGCCCACCACAGTATACAATCATGGTCAGACAGCTGTGGCACAATCAAGCAGCCACTGGCGACCACTTCATGTAAATTAGCAGACAGAATATCCAGACATTATATGAAGCTACACAAATTCATGCAGAAAACGACAGAAAGACCTGTTCTGTTGTGTGAACGACTGATTGGACAACTAAGAGGAGAGGAGAGGAGAGGAGTAAGAGGTTAAATAAGAAGGGGAGTAAAAGAGAAATGATGGAAGAGGAACATGGAGAATAAAGAAAATGAAAGGACCTGAAAATTTAAAAAGAAAACAGACATAAGAGGAAAGCTAAGGCAGGAAAATTGAAAGGAAAGGAAAAAATCATGAGAAAAGAGAAGAAAAAAACAAAAAGGGAAGGAAAGGAAAGGATGGAAAAGGGAAGGAGAAGTAGAGAGTGCACACAAAGGCAAAGAGGACATGAAGGAAATGAGAAAAAAGGCAACAAGTGTGGACTGCGAGACAGGACAGGTCACAATAGGAAAGGACAGGTTCAAAAAGCAGAGCGGACGTTTGAACTTCAGCCATCAGCTCAGCCAATCAAGGAGCATCTCTTCAGCTCCTCCTGCAGTTGGTGCTGCTGGGTAACTACCAAGCGGCGTGCCCAGTTTTTTTTTCATCCAGACTTCTGGTGACGAGTGGGTTGGAGCCAGTAGCCACCTCAGCGTGACTGCTCACACAGAATACGTTAACCGTCATGTGGGGGGACGGATGGTTGATGTGACGAAGAGCAGATTAAGGTCAGCGGTGAATCATGGGAAAAGGGACAGATGCTCTCTTCTCTGGTGGATTGCAATCAGCATCCTTTCACTCATCTGTCATCTGCTCCATCACCACTCTCGCTCAACAGTGATGAAGACGTCCAGCAGACACAAAAACACTGCAGAGACTGACAGCTTCATCTCCACAGCCAACATTTTTTCACTTTAAAATATTTCACTTGCATCTACTTTTACAGTTGTGGATTCTTACACTATTTAAAACATCTGGAAAAATTGTTTGTTACATGCAGCTGCCATAGACCAGATGTGGGAAGATGATTTTGTAGCAGACATTTACAATCAAACGTAAAGTGCACATGAAGGTATGGGGCAAACCTCCAGGATTTAGGATTTGTTCAATGACCTGCTAAAAAGTGGTTTAGATAAACTGCCGGGTTGTTTAAAACCTGCCAGATTGTGTTTGTTTCGCTTTTCATGTCCGTTTTAGTGATGGAGCTACACTCAGAAATAGGAATTCACTTGGAAAGAACCATCTATCCATCACTTATACAAAGTCGGGTAGCTGAGGCAGCAGTTTCAGCAGGGGGCATCACACTTCCCTTCCCTGGCCACATCAGTCAGCTCTGACTGGGGGATCCCGAGGCATTCCCAGGCCAGTGCAGAGATATAATCTCCCCACCTGGACCCGGGCCTGCCCCGGCGTCTCTTCTCAGCTGGGTGTGCCGGGAACACTTCCCTAGGAAAGAACCATGCATACAAACTATTCCTTGCAACATTACCAACAATCAGAGTTTTTCTCCCTTTAAAATTATGCACCCACAACATCAAGCATCGTAAACATTAAACTGCTTTAAGAAGTAGGAAGTATCTCACCCTGAAGACATTCAACCCCCAGAGAAGCAGCAGAAGCTCCAATTTACCAGCTCTTATGGTTATAAAAATCTGGCAAATCAAACTTCCTGATAACTCTTTGATGGTCGGACTTGATTTCAAAATCAACATCAACAAATACAAATTATAAATGCTCATAGTTTAATTAACTAAACAATACAAAAAGGTACAATTTAAGAAATATGTATGTATTACAATCAATTAGTAAATTTTATGATCTTACAAATGCAAATTAATTAAAAAAAACTAACAAACTGTTTTTTAATTGCTATTTTATTATAATTACAAAAGGCTAACAAACTATAATTATGGCACTAATGAGACTACCACTCTGCAGAAAAAAAAATCATTTTATATATCTAGAATTCCAAGGGACTAATTGTATTGAAAATATTCTCTTAAAAAAGATGCTGAAGCTGTGATGGACAGCAGCTCCTGATATCAGAGTTGATTTTCTTATCATTAAGTATCAGGTGTGAAACCAAACATGCTGTTATCAAAGAGGCTAAACAACGGACACACTAAGGGTCTGTTCACACACACACACACACACACGGGGTGCAGTAGAAGCACTGGGTAGAATCAACACAGTCAGGCCAGTATTGACACCATTAACACAAGCAGCCAGTCATTGAGGAGATGAAATGAGTCGGTCAAGCATGAGGGGGCTGGGTTCTACCTCTGAAGAGCTCAGACACACAAACGGCTGCACTTCAGCTGGAAAAAGGGATTTAATCGCGCACACACATGCTTGAGAGGCAGACACACCAGGCGTGCACACACACACACACACACACACACACACCAACGTCACATGCTGTTTCTGTACTTTCATGGTTTCCACACATATGCACACAGAGCAGACACTGACAAAGAGCCATGTATAAATTTTAAAATCTTATGCTGTCATTTTTTAACATACAGGACTTGAAACAGCTGCAATTGTGATTAAACTGTAAAGTAGAATCCACCTGTGGTTGGTTTAATGAGACTCTTCATTTCTGCAGTGAAACTCTGCTGCAGACGGCAGGTTTGACATCTGCTGCCCTGCACGGTGACGCTGTGTAAGGTGCTGATCTCTGAGGTAGTTCTGTAAATGTCAGGCTGCTCATCTCACCAAGAATCTCTCTCTTGCTCTCTCTTTCTCTCTCTCTCACACACACACAGATACAGACACACATATACATGAACAGATGGTAGATGTACTGTAGGAAGCTTGTACAAGGCCGGATGCACAATGGCATGTTCGCATAATAATGTGCACTTTGTTCGTGACAAAGAGGCTGCAAGGGGACGAGAGCAGTGGAGACACGAATATGACGTTAACACGTGTCTGCAGATGGCTGCAGCGACAACCTGCAGCACGGGGAGAAGGTGAGATTTTTAAATAGAAATCTGAAGGATTTTTTTTTTTTTTTAACACTGTCTCCATTCTGTCAATCAAACTGTGTGTGATGGAGCGTGACGTCCTCTGGATTTTCAGATGATGACGTTAGAGTTCCAAAATTGCATTTAATGGATGCATTTGTGCAGCGCTTTTATCCACAGGGCTTTACAGTCTGTGTCTCATCCTTCCATTCAAGCACACACATACAGACACTCACACACTCATTGATGGCACGCCAGCCACCAGCTACCAGCCAAAAAGCTGCAACATACCAGTAAGCTTGTGATCTGACCAACAGAAGAAATTTGGGGCTCTAAATGTTTCACAAGGACACTAAAAGGCATGTGCAGCTTCCAAAATAATACACGTGAAGGTTTTCTGATCTTAGAGCTCTATCAGCAAGACGACTTTTGTTCTCAAACATTTCCAAAAAAAAAATACAAGTGCTCCACAATGTTTGTATTTGCATCATTTATATTTATTTCATGATGTTTTCTGATCTATTGTCCTATGCGGTTAAGATTTGGCACTAAAACTGTTTGTTTTAGATCACTTTCAGAGTTGTTTTAAGACACAAAAAAATAATTTGCTTGGAATAATAGTTTGTAGAGGTGTATTGAGCCAACTGGTCAGCGTTGAGAGTTATTTTGCCTTGATTGGTGCTGGGCCGGCTACATGTTTGTGCTGGTTCACAATGCACGTAGAGCCTCACAGTCTTAAGAGTATCTCATCTCGGAACCCATCAGCTGCATTCGCCGTCTGACTTCCAGTAGACAGCGATACAGCTTATGGAGGCAAACCTTATTATTCTTGGGCTTCCGTTGGAGGAGACAAAGTTGCATTTTCAGTTCGACTGTTTACAGTATGCAAGAATGAAGTTGGAGTTGAGAGACCACATCTGCCAGTGGATCTTTTCACAAGTAGCCAGTTTACATGCCGTTAACAATTAATAGTCCTCTGTTAATTATGCAGACTACAAAAGACTACAACTGGAAACCAGGGCTTTTCTGGTACCAACATCGTCCTACCTTGCCTACAGACTCTACTCTACTTTCAGTAAGAGTCTGTTTATAGAAACTAAAGTGCATCAGAGTCTTGCAGCCAAACACCACGTTACAAAGGGCACGTCAGTGTAGACGTTTCACACGGAGAGTCAGAGCAGCATGCTCATTTACCGTGGCAAGAACAACCAAGTATGGTCGTTTAATCCCTTCTGTCACATATCAGCAGTTTCTGGTCGTTATATAAATCTCTGTTTTATACTCCTGGATCATTCACGCTGCTATCCACACTGCTCAGCTGATTCAAGGAAGCTGCCCATCCTCCACATACCAGCAGACAAAACCTGGACTGGATCCACAGACTCACTGGACTGATTGGAATCGGTGTCGGCAGGTCAGACTTTTTACAAAATCAGCGATGGGGATTGGCGAAGAAAGTCAGTGCACCCTTATCGATATGATTGGTTCACAAAATTGTTCAACTGCAAATTAACCTTTTGGTACCTTTGGTTACCAAACCACGAACCTTTACTAATCTAACCAAGCACTGTTGGTGCCTAATAAAGCCAACTATGACTATGAATACACATTGTTAACAACCTTTTTATTTTGCTCCCAGCAAGATTCATTTTGACAGTCTAACCAGCAGTAATTATTGCTAACTTGACCATGAAGAAATCTGTGACATTTGTATATGAACATGTTTTTGGGACTTTATTGAAAGAATTATCGTGCCGTCATTCTTGGCAAGACAATCTAAAGAGTCTGCATGTGCAAACTTCAAGTTGCTCATGCACCGTGCATTATGCATCCATAACTAAATTCATCCTTTCAAGGTTTTGTGACACTTCTACATCATTATCGTACTTCCACAATGTTTCGCTTCAGATAGATGGTCAAACTTCAAAATGGTCCTTGAAACGTGTAGATGATTAGAGTTTAGTTCAACCAGTGGAAAAGCCTCAAAACTTGCGTATAAACTGTATGAGTCAGGGGCAAAGAAAAGTATTTATATGGAAATTTGGGTTATTTCTTTAAAAGGTTCCAAGTGCAACAATGAACAAGGGAAATGTAAATGTGTCTTGTATTGTGAACACAAGATACATTCATATGCAAAACCTCAAAAGAATACATCCAACGCTACACAAAGTTCAAGATAAAAGGAGCAAGAAAGAAAAGAAACAGAAGTGAACCTGCAGCACTCTGAAAATGTCAAACAAAATGGGACAAAATGGGGTCTCTCCAAAATACCAGCTGAAGCAGGAGGAGCAGAGCGCGGGTGAACGGCATGTTTTAAACATGCAACTCCTCCAAATCCCTTCTGATGCTTTTTGGTTTTTACTTCTCATATTTTGGGGTGGCTGGTTAGACTTCATTGTGCGAGAACAAGGAGGATATAACTCCAGCCAATCTCTGGCTGTTGCCATGACAACAGGGCCTTAGCATCTTCTAAAATAAGACCGAGGAGGAGAAGATTAGAGGAAGCTGCTGGGGCAACCCCCAGACAGAGAGAGGAGAGGAGAGGAGATGAGAGGAGAGGAGAGGAGGAAACGACTGGCAGTGAATGCAACGACGTCAGCAGACAGTGGAGAGCAGAGCTGTGATAAGAGAGAGCCGAGCAGGAAAAAACCCGCATTTCAGCTGAGGGGCAAACACAAGCATCTGCTACCTTCATCTATTCACATCTAATTAGAAACACAACAGGCTGATGGGTGATTATCTGATAGAAACAAAAAGGAGAAAATAACATCACACCAGTGTGTTGTGTTGTCACAATGCTCGGATTACTGATACAAATATTGATACAACTGCACTTGCTGTGGCAAAGAGTGTAACACGCAGGCTTTTATCCAGACACTCCATCACATCACCTGAAAAATGACACTGTGCACAGGTGACAAGTGGATCAAACAGAAAGTTCATCTGTAAATTGTGATGGATGTTGGTTCCTGTCTGACTGCTTGTGTTTCTTCACTAGGACTGGTTCAGAAAAATTCAATACCCTTACCAATACGGATACGCTGACCTTGATACCAGTTCCTGAACGATATTTCTATTGATACCAATTTTATGTAATCTGTTTCAAGAAAAGATTACATTACACATACTTATGGTCAGCCCTGTCTCTGCATGTATTCTGATGTTTTTCCTGCAAAAGACAAGAGTACAGACAATCAACAGTACCATCAGATCTATGCTGCGTGCGTATTGGCTCACTGATGCTGATGAGATAAACTCATTTTGTCAATTGATAACAAATTTCGATACCTGACATTTTTCAATACTCGACAGTATTGATGCATTTCAGTTGGTACCATAAAAGTCCTGAAGTTGATAACCAGCCATATTCCTCACCCTCTCGATTTAAATGTTGGTGAGTACCCAGCTTGTTATTACAGAAGAAAACTGATAAAAATAATGGACAACACTACTCCAACGCAACCAAACATGTGCCTTGCTCAACCTCAGTGTTTCTAAAGAAGCCAGAAGTGATCACATGTATCACATTTATCCCACTGATGTGAAACTCAAGACAGCCAATCAGCAACAAGCTCGCCTCTCTGACCTTTTGGTGCCACTGATGTCTTTCACAGCCAAGAAAGTGAGTTTTGAGTTGTCTTGACAACAATCATGAGATGTTGCTGCACTAGACTTCAAACACCCTTCGAGGTTTACACACACACACAAACACACCTACACACACACAAACAAACAGAATGTTAACATCCAATTAACTGCGGGCATTAACCAAGTAGAGAGAGGTGTTCCTCCCTCACTCTGCTCATTAGGATGAAAGGACAGTCATCAGCAGAAAGCAAAGATTACAGCAGCTAATGGCACACACACACACACACACACACACACACACACACACACACACACACACACACAAAAACACACACAGGTAAATAATTCCCAAAGACTTAAGACAGGACAAGGAACCAAAGAGGTGTGACGCACATGCTGTGTGTGTGTGTTTGTGTGTGTGTGTGTGTGTATGTGTTTGTGCTTGTGTCCTTGCTGTTCAATAATAAAATTGTGATAAGTCTGCTCTGTCGACATTTTCTTTAAGTGACAGTAATCCAGTTTAGAACACAGCTAACACTGCAGTGTGAGCGTATGTGTGTGTGTGTGTGTGTGTGTGTGACTGAGACAGACAGAGAGAACATAATAAAGCAGAAATTATAATGGATGGTGTCAAATCAGCACTTAGAGACTCGTGATGATTTTTCAGATGTTATGAGAGAACAAAAAACAGTCGAGGAAATGAGATTTTATTCAATTTTATCAGTAGATTTTTGCCGACTGCGTCTCTGCTGTAAAATCATATTTCTGAAAATGACTTGGCAAGGTTTTTTCAAGCTTTCTGTGGTAACTTAGAGCTTGCTGGCATTTAGAGAAGTTGAGAATGAGGAAAATTACAGAGTTTAATGTCACGGCAAAATGTTGAGCTGGTTTCTGTGGATGTTTAAAAGCTGCGTCAGCTGAGTGTGTAATGTGAAAGGGACAGCTGCTCCTCAGAGAGTTATCACTAACACTGCAGCTCCATCAGCTCCAACGTTAAAGACTTAAATATTCTGTTCAACCAAAGAAAATTTCCTTACTTACCTCTGTAGTTTGTGTTATAATTTATTCAGGCTCTCTGTTTATAGAACTGTGTGAGATTTCTGTCAGCACTGAGAACTTTTTAATGTTCACAACAACACGTCTTTCAACAAACTTTGTCCCTGTTTTCCTTCCTTTTGCTCATATTTCTGCTCCCTTGGACGAAAGATTTTTGTCAAATGAGGTTACAGAAAAATACGGAGCCCCTGAAGTCCTGAGAGGTGATTTGTTTTTTCTTGAGCGCGCAAGACAGAGATATCTGAAAAACCTCAACAAATAAAACCAAAACTATCTGCATAAACAGGAACAACTAGAGTTTTGGGAGAAAATACCTTAAATTTGCTGAATCAACACTTAAATATGATCAAGGTCAAACTTGGAAATGACTTCTGCTGATAAAAAGAAAGCGACGCACACACACTTCACACTCCAGCAGAATGTGCATTAACAGCTAGACCTGAGTCAACTTCAGTGGAAGCTGACACACTGCACATGTGACTCATCCAGCCTGATGCAGCTGCATCCAGCTGTTTGTTCGCAGAGACGTGTTGACAGTAATAATAAAAGATCAGGATTCTGTCCACTGGTGCGAGTCCAGCCACCTGCTCTGCACTGAGCTGCATCCAGCTGTGTTCAACATGAGGGAGCAACAGTGACAGCCAGGTGGAAACTCACCTGCACTGCATTCTGATCTGTTTGCTGCTTTTGTGGGTTTGTGAAATGAATGTAGGGGCAAAAAAGAAAAGTTCTTCCATCAGATAAGTTACTGGAAATGTTTCTTAAGATACACATTACTGAATACTGTTATTGTTGTTATGTAATCACAGGAGGCTGAAAAATACATCAGCAACAACTTCAGGGAACCAGGAATGGAAAATTAAATGACCCACAATTATAGTTGTTTGATTATGCTTTTGAAATTTATGGATAACCCTGATGATGTTTAGTTTTTTTTTATTAACAACAACTTCCTTTATACGAACAAACTAACACTGTTTTTCCAGCTGACTATTTCCTTCATTACCATGAACACAGACACTGTAGTTTATTCTGGCTCCGTCACACACACACACACCATCCTGCTGCAACAAATACTCACTCAAGCAACAGATGTGGATTAATCCGCTGCTGAAAACAGTCCCAACAAATGCATTACTTCCTCCTGTTTGTTTGATAAAAACTATAGCAAGCAGCTGTTTGAGGAAATTAATAAAGCTTTAAAAAAGTCAAGAAGTTTAACTTAATTAGTGTTGGTTTTGGTCTTTTCAAACTTTATTTAAAGAACTCTGTGTATGAAGGATAATGGAATAATTTATCTTACTGTTTTATCCTTGAATTTTAAATTGAAAATAATCAAACAAAAAGTTAATGATGCAGTCATCACTACACAAACACACACACACAAAAGTCTTACCTTCATGAGAACAGACTCGCTCAACTTTTCTCTGTTGACAATCTTTATGGCAACTTTCTGACATGTGACACAGTGGATGCCGAGCTTCACGAGACCTGAAACAGAAACATGAAATTAAATTCACGTCAATGTCATTTATCAAAGTTTGTCTGATTCACACTGAGGGAGCAAGTAGCTTTCAACATTTTCAACATTCAACATTTCAGACGGGAGGAATCAAAGTGGAGCAATAGATTTGAATTAATGACATCGACTCCACAGACTGCAATGAGCCTGATGACTGCAGGTTCAGTCTTTCAGCTTTTTCAGAGTTTTCAACCACTTATCACTTCTTTACAGAAGCAGCGAGTTCACGAGTCATCTTGTGACCCGAGTGTGAACCTTAAGTTGACCTTAAAACATCAATTTATCTTGACCACAGGTTGTTAGTTTAGCTCAAGAAGAGTTTTTAATGCTTCTGTCAATGGACACAAACTACTATTCTTCTAAACACTG
>JAQLOL010000001.1:35156392-35169350 GCA_029783665.1 Naso thynnoides
GTTTTGTTTTTTTTTGGGGGGGGTTATGCTTTTATTTAGTCAGGACAGCTGAAGAGTAGACAGGAAAATGGGGGAGAAAGAGAGAGAGAGAGAGGATGACCCACAGCAAAGGCCCACAGAGTGGAATCAAAATGTGACGCTCCTGTAGTGAGGACACAGCCTCTGTACACAGGGCGCCCACTATACCACCTAAGCCACCTGGTTTCTTTAGGAAAACTCGCATACAGCTAACAATAAGCATGTTCAGCTGACTTTGTGTGAACTGCCTGATGGTAAATGAAAGAGAGCAGGAACGAGACAGAAAAATGAAAGGAAACAAGAGGAAGAATAGTAGACTTTCAACAAGTGGAACGACAAAACAAACAAACACCCGTGTCTGCTCGCTTTGCACCCAAAGTCCGTACTGTAACCATGAGCAAAAACAGCAGCTACAGATTTATTGATCAAGCCACAAGTGTGGATTCTTTTGTCTGATCCACAACAGCTCAGGAATCCTGCAACAACATTAACAGGCCTTCAAATCTTACAGTCTGAGGATCTAACACCACATGATTGTACAGGGGAAGGAAATGTACAGGAAACTACAACAAGGCAACAAACATGATATTTAAAATGAGCAGAAAATGGTTTTTACAGCCAATGAACGTTTGTCCAGACTCTGGACCACAGACAGTCTGAAACATGGACAGAGTCTACAGCCGTCGCCACCTCGGCAGTGTCTCTGTCTGATGTCTGGTCATCCAAAAGTTGTCAAAGAGTAGAAGTGTGGGTGCAGACCAGAGTTTTTACACGGTCTGTTAATACAGTGAAATCATTGAGAAGACTTATGTGTTCCCCTGTTGAGAAACATTTAGAAGGTCAAAACAGAAAATGTGACTTTACACTGAGAACCTGACTGACAAAGAGCAATGGTGCAAAGACAGAGTATGGAGAGGAGCTCGTCACTCAGCAGCAGACCTGCGTGCAGCTCAGCGGGGCTCTGATGGAGTTTCCTGACTGTCAGTGATCCACCTGCACAATTGATGAGCTCACTGCCTCAAACATTTGAATCATAGCTGCCGACAACCAAAACTGAGCTCTGGCCTATTTACATCTTATTACTGAGACGAGGAACTTATTTTCATTCGCCCTATGAACCCAAACAGCACTGATATTACTGATGCTGCCACGCAGTCAATATATTCTTCTTCCTTCCATCATATTAACCAAAAAGATATCGATGGATCCTCGCCTTCGCCTTGTAATTGCCCACTTCGCTGTCAGTCATTTCTTGCCATCCTCTTTTGTTCCAACCAATCATCACAGTCAAGAGCGCCCTGCTGCTCTGTGACATTGATTAACCGCCGCTGCTGGTTTACAATGAGGCCGCGAGGTGCGTGTTCGTCCTGACACAGAGATGCTCCCGCTGTCGCAGATGCCCACTGAAGCTAATGAGATCACATAGATGGAAATGGGCCTGAACATCGATTTCATAGCATGAATTAAGCATCGAAGACTGTTCAGCCATGCAGCTTGCGGTTCCACATCAGTGCAGAAATATTGGATTTTGAAAATGATCGAGGTTTGGCTGAGCAGCTGTGCTTTTTAATAAATGTTCACAGGCTTTTCTTTTTATTGATATCTGCAGTAAATGAGCAGGAAGGTGGATTGGAGTCTATTTCAAGAAAACAATGTGGTATTTTGGTCTCATGACGGTCTTTTCTAGTCTCTATAAAGTCTGATGTGTCTGATACATGGCTGTCGTATTACTTAAGATGCATCAACTGAACCCTGTTTCAACCTTAAAAACTACATGTTCCAAAGTGCAAAGCCTTTAAATTCTACAGGCGGGAATGGATTTCTTTGCAACATTACAGTAGTTTATTATGTCACAGGAATGCATGCAAAAAAAAAAAAACAGTAAATAAATAAATAAAATAGACAATAAAACAACAAAAATTATGAACAAATTAGGAAGGTTCCAGCACCGTGATGATTCTGTGATTTAAACCTTAAAGTCTGATTCAACAAGTTTCAAGTTAAATCATCGTGGTGGTGAGAGGATCTAAAGACGTGTTTGGTCGTTACAAATACGTTTTACATGCAGGAGGTGACTCCAACTCCTACTGGTTATACCGGGATCGAGACCGTAAAGAGCAGCCACCATATCGCTTTGAAAAATCACTTTCAATCCAAAAAAAACTTAACCTCCTCATCAAACCAGCCTCTCACAGATCAGCTCCTTACAAAGACTTAATCATAATTAATGCTGATTTTAAAAATACAGAGGGTATTTAGTGACAAAATACAGACAGATTTTATGAAATGTGCATACCTGTTTCACATCAGCATGTCGAGAGCAGAGTGCAGCCATCCAATCAGCGGAGAGCATGAGGAGAGAGCAGAGAAGAGGAGACCAATGGTTAGTTCTCAGCACAGAAATCTACCAGGCAACAGATGATGAAGACAGTCAGCCTCGGCATTCAATCGCCTCTGGACTGTTTGTGTTTTAACTACTGTAAAATCAGTCTGTTTTTGCTGTGAACAGGGAACATGCACAGAAACAGAGGATATCTGTGTCAAGGTTAGCCTCCCCTCCTCCATCAATTTTCTCCCCCCTCCTCACCCATCTCTGTTCCCCTGACGATATGACTCCCATTGCATATATTGAAAATGACTTCCCTCCCTCCCTCCTCCGCCACATTCTGACAAAGCTCTCCTTTCTCCATTAATGAGGTAATCAGCTCCTCCTTTCTTTCCTCTTTGCCTCCGTCAGCTTGGAGAGAGGGGGAGGAGAGGAAGACGAGGGAGGCCAAGAAAGCAGGTCAAGCCTCGAGAGGGAGAGGAAGAGCGAGAGTGAGAGAAAAGGCTTCATGCAGTGTTCAGGCAGGGCCTAACCTAAAGCTGGATGCCATCACAATCAACAAACCACAAACTGCCGCAGAAAATCAACGTGCGGTGAAAGCATCAGTGATCGGGTTTATTTTCATTTTCTTTGGTTGATTTATCACATGGTTTGACACACTTCATTCATTTTAACATCTGAGCCGACAGAAACACCCCATGACACCTTCTTACTGTAAAACACACTGAGCAGAGCTGAGAACGTACTGGAAGTCTCAGTATTTTGTAAGAGAAAATACTCCAAAAAATTTTTTTCCTTTAAATCGAATTTTTTCAAATCTGTCGTTGGCAAATCCTCCATCTCTGGAAAAGAGACACTAAATTACTGAAATGTCAAATGTCTTTAAAATTGCAAAGTTAAAGTGCAGATAGCAAAACAGTGGAGTTTAGTTTGGTTGTCCCCTAAAAAACTCAATTTGCTTTCAGTTTGTTCTCCTGCAGCCAGCATTTTAAACCATGACAGCTGTTCTGTGCAGCGCAGCGACCGACCATGTGAGCTCTGTGCACTGCGCTGTGTGTCACATCAACAAAACTACAACAAACCTCTAAATTACAAAGCCACACACACACACACTCAGGATGTCCTGAAAAGCCACAGCAGAGCCGCAGGTAAGCTGGGTCATGTTGTGCAGAATCAGGCTGTGAGTGAATGTAGCCTCTTACTGCTGAGAGAAGAGGCTCCCTCAGCAGTGAGACAAAATTCAGATCATTTAATCAAAAGCAACAACACAGCTATGTAACAAAACAAGTAAAATTCTGTCAATCAAGTTCCTATTTTGGTAAAAATGCAGATATTTTATGAGAAAAATCTAATTAAATGTGCTCAATCACAAGCACATCTTCTGCAGACAAACAGCCAGTGTGAGTAGTTTGCTTCCCTTATTACAATATTACATTTTAATGCTGATGCATTTTAGTATGAGAAGCATTTTACTGCTGTGGCTGATTAAGACAGAGGTCATTAACCACTGGTGATCACTAGGGGGCCGACCGATACTATCAGCTGATGTCCGCCTATCACAGATAAATCAATATTGGCGTATGCATTTTGTCCTTTGATATGTGACAATATTCAAACTGTTTTTCAGTTCAATTTTTCCTTTTGAGACTAGTGAATTAAAATGATGCAATTTTTTTGGTGCATTGTCCAGCAGAGGGTTGTCTGTTTTTTAATAACCAATATGTGAGGTGTTTACTGTTCAATGCACTAATGTTTGGAATTAAGTTTGTCAAAACATTGAGATTTTGACAAACTTCACTTGCTTTGGTAACCACATTCTGATCTTGCTGCCTATATCAATAGCGGCATCAGGCAAAAAAACTTCAGTCGGGCCCTTTAATGTTTCTCTTATTGCTTTATTAAACTGTTAATGCTGATGCATTAATTTTAGAAGCATTCAACTATTGCAGCTGATTGACGCAGAGCTCATTTTAACTACTGCTCCCTTAACAATCCTTAAGGACGACTCCGACTGTGAGACTGGAAATGACTTCAGCTTCATCAGCCTCAATGGCTCAAACATAAAGGCACTTAATTTGTAATTTAAACCGTCAGAAAAAGTCCATCAGACATACATTCGCTCTGCATTATCTTGCTGATGGCCAGTAGTGCGTCCATCGCCTGTCTCAATGCACAGCACGGACCTCAGCGAGGACGCTGCAGTGACATCGAGCTCTGTAAAGTCTTTCGACAGCTCTCAGGCCAGCTTAATGGTCACGAGTGTGCCACGCCGCCAACATTCCACCAGAAGGAAATCTTGTCGGAATAGGAGAATAGCAAAACTTCCAGATCTTCACTTTAATGAGTTCAGTTTTACATAACTCACAGGATTGAGGGGGAAGCAGCAACACACAGTAATTAATCCACCGGAGAGAGAGAGAGAGAGAGAGAGAGAGAGAAAGAGAGAGAGGAGGGGAAAGATCCGAATCTGAGTGGGATGAGAAGAAGAAAAAACGAGGAAAAGGGAGCTTCATGTCCTTGTTCAGCCACATGATGAAAGGAGAAGAAAGGAGAGGAGGAGGAGGAGGAGGAGGAGGAGAGATGCTTCTGACAATACAGAAAAGTAATGTTGATGCCAAGAGGTAGAGCCGAACTCCCAAACCTGTGACGCAACCTCCTCCGAACTTCACACAGAGAAGCTTCTTCTGTGCTTTTACTCTGAGAATCAGCCCTCTTATAACTTACAGATCTATGCTGAGGAATGTGGCTGACAGAGGCGGGAGGAAACCAAGAACAAAAACCTCATTACTGTACTCAAGTAGAGTTTTCAAAGTACTTTATGAGTATTTTTTCCAACAACTTTTTACTTTTAACACAAATATTTTTGACTCCTACATTTTCAAAATAGGCCCATTACTTTAATATCAATGCATCTGACAGGAATTGAGTATTTTCATTAAGCGTCATTGTACTGGGCAGACCATATCCGATAATCTTATTGTACATTTATCAGAGGAATGAACCTGGGCCACAGAGAAGAGAAATACAGAGTTAAGTGCCACTGCCAAAAAGTTAAAGGCAGTTAAATGTTTTTAAGGTCCCACAGATGATTTTATACCATAACCATGCAGATCACATGGTACCTGCACCCCTCTAAAAATTCTGTGGATGTATTTTTAAGTGATTTGTCTTCATATAAATGTACTCCTTCATCCTTTGAACCTTTCAGAGTTCATCCGACTCACAAGTAGACAAACTACCTCCATCCCTCCACCTCATCCATGAGGCAGCATCTCCCAGCCAGCTGTTGACCACCTTCTTCTCAGCACTTTGAAATGAACGGCACTAACGAGTTGGTGATTTTCAATTTAAATGGTTCAGTCCTCCCTCGGCGGCGTTGTTTTGCTGCTGCGGATGTTTTTTTTAAACACACATTGGAATTCTTGTTTTTCATCGGAGCTTACGTGTGAATCTATTATGTGATTCTCCATGCAGTTATGTCCTGCTGGTAATTATTTCCAGCTCGGCCTTTTCCTACTGACAGCCAATTTTATTTCAATTATCACTAATGCTAATCCCGCACGCCATAACACTGACAATGAAATCCTTTTTTTTTCTTTGCACTTTTTTTCTGTCTGAATACAAACAATCATTCTAAGATGCAGCGAGACCAAAAATTAATTATGCATTCTGAAAGCCAAGCAGTACCATCACATTATGAATTAAAATAAGAAACCTCACAAATACCTGCGACTAGATGATACATCCAAACAAGACTCTTGTTTTTTTCAATTTGAACTTAAACTGAGTTCTTGATCCTATAGATTTAGCATTAAATCTTAATATCTATTAGTGTCACAGGCCTGATAGGGAAAAAAAAAAGTACATTTCAGATCTTTATCGCCGCTAAAATCAGATTATTTTTTCCTCTCAGGTACGCGTCACCAAATATCACAGACGCGCCAAGAAGCAGGTGAGATTAATCCACTGACTCAGAGAAAAGACCTGGTAACAGCTGTGAAGCTAAAATCAGATCAGAGGGGCAGGAGGTTGGTTCCATAATACACAGGACAAGGAATAAGTGTACATTTGAGCTCATTAAACATAAATCCATACGCTCAGTTCACACGTGAGCCCAGTGTTTGGTGAAAAATTCAGCCCTGCAGCAGAGCTTCAGCACCTCAAGTCGGCACTTTATAATTAGTTCCTGACTGCTTTCTCACCTTCCCATGAGAGCCGGGTTCACTCCCCAGCTCTGGGTTTCCTCTCTCTCTCTCTCTGTGTATCTGTGGCTCTCTCTGTCACCCACCGATAACTCAACACTTTCTGTGCAAATTAATTTCCGACATGACTCCGACCTGACTCGACTCGCCTGTCACACCGCAGCTGTTAATGAGCACTGATGTCATTTTTCACAAAAGCACGACAATTGCTAATATAGCCAAGACACAGGAGCGACCTCCACCTTCCTGAGTGAGACACACACACACACACACACACACAATGATGTGATAACTCTAGAGGGTTCATTGAAGTTAATGGGGGCTTTGCTTGCAGCCCTGCTGGAGGCTGCAGGAGACGTCCTGCATCACCTCAGTCGCTCCTTTAATGTTCAGCTTGTACAATTCGGGAAATCACTTTGATCATCATTGTCAGCAGTGTGTATGATCCAAAATTTTTTTTAAAAGTAAACAACAGTACATAAACAAGATGCTTTACATAAACAACGTGCTGCACAAAGAGGCTCTCTGTCATTTGTTGTTCATGAAGAACATTTGTGAGGTCGTCATGAGAGATTCATTTTTTTAAAGTCCTGTATCTGCTTCATTGGACAATGTGCACTATAAAAGATGAAGACACGTTCAGTTAACGCTCAACATTTTCAAACTGTACTGATATTGATGGACGTGATTCTTGTAAAGTGATGAATGCTGATGATGCTGTTCAGTCTCAACACGGTGTTTAGTCAGTGCACTTTACTGTCCTGTAGCGTTGAGCTCAGCTAAAAAAAAAAAAATTCCATCAAGTAAGAAAACATAAAATGAGATGATATTTATCAGACAAGATGAGCTGCAGTTCTCTGCTTTTTCTTTCTTATGCCTGTTTTTTAATCAAACCAGTAGATTCAATCCAAACCTCGAACTGTGCTTCTTTAAATTCTGCTCTATTTTGTCTGATGTGGGCGGAGAATTTTGGTTTGTTTCTGTTTGATGGTTATGTTAATATGTCTGCTCGAAACGGACGATCCTGATTTCTTAATAAAACTTAATAAAATGACACTGAATAGTGCTATTTAGACACTGTGGACAAACTGTTGGAAATATTTGCACATGATGTCACTTAATTAACATCTGACTGTTTAAGTTTGTTTTAAAGAAAAATGATCTGAATTACAGTCAGCCAGTTCAGAAACATACGACATCAAACGGCAACGGCACGTTCTTTCTCCAATGTGTAACTGTAGCCGTCCTCTCTCTGCATCCACACAGCCCACACACCATCACCTCACATGTACAGCCCAGCTTCCCAGTTTCCTCCCAGTATGTGGACGTGTTTGACTCAATGAGCAGTTTTGTGCCAGCATCTCTACATGCAGCTCTGTGGCTCAGTTAGCTGAGTTGGCATCCTGCTGTTGTGACCCAAATACAAGACTGTTGCCTGTCTGCCAGCCGCCGCACTCTGATTGGCTGTGAGACAACATGAGAGAGAGGGAGGAGAGGGGGCTGATATGTACTTTCATCTTAAAGAATTTTGAAATTCTCTTCATGTGTGCTGGATTGATCTGAAACTGTCTGCTGAGTGACTTTAACACATCTGAGAGAAGATGCCTGCATGTATGTTTATTTATAGATCTGTAATGTGCATTAGTGTAACGTCATGCGTTTACTCGCTATAATCCCTCAATCCACCCATGCAGAAGCTTCCTGTTGTGCTGCGGACGTGAAGTGGCAGTCAGAGATTCCCCATGTGTGTCGGGGCTCAGACCTCTTTTGAATTCTGCTGGACTGTACTCAGAAAATATGCGTAAAATGAGAATTTGGCCTTAATTTAAACCTACAGAATTCAACGTGAAAAACCAGCACCACTGAGCCAAACTTCTTCACTTCAGTCTGAGGATTTCCAACAATGAGCAACAGTTCAGAAGCAATCACAGTCTGATTTTTCCCCAGAGTATCTGCTCCAGGCAGGCTGCCTCAAGCATGTTTGAATATGCAGACATGATTTTTGAAATGCACTGAAACTGGTGCTAAAATATCACCGGCATCAACGGGATATGTCTGGAGAGTCCAAAGAGGTAATAAAGCCAACATCATCATTTACATAGAATACTAAATGACATTAAAGACACCTCTTACTACTAAGACATATCAAATATTGTGCTGACTTAGTGGAGTGATGTTTCAACTGTAGAGATCCTGGAATCGCAGAACTGGCCAATAAAAATGGAATCTATTGTTACACAATAGATTATTGTGTAACAATAATTTTATTAGTTATTGTAACACTGACCATCATTTGAAAAAAAAAATCAGCTGACCACAATTTGACTGAAATTCTGTTGTTGGGATAAAGAGGAACATTTATCTGCCTGGGGTGTGTGTGTGTGTGCGTGTGTGTGCGTGTGTGTTCTGAAGAGGTCACTAATGCGCGGAACCACCCGTACGTTTGATTTGATTTGATTTGACTGAGGATTCCCATTGGCTGATGCCATAGCAGTCAGTTAGTATTTCTGGGTCCCACATAAAAATCTATAGAATCACACATACATATCACCATACAAATACAAAAGCTAAAAGCCAGAAATCGACACAAAAAAAATCCCAAAACAAACAAAAACTAATTACTGTACAAAAAGACAAGAACTACACATACATATAACTATACGAATACAACTACAGAAGCTCAAAACAGAAATCGACACAAGAAAAACCCCCAAACAACTTACTGAACAAATAAATTAGACAAACAGCGTTGACTTTATCACGTCAGTAATTCGTCTTTTTCCCTTCTTCAGAATGTTGACTTTTCTTTGTCTTCAAACCTGTGCTTGCACATGATACTGTATGTCGTTGCCTGGATACTGTATTTTCTTTGCCATTGTAACTCATAGGAATTGAGAAGTACCTATGTCAGTCAGACACAACGCCTGTGGCGTTAGCTTCACCCACCCTCTGATCAGACCAACCCCTGCTGACTGATGTGAAAGACGTCACTAACTTTGTGCTGTTACTGATTTAGTGCGGGCATGTCGCCACAGACACCCAGATCGAAGTCCTCGGCAATGCTCCGAACACAAGTGGGCCATCAGCCCAGTCAACATTGTTTTATCTCGCTCTGTGATAGGTGAGTGATTTAACAGACATGAACTGAACGAAAATCTTCCAGATTACCACTTTAATGTCTTTCAGAAGTGAGACAACTGCAAGGTGTTTGAACTTCTTCACCTCATTTATATTTGAGCAGCCTGTGAATGAGTCTGAGGTTTAGCTGGTTGCTTTAGTTCATGTCAGTACAGGAAGGACAATCAAGCCTTCAGCAGGGTGACTGACTGCTCAGCACAGTGACACACACAAACACGCACACACACACACAAACTCACACCTCACAGGCTGATGATACACAAAGTGTGTGATGACACTCTGCAGCTCCCCAAGGACACAGACCTGCTTAGTCCAACAGCTGCTCACAGTTCGGTACTCAGCCGCTCGTGTGTGTGTGTGTGTGTGTGTGTGCGCGTTTGCATAAGTGTCAGTGCATCCAACATGGTGTCAATGACAATGAACTGACTGTAAACTGCAGCAGTGCTCTCTCTCTCACACACACACAAGCAGCACTACACCAGTGGAAACATGAAAACAATCGATTCGACACAAAACTCACTTAAGCATGCATGTACACACACAAACACATCACACACACACACACACACACATACACAGGAGCCAGGATCAGGAATGGAGCTCCAGGAGTCCCAGGCCCAGTGGTGCCCAATGGCACAGAGGATCAGAGCTGCATTGAGGGAGGATGAAAGTTGAGATGAGAGACAAAGCCTCTCATGAGGAACATGCAGACCATAACTGACCCCATGTCAACTTAATGCTTCATATACTGGAGATTTAAAGCTCTGTGATATTAATACAACCAAAAGACTCTGTAATGTGAAGCTGTTGCTCCTACTGACATTCACTGAAAATAACAAACCGCTCTGATGTTCTGTTCAGCTTTTACACATATTCACTCTGCTTCAAACCAAGTCTACTCTCCACCAACTCCTGAAAAAAACATTTGGCTCTCCAGCAGTTCATGTTTCACTTTCCGCGAGTCTCAAACTGTCCATGTGCTGCTGAGCACATCGTGTATTCGGAGTTAATCAGAACTGGTTTCCTGCTGCTGCTGGGAAAACAAGGATATCAAGCAGTAAATGTGATACAGTTGTTTGAGTGGACTTTGAGTTGGAGTTTTGTTTCAGTGGTTAAACATTAACTTTGACTTGTTTTTCCCTTAACATGGACAAAAGGTCCTGGAGGTGCTATGAATGAAATCCTAACAGCAGCTGTTCTCACATCAGCAGATTTGTCTCTGTAGCTCTCTTCATGACAACACAGTCAAAGGTCGGGGATTCCAAACAGGCATCTTGCTTCTCTAATGCAAAACTGCCTCAGTCACGCTGTGAGAGTTAGATTTGTGGATTACAACCGCACAAAACTCATCAGCAGGACAAAAAACTTTGTTACCTCTCGTTGTGAAAAGAGGTTGTTGTATAAAAGCAGGAATCACAGAGTAACTCATGATACATTAAGATGCCCGCAGTAACAACTAAAATCGCGATACAGTGATTCTGATTCTTTGCAACACATTCATCTGCGATACATCACAATGTCGGTGTAACTGACAAAGCAAAATATCCATTAAAAGGCAAAAAGACTGAATGACATCTTGATTCACGTGGTGTCAGTTTCACCGAATTTGACTCCAGACTGTGTCATCATTCCAGCATAAAAGTCAAAAAAATAAACAAAAGGCTGAACAGATGGAAAGCAGAAAAATGAGGATTTGTGTCATGAAGCAGTAACTTTAGAGCACAGTATCAGCAGCTGAGTAAACTTACAGTGCCTGCATGTTTTAATTAACGTTAACATCTGGCATCAGAGAATCACAACAGGAAGTGGTACAAAATATTCCTGTGCGGATATTTAGTCCAACGCCTCCTCTCGAGTCCTTGAGAGTCTTTTTGGAAAGTCTCTTTTTACTGCCTGCTTCGGCTCCAGATGTCCATAATTCAAACTTTGACCGACGTGGTGGCCTCGTGAGTTACCTGCTGACCCTTACACAGTCAGTCACAGAATTCTGTCGCAAAGCTTCACAAACAGAGAGAGTTATTTTCTACCTGTACTTCTGTATACATCATTTCTGTTCTGTAAACAATTTAATCAAATCAGATTTTATTTTTAGTTCAGCAAAATTAAAGTTTTCATTTTATCATACAAATAACCTGAAATTGAAATTCAGAAAAAAAAATGTACGCAGCATGAAAATATGGTAATTATGCCACGCTACTGTAGGGGCAAAAGTTAGATCAACAATAAACTTTGATGCTTAATGTTAATCAATTTTATTGCACCTCTCACACTCATTATTTTCAAACAATTTTGAAGTCATTTTTAAAGAAGAAAAATAAAATTATAATTTTCTCTCGTGAGACGGAACTGGTTTATAAAGGCAGACTCTCTCTCCTCCACTCATCTTTCCTTTTCACTGTATTTCACATTTGCGGGTGCATTAAGGAATTGACAAAGGAAATAAATAAGCAGCCTGCACACATTCACACGCACATGAAGCTGTATGTGATCGCACACAATGCGCATGCTTTGGAGGCAGAACACTTTCCATTCCGCAGCAACACACACACTTCATGTTCCTGTCAGTGTTTCTGCCGGAGGCTGCAGAGGTGATTCCTCCGCTCCCTCCATGATGTCTTCAGAGACACTCATCTATTTTTAGCTGCCTCTTTCACACACACTCGTTCTCCTCGTGACGGATCACCCTTTGAAACACACAGCCAAAGCTCAGGCTGAGGCTTTTATACGTATCGTCTCCATCATCACATTTTCCTCTTCACCTCTTTTTGTCTTCTTTCCTTTGCTGAGACCAAAGCAAAGTCCCTTTTTTTTTAGCAGCCTTCAGTATTTCCTCATACCATTTGGTCAACAAGCTGATGACGTGAAGTCAAGGTCAACAAGAACATCATTTCAATACTAACATAAAAATACAAACACATTTTTTTTTAATTACATTACAATGAGTAACCCAGGATTTAATGTTTTCGGCAAAAATTAGCTAATTAAAAATTCTACAATGACTTTTTTAAACGTCACATTTAACTGAACCTGAAGAGGCTAATTCTAACCACAGCGATGTCACATTATAAAAACAGTTTTGGTTTTAGTGATTTGTTATGTTTCTGGAGGCACAAAAAACACGCTGTTGCCTATAAATAGTTTATTTTGATCATCTCTGAATAATTTCAAAAAACAACTTGAAAAAAAAATCCCACTGTAACTACAATGAGTTGCACACATTTCATGACCAAAAAAAAAAAAAAAAAAAAAAAAAAAAAAGAAAAAAAAATAAAAT
>JAQLOL010000001.1:35192532-35202621 GCA_029783665.1 Naso thynnoides
TTACCAATGTTTCTAATATTTGGTCATTTTTGATAGCTGGTGGCTACCGTGAACAAAAGTGACCATCTGTCCACCTAATAGATCAACTGTTGAGTCAGTAAAAACTTTGATTTTCTCTATCAAACTGTCATCAAACAAACGCTGAACTAACCAACGACGATCCTATAACGTGAGGTAATTAACTTCACAATGGAGGAGGTGAAATCAGGCACGTCATGTTTTTAAACGATAAATGAACAAGGAGATGAAATGACAAAAAGTTGCAACAGAATGACAAAAGTAAACTGTTCTTTTGTTTCACATCATTATTCAGTCTGACATCATGTTCATGTTAGGTGATTCGCTGTTTGGCTGCAGCCAGTCGAGTAACACATCCACCACACACACATCGCTTTCAGCCGAAGCTGGTCGGAGATGTTTACAGTTCATAACTGTCACATCAGCAGAAGAAAAATGTGAATTTATGAGATGTTAATTATGTAAGTTGACTTACAACAACCTGTACAACTGCCAACTGTGAATTATAGTCAATTCAAACAGGCGGCTGTATTCAGCGCTCACGAGGCAGCTTACACTTGTTGCAATCTGGAACAAGAAGAGTACGTTTCTGTTCCTAATGCCACCTAAAAGGCTCTGGGCAACTTTATTTCAAATCTCAAAAAAATGAATCATGGATCTGGAGTCGAGCTACTTGCAACATTAACTGAAGGTCCCATATTTCTGGTGACTCTCACACCCACACAACTGTTCTATAATCTGAACGCATCAGTGCTGAGAAAGCCGGGTCCATGCATCTGAAACAGAGCCCAGTGTTTGTCTAACAGTCCTCCCCTCCTGAGAGAAACACCAAAAACTGAACTTCAGCAGATTTAATGACCTACTAACAGTCTGTAACGTACAACTGCATCTTAAAGGATCGTCCCAGTCTATTTTTGACTTCTCACCATTTGCTGAGATCACCCCATCTGACACAAATGTTAATAAAATTCGACCATGTGTATACTTTAGTAGATCTCAGACTGCATTTTTAAACCCCATCCACTGCCATTCATGTTGAAACAGGTTATAGAAACACTACAGGACAGAAAGTTGCTCGGTACAGGTAATTCACCATTCTGAAGAGAATGTCTGTGTTTATTTGGTGAAAAATCGCTACGCGAGAGAGAGGGACAGGAGCATTGAGCCGTGAAGACGCAAGTTGTTACTCCTGAAAAAATAGTTCCTAACAAGTGTTGCCTTCCTAGCTCGAGTATTAGCATGAACGAGGATTTTGACACAGATGCTCTTTTTAGCTAACGTTGCCACACTACTTTCTTTAACATTTTTTGTGTATGAACAACATGTAACAACACGACTCATAGGTAAAGCTATTTGGGGAAAATGTGTGAGGTTTCTGTAACCTATGTGGCTGATGTTGACAAAGGACCATGAAATGTAGTAACACTGGCATGATCCCTTAATGATCTTCAAGTTTGAGACACCTGGCTTGAGCTCACTGCCCTCAATCATCATTTGAAGTATTGCTCCATTGCACTTTATAAGCGGGAAGCTGGAAATTCAAACTTTTTGACAAATCTGGACACAACACACAAAGAAGCTACGATGTGAAGTGCGGCTGACACAGTCATGGAAGTGATGGACCAGCTATGAAGGGATCTCATGTATTTTCTGTGGGAGAGCAATGGATGAGAGATGGATTGTGTGTGTTTACAGAAGCTCAGTGGTGGATGTGTGGAAATGGACCTTCACGCCTCCTCTGACTCACTTATAATTAAGATAATCCTGTTGAAGAACAAAGCAAATTATCTGTCTTTGTTGGACTTAAACGCACACTACTGCAGCTTTTTTTTCCCCACCTAAACTGAAACACTGTGTAATTAATACAGCAGCTGCTACAATTCAGCTCTACCAACCAGCTAATTGGTTGATTATGAATTATTTACCCACCGAGGGGAAAAAAATAGCAGCGTGGAGATTCAACCCACTGGAACTGGAGAGAAACACCTTCATCACTTCTGACTGCATGTGACCACGGATGGAGGGAGAAGAGCAGAGAACCTGATCTGAGTCATCCAAACAGGACACCACATTAACAAATCATTGAGAGTCCACTGCCTACAGTGAGCTCACACAGACGTCAATGCCGCGTTCATTCCTGCCAGCAGCTCCCCTCTTTTAATGAAGCTTTGAGAGTTCAACTCATTGTTGATATGTCACAGATCTGCTCTCACAGAGTCATTTTAGGTCGCAGCATCCAGCTGTTTTTGAGCCAAAAAGCTGCAAAATATCACTGTACACTACCTGCTACGCAACCAAACACCATGGCAGCCACAGTGAGCAACGACTGCTACAGTAAGGAACACAGTGGAGCTTTCAGCAGCTGAGGAGTCAGATATTTCCTTTAGGGGTTGGTTGAAACCAAAGTAAAGCTAAAAGAAGAGCGCAAAAAATGGACTTAGATTCATCAGATGGACACAAACAGTGTAATGACACAAAAAACGCATACATACTCAGTGTCTCTATTATTTCAGTTCATATGGAGCGGATATTTTAAGCACCTCTCGATACAGCAACAATACGATTCAAGAGCTCCACAATCTACAGCCTCCAAAATGACCATGAAGTTGAATCAACACCCCTAAAACAGCTGCAACAGAAACTGAACAGATTTCTCCACTCATGAACAATGACAAATGTCGCTTTGAGCCATTCTCTTCACAAGCAGCCAGAGTTCAACTTTAGCTCCATGATGTTTTATCTGAGGGGCCTTTCAACATCATAAAGAACTGGCCAGCGCTCCATCTTTACCCATCAGAGTCCAAAGATGAGCTCAGCAGCTGCACCACTGAAACAGATCTGCAGTGATGGGTGATGACGCTTGTGTGTGTGTGTGTGTGTGTGTGTGTGTGTGTGTGTGTGTGTGTGTGTGTGTGTCTCTTATACAGCTATATTTGTGTGAACCAATTTTTAGTCATTTAAGTTTCACACCATGGAAGTGAGGACTTTTTTGGAAGGTGAGGACATTTTGGCCGGTCCTCACTCTCTGACAGGCCTTTTAACGGCTTTTTGAGGATTAAAACTCGGTTTAACGGTTTGGATTAGAATAGGGTCTAGGTTAGGGTAAGGCTGAAGGGTTGGTCATTCATTTTTTATGGTTAATGTTGGGTTAGGGTAAGGGGCTAGAAAATGCATTATGTCAATGAGTGTCCTCACAAGTATAGCTGTACAAACGTGTGCGTGTGTACGGACCGGACAGTGCAGCATCACTGCTCTGACTCTTCTGCAGAGAGCAGCAACCTCAGCAGCGCTGCCCATGTGACAGATGGACGCTATAACGGAATTAGAGACAAGAAAAATCACAAGGGCCCATTATCGCCGAGCCCTCTCTGCCTGACAACAAGGATTAAAGGCGCACGAACACCAGCGACATCATCAGCGTGAGAGCAGCTTCTCTCCCCGCACTCAGCACCGCCGCATCCAACAGAAACATCCGCACCTATCAGGCATTTCCCCGCTTCGCAATTCCCGCATCGGCACATGTCGAACTCGTAGCACTGATGTGTGAAAAAAAAAAAAGCAAACCCACATGATGTCAGCAAGCCCGCGCGGTGACGCTGAGGAGAGTCCTGACAGCATCATCCGCATCTGGGAGGTTTCAGAGGGGGTTTCACTAACCTGTCTGTCCTTTGCCCAGCGTCTTCTCCAGGCGGTACGGTCCCACATAGTTGGCGTAATGCCCGCTGTTGGCGTCCTTGCCCGACGATGACATTTTTGGCGTGAAAAGACTCGTGAGGAGTAATTTTTCTTACGGGTGTCCGTGTGGAACGCGTTTCTAGAGCGAAAAGCGCAAATCCGCGGCGCAGTGGAGTTCGCCTCGGGTCGGCGGCGGTCCTGTCTTTTTGGTTGTTGGTCGCTGTAATATTCGGCTGTCCGTGCGTGCGCGTGCGTATGTCTCCACGTCAGCTGCTCACGGTGCTCACTGGTGTCGTCCTCGGTGCGGCTCAGTTTACGGTTTTGACTCTGGCTGTCATGGTGTTGGTGCCGGAGGAGCGGTGCGCTACAGCCCCGTTGGGTGTGAACTGATGATGGGACAGCATCTACCGCGGCTGCCTGCCGCTCCAGCAGCCTGCGTCAGCTCTGAGTCAATGATACCGGACTCTTCCAGTTGGTACTTTCAAAATAAAGTTTATCCCCTTCCCTGTTACAAAGTATAAATCTATCATACTAAAAGATGTGTTTTCCTCGTGGCTTCCATCCTAAATACAGCAATAATTTTTCTAAGACTGTCTGCCTATCCAGGAAAAACTGCAAGCGACTAGATGTGAGGAGCTGTAACGTTAATTAGTTTGACACTTGAGCCTCATCAATGATGATAATAAGAATAGCAGACAAGCTGTTTTGTTGTTGTTGTTGTCAGTACGCTCAAACAATTTTTATTTAGGTCTGGTGAAAATATTCACGACTAGTAGAACTTGAAGGAACTTTTCTTCCACATTTCCCAGGTAAAAAAAAGATTAAAGTTTCACTCCACAATGAGGAAAATGCAGCAGTTCTCTGCAAAAGGCGCAGGTAGGCTATGTGCAGACTTGTGTAGCTTACCTGAAAAGTGGCCTAACTGTAGTTTAAGATACGAACTTTAACCGATTTTACTTCAAAGATAAAATTGAGAACACAAGCTCATCAGTACAGCAGCCTAACAACGTTTACAAATCTCAGTGACTGATGTTTCATAAGGGTTCGTGCTTTGATTTGCAATTGAAGACCACTTGACTGGAAGGCCAATGAAGGTTTTATTTTGAAGGTCACTTCACCGAACTTCCACTGCCGTTTCGGCTTGACGCAGCTGCTTTAATTAGGAAGCACGCATGCGCATTTTGCTTGCATCACAGGGGCTGGTGATTGAATTCGGGTCGAGGTGACACAGGGAGATGAGAAGTTGCCTCAGTTCAAAACTGCTCTTTTCAAAGCTATAACTAGCCAATATATAGCGCCCAATAAAGCACATTAAAGGCTTCAAATACCCAGAAATTTCCCAGGATGCACTGAGGAGACACTGCACCATCTTTGCTTTCACTCAGAAAAAAAAGGAATAAATATCCGATTTTATGCAGATTTCTGGTCTCTTGGGTTTTAAATTTCTGCTCATTTAATCCATTCAGCCACTCAGCCTCAATTATTAATTAAAAAAGAAGACGAATTATTTGTCACTGTGTGTGGTATGTGTTTCAGTGTGTGTGTGTAAATGGCGGTGGTGGGGAGTAAACATGTTACATGCTGGGACACTTTCACTTGATTAAACCTGCGGTCGGTGACAAGGACCATCTATCTGTCTCATCACTCCTTCACAACAAAAGCCTTTTGACCCAGCACGCTCAGTGGCAGATGGGCCCCCCACCTCCTGCCACCATCTCTCCTCCCCCTTCCTCCCACTTCTTCATCTAACCCCCTCAACCAAGCCCCCTCCCTTCAATCCATGTCCCTAACAAAGACAGGGGGGATCTATTTTAAAACGAAAGACCTGGTCGCCATGGGACAGCTTAGCCCAAAATTATTTCCTGTAACCCCCACCCAGCCTACCCTCCATCAGCGATGCAGGAAGAGGTTGTGACCCCGTCAGAGACCCCATCCACAGATCAATGATGACTTTTCACTCAGATTTATGCCACTGTATGAGCTCTCCAGCCTGATCTCTGCAGTGTGATCCCTGGTGGTGTGGCTGTTATGCTGTTTGACAGCTGCAGATGGCACCGCAGCTGTAAAACCACACCGTCCTAATCACCTCTATGAGGAATAATCTGCCATAATCAGCCGGATGTCTGATGAGAGGGCACATGACGGAGGTTTGTGCCAAACATGAGTGTTCTCTAGAGGAGAAGAGAGAAGGACTGATGGATCAGATCACTGAAGAAAAAAGTTACACTGCTTTAAAAAGTCGTCATAGTCCTACTCTGACAAGATGAATAAGATCTGAACGATTTATCAGTTTGGTGGTATTATTAACTGATATTGGTTTATCACAGATATATTTGTATCAGCATATGTGTTCTCCAGTGCACGCTGGAAGATGGTGTAATTGTGTGATTTGTCCAGCAGAGGGCAGTCCCTTATGTAATAAAGTTTGCTCAAATGTGAGATATCCTGCCTAAATCATATCTTTGTCACAAGTATTTGATAACCACATTCAGCCGATATTGTACCAGATATCAGAATTTTCTTGCCCCCTAATATTGTTATCACATCCACCCCAAAAATTCCCATTTGTAATTGTGGTTTGGTCATAATGAAATAAACAGTCTTCTTTTGGTATTTCAGCCTGTCAAATCAACTTTTCATGCACATGCTAGGATCATTTTTGAGACCAACTACCTCATAAGGAGGGATATAAATGTGTGTGTGTGTGTGTGTGTGTGTGTGTGTGTGTGTGTGTATTTTTTTTAACCTTCCACTGAGTGTGAGCACTGTTTTTCTGGGGATCACATAATGCAGTTACACATTCACACCTGGAAGCTGGAAAGTACAGCGACAGTCTTATCTCAGTGCAGCCAATGTACAGCTCCATTGGAGCAGTTGGGGTTACATGCCTTGCTCAAGGGCCCTTAGTGGTGGAATGCAGGTAGGACAAGCAGTTCCCTTCACTTTCTCCACTCAGGAGGTTTGATCCAGCCACTCTATAGTCACAAGCTCGATTCTCTTAGCTTTAGACCACCACTGCCTACTTAAAGTGGTGACAAACATTTCTATCCAACTGGATGACGAGATGATATAAATACTGTAGCACAGTGCTGCAGGATGCACTCTTCACTTTTTAAGACATTTCTGGAAGAAGAAGCTTAGCCTGCAGTCTATTTCTGCATTAGTCAGCTCTATTGTGGCTGTCTTGCCAACGGAGGATAGTGCGGAAACCCACACTCTCTCACACACATCAACACACACACTTCAAGCTGAATAAGCCAAATGAAGGAACATCTCCTCTGACAGATAACAAGTGAATCACATGAAACGAGGACTGAAGATTTGTCCTAAATGTCCTATGAGGAAAGTTTATGTCCAATAAATATTTGTGACAAACAACACAGCAGAGCTCATGGTGTCTTGGAGCGGAGCATTAACCAACAAAATGCGCAGACAGCTGGTTAGAATATATCATATATCATACCATCATCAGGAGTTTGAGTCTTTCACTCATTCGTTTGGTGTGAGCTCAAAATGTGCAGCAGAGGTGTTTTCTAATTAACACTCAGTGGCTCATTTCTATCAAATTACATATTGTTGGAAAATTGTTTGTCACTGATTTAATTTCAGCACAGATTACATACATGGATATACTGTATGCAAAAAGGCTTTCAGAGTGTCACAGGAGCAACGACAGTGCTAAGACAGTAACATCATTAATTGGGTTTCTGTCCAAACCATTGCAAATTTTAACCAAATTTTCAGAAATTCTGCAAAAGAAAATGCAATATTATGCGTGTTTCCATCCACCGCTGTTCCACTGAGTTGGTTGATCAACATTAGGACAGTAGGTGGCACCAATTCTCAAGTCTGGTACCACTGCAGGGGGAGAGGGTGTAATGAGATGACATAATGACAGTCTGCAGTTATAAGGAAAACAAAAATGAGAGAAAAACTACAAAAGCGATAACAGAGAGCACACAGGATAGATGGAGGGTTTTGAACTAATAATCCATCTATGTGTCTCTTCAGTATAAATCTGAGGCTGTTTCCACTGCACTTATTTGTATTTACCCTTCACTGATACATCAACTTTTCCACCTCCAAGTGTAAAAACTTTTTGCGGTACTTGTATGCTTGCATAACACTCCAATTTTGCAGGGTTTATCTTTTCTTTTTTTTTTTTACAAATTGAAAAATGAACCCCAAAATACATGTTCTTCCTTTTCCTGTCTCTGCAAAAAATAAATATCCAAATTTCTTAAAACTTAAAAAAAAGATGAGAAGAGAGTTGTGATTTCCTCCAATGAATTTCAAAACAGATTTTCATACGTCATATTTCTGTTCTTCTTTATGACTGTTTTGTTCTTGGTGAGACCGCACAGTTGTACAGATGCAATTGCAAATGATGTTTTTGGCTGCTCTCACATCTGCACCTCAATCTAACCACGATGAGAAAACATTAAGTTTAAGGACCGACAAGTTACCTGTTTGGTGACGCTCTTTCTGCATCATCATGTGACTGTAGAAGAGTTTACTTAAACACAACTGATTATGAGTGAGGACCTCATATGTCATTCATAGTGACAAACAGATAAAACAGCCCAGTATTCCAGGAGCCGTATTCACATTAGATGATATTTCCCTGCACATATTTCATCTGATGCTCTTCTGATGGAAGTTGTGGACCCTTTATGTGGCAGGCAGACACTAACAAAGGTTGTGGAAGTCAGGATGGTGAAGGCTTGAGTGAGTCCTGCAGGAAGCCAAAGTTCATGTTTGTGTTTTTACTGACTGATCACTGACCTTAAAGATCTTCTCTGTTACTGTCTTAAATTAATTAAAGTCAATTTTATTTTTCTATTGTCAAATCATGACAGTAAGATTTCTCAAAATACTTCACATAGAGCAGGTGGTTTCCGATCTTCACCGTCACAAACTAAATGCTCAAATGCATCTTAAATCAATCATCAAAACATTGTTAAGTATGTGTAGTGGTATGTGGTGTGACATATCAGATACAGTCTGAAAAGCATCCCCACTTATTAGATCATAAAACATACAGTCTGACAGGCATGCCGATTCCCCCAAAGCCCAGGCTGGTGCTGTAGTCATATATATGCTGTGTGAGAACAATGTAATTTATTCATTCTTAATTATACCATGGTCTTGGTGAATACTCAGCTCTGATTGGCTGGAAGGTGTCAAATAACTTTTGATTTGTGGACATCTATGAAACTCCTTGACAAGTTCCAGCTGAACAGTCTGTTCACTGTTCCAGTTAATGCGCTGCAGTCACTTTAGAAATAAATTAAATTTCAAACAGGTGAAAAGTCACCACTCACCCCGTGAAAATGATTTTTGCACAGATCTGAGGGTGCCCTCTCTCTGGAAAAAATTTAATTGAAAAAGTCTGAATAGCCTATTTTATTTCCAATACTGTGTGGTCCTGCAGTGCAATATCCTCTGAACACTACAGGGTGGCGCTCATAACACATGAGCTACAAGAAGCAGCCCATACTAGGGTTGCTGTAAAATAAAGTGGTTAAACTGAGGTGAGTAAGCCCTGTGTTTGATTTGAAAAGGTTAGTAAATGAGTTTATGTGTACAGCCATCACAACCCTGTTTCACTGTCCATCTGTTCAGCTCTCTAACATAACTTCAAACTATAGCTGATAAAACAAATGTTCACCAGTCATGTTTTTTTGTGAAATTAGTTATTGATTTGGGGACAATGACATGGCTGACTTGCCAGCTAGACCTGTTGCGAAACATGCTGGCACATTTACTGTGTGTTTGTTTGTTTGAAACTTGTTTGGTTGAAACTTGCTTGCATAACATTAACTCTCAGGCTAACAGCAGAGCAGACTAGTTTATCTTGCATTGCAACATCATTTCTATGGCCCATCCTGTTTACTAGAATACTGAACTATGTTTTAATTACATAAGCACCTTCTCAGGTGTTGCAGGGAAGTGGAGTTGTTCCTTGTTAAGAACTTTCCATTTTAATCACAAAATGCATAAAAATATAAATGAATAGTCTAATGATTATTTTCTTTGGTATGTGACCATCATTGGCATGCATAGGGCAGGGGCCCTGATGGACAAAAATGTTGCGTGCTAAAGTGCCTTCTTTTTCTTCTTTTTTGAATGGAGGCCAGATTAGGTCATGTAAAAATATGTTTGGACTGACTGCTTCTTGCATCAGCTAAAAAATAAAATTAAATCACACTGACCTACAATAGAGTTACAATTTTATTTTCAGTGACATAATAGAGACCTTAAAAAATCAACAGTTCATTGAGATATCAATAATCAATAACATAGCAAGCCTTTCTTGCATACAGTTGAGGACAAAATTATTAGCCCCCCTATGAAATTTTAAGTTTCTTCAAGATTTTTCCAAGTACTTTTTTA
>JAQLOL010000002.1:0-12971 GCA_029783665.1 Naso thynnoides
TTGACCCAGTCAATAAATTCTGGCTTAGTCCGACTCTTCCAGTGGCGAAGAATGATTCTAGCTGCGGTGATGAAGCCTGTCAGTGCCAAGCCAGATTCTGCCTTTGATACGCCTGGTGGCAACCTTGACCTGTCTCCAAGTAGGCAAAGTTGGGGGGATTCTGGTAGGGGTTTTCCAAGCCATTCACTCAGTTTTCCTATCACCTCTTTCCAGAAAGGTATAACAGAGGAGCACTCCCAAAGTGAGTGTAAGAAAGTCCCTGTCTGTGCATTACACTTCCAACACAGGTTATTCTGTATTAAACCCATTTTGTGGAGCCTTACTGGCGTATAATAATACCTGTGGATAATTTTGTAATGAGTGAGTTTGCCTCGGACATCCCTCGTGGACCACCCTGTGTTTGACACTATGTTTTCCCATACATCTTCCCCAATATCACAATTTAGATCTCTTTGCCATATTAGTCTTAGATTATTATATTTCCCCCACTGGGCATCCACCATCATATTATAGAAAACTGCGGCCGAGTGAGCAGAACTGGGCAGCTCGAAATACTGTCTGATCACATTTTCTCCCTCGCCTGGTTTAATACCTGAGGTTCTAACGCTGCTTCTTAACTGGAGGTACCGCCAAAAGTCGCCTTTCTCTTTCCGGGTGAGATGTGCATTGATTTCCTGAAATGAGAGAAACACCCCATCTTTATATAGGTCTCCAATTTTGTTCAGGTTCCCTTCCAGCCAGGATTTCCAAAGGAAAGGTTTCTTGTCTATTTGTACAGATGGATTATTCCAGATAGAAGCATAATCTTGTCTGTATTGGGATATCCTAAGCATCTTGTGCACATTTGCCCATACTGCTCTGGAATGGTGCAGGATTGGATTGCCCTCATTACCAGTCGGATTTCCCACAGCATTTTGTGATAGGGTTTCAATTGGTTTGAAAGGGGCTGTGATTTCCTTTTCTATTTGTGTCCACCCCAGGTGTGAGCCATAGCTAGCCCAATGTTTGGCTAATTTAACCATCTCAAATGCTATATTATAAAGTTCCACATTGGGTAAGGCAAGGCCTCCTTTTCTTCTTGAGTCGTAAAGCTTTTGCATAGTGATTCTAGGTTTCTTTCCATTCCATAGGTAGTCCTTAATTATCTGGTTATACTGCTTAAAGATCCCAGCAGGAATTGTCACAGGTACCATCATTGATATGTAATTAAACCTAGGGGCAATTACCATTTTTATTGTATTAATTTTTCCCATAAGTGTGAGATTTATTGATTTCCATCTGTCTAGGTCATTCCTTATTTTCTGAAACAGTGGAGTCATGTTAAGTTGCACAATATTACTCATGTCAGCAGTCAGTTTTATACCAAGATATTTCATCCCTGATGATATCCACTTAAATTGGAGTGTGCTAACCGCTGCTGGATGGCATCCCCTTGACACCGGCATAACCTCTGACTTGTGCCAGTTGATTTTATAGCCAGAAATTTGTGAGAACTTTTTGATTGTGTCTAGAAGAATAGGGGCTGATGAATTTGGATCTACGGCAAGCCACAGGATGTCATCCGCATATAGAAACAATTTATGTTCTCTACCTCCTGCCTTCACTCCTGTAATTCCTGTAGCCGCCCTTATTGCAATTGCCAAAGGTTCAAGGAATAAAATAAACAATAAAGGTGATAACGGGTCTCCTTGTTTCGTTCCCCGTGATAACTGAAAAAATGGAGACATTTGACCATTGGTGAGGACCGACGCTCTCGGTGTTTTATAGATCAGTTTAACCCAGTTGACAAATTCTGACCCAAAGCCAAAAGCTTCCAAGACATGAATTAAAAAGTCCCATTCAACCCTATCAAATGCCTTCTCCGCATCAAGGGAGAAGGCTGCTACTGGTATGTTTTCCTGACTGCTCTTCCACACAAGGTGGAGCAACCGTCTAAGATTGTCTGAGGATGACCGCCCCTTCACAAATCCTACCTGGTCTTCATGAATAATGTCTGGTAAAATATTCTCTAGCCTCATTGCCAGGACTTTAGTGAGTACTTTACAGTCCACATTTACTAAGCTAACTGGCCGAAAGCTACCTGGATCCAATGGGTCCTTATCTTTTTTGAGGATCAATGAGATCAAAGCCTCATTAAATGAATTTGGGAGCTGTCCCTGTGACAGTGACTCTGAGTAAACTGCAGTTAGAATAGGTGCTAGCATATCTATGTGTTTTTTGTAATACTCCACCGGAAAGCCGTCCAGTCCTGGAGACTTTCCAGGTTTCATGCACCGGATGGCTGCTTTAACTTCTGATTCTGAAATAGGAGCATCCAGTTCTCCCACTTGGTCCGAGTTTATCTTGTTAATTTTAATTTTAGAAAAAAATTTATTCCGCTCGTCTGTATCTAAATCTATCTCTGAGGTGTACAGTTTTGAGTAAAAGTTTTGAAACACTAAGTTGATATCCTTTATACTAGTAACCACTTCTCCTTTCTCATTTTTAATACCGGGAATCACATATCTGGCCTCTCTTTTCTTAAGTTGTCTGGCCAATAGCTTGCCCGATTTTTCCCCACTCTCATAAAAATTTGTTTTTAATCTGAACAGAGAGTATGCAGCCTTTTTGTTATAGATCTCATTTAAATCAAATTTCAGCGCGCACACTTGTTTAAGTAATGATTCACTGTAACTTTTTGCTAACTGCTTTTCTTTCTCTTTTAGTTGACACTCCAGGTTCTTTAACTTTTCAGTGCTCTCTTTTTTCTTTTTACAAGAGTATGCTATAATCTTACCCCTTATGACAGCTTTTGATGCTTCCCAGACTGTGCCTATTTTCTCTGTGGATCCGACATTAATTTCAAAGAAGCTTTTAAGGTCCTGAGACAGTAACCTCTCAAATACTGGATCTTGGTATAGAGATGTATTGAGTCTCCACCTATTTCTTTTGATGGAATCCGTTTCTGCCATTACACAGAGTTCCACTGTTGCATGGTCTGTGAGAGCGATAACACCAATCCTGCTTCCCGCCACAGATTCAATCATGCTTTTAGAAATTAGAAAATAATCTAGTCTCGAATGAGATTTATGTTTATGAGAGTAAAAAGTGTATTCCTTTTCTCTCGGGTTAATTAATCTCCATATGTCAACTAATCCTAAATCTTTCATAAGTAAATGTATTGCCTGTCTGTCCCTCGGTATAATTTTACTGTAGGTTGTTCTATCTAAGACATTATCCTGTATTTGGTTGAAATCTCCTCCCAATACCGTGTGTCCGTCGACAATGCCCCCTAATAACTTATTCACTTTGTGAAAAAAATGTGCATCCTCCACATTGGGGGCATATATATTGCATAGATTTAACTTCATTCCGTTAACTACGGCCTCCACGCATATGAGTCGTCCATCCTCATCTTTATGTTGTTTTAATAATACAAAATTCAGTTTTTTATGCACCAAAATTGCTACCCCCCGCTTCTTACTATTGAATGAGCTATAGAATATCTGCCCAACCCAATCTCTTTTAAGTTTAACCACCTCTGAGTCAACCAGGTGGGTCTCCTGCACAAATGCTACATCAGTCTGTTGAGATTTCAGATAGCTTAGACATTTCCTCCTCTTTACTGGGTCTTTAATTCCGTTGATATTCCAAGAGAGTATCCTTACATACTTAGCCATTAACCATATTTTGTGCTTTATCTATAGGTGTCCTAACTAGTGGGAGACAAGCAGGTCCACAAGGGTCATCATAGTGTTTCTGTGCTGTTGAGTTTAAACCAATAATAAATACCTTTCCTGCGCAGGCTCTTGAACCCAATCTTAACTGATTATAACAACAGAATGAAACAACTCTGACACGGTAACAAAACATGAACAATGGAAAAAACCCTCCCACTTCCAATCCCCACTTCTCAATATGCATTGAGTAGAACCCTCCCTTACACTGGTCCGTGTGGTGCTTCCAAGAAAAGTGCCCCCCAAAACCTCCCCAATCTCCCAGCATCAATATTCACTACAATTTTTCAAATTTTTCGCTACATGTTTGATGATTTGCAGCACTGTTATCCCATTTTAGATCTTATTAGAGAAAGGCAGTTACACGAAATGCCGTGGTCCCACAGTTCAGAAATAAAATAAATTAATTAATTGAAAAATAAATAAATTTAAAATAAAATAAAATAAAAATAAATAAATAAATAAATTTAAAAATAATAATAATAATAAAATAAATAAATAAAATAAAATAAAAGAGGAATTGAATTAATAAAAAAGTATTGATTAAGCCAGAATAAGTAGGCCAGTAAATAAAGTGGAAAGGAAAGTTAGGTAAATAAAATAAAATGTCAGACAAGTGCTATGGAGGCTTGCCTATACTCCTTTGTATATAGTGTACTTTAAACTAAAACGCCCCTCAGCCTCAACCAAAATAAAAGGGGGGGGGGATCAGTCTATAGATAGTCATTGCCTTCCTACAGCTGTGCCCAGCCACAGTCCCAAAAGTTTAATCAAATGTCCACTGCCTTGTCTACAACAGGCTACCAAGTGTCTATTATCGCTGGGTTATATTTGGAATCTCATATTTTGCCCACCTTTTGTATACGGTTAGATTACTCCGACTCTGCTTCTTTTGTGATGAGCTCCATGGCTTTGCGATGATCCTCGAAGCTCACCCTGCGCCCTTTCCATGAAAAACGTAGCACTGCTGGGTAGGCCAATGTGAAGCGCACATCCATCTCGTGGAGCTTCTTCCTGACGTCGGAAAACTTTCTCCTCTTTTCCACCACCTCTCTGGTCATGTCAGGAAAGAAGGAGATGTTGTCGCCTTGCCACTTCATCTGTCTCTTCTCTCGGTACCTCTCTTTCGCCGCATTCATCACTCGTTCCCGCTCTAGGTAGCTGTGGAAGCGCATGATGATGGGTCTCGGTGGTTGACCCTCGTTGGGCATCGGTGCTAGGGAGCGGTGCACTCGCTGGAGCTCTTTTTCATCCAGGTGTATCCCCAGTACTTCGGAGATGATCCGTCGTACATATTCCCGCGGTTCACCACTCTCCAGTTTCTCCTTTACGCCAACCAAGCGCAGGTTGAGACGCCTGTCTCTGTTCGCGGCATCCTGCACAGCTCTCTGCAGGTCTTCATGTTGTTTGTTTCGCTCTTTTATTTCTTTACACAGGCGCGCATTCTCCGTCTCCAAAACCATGATTCGGGAGTCAGCTTGGTCGAGCCTGTCATAGATGGCAGCGACATCCGTCTTCATTTTTGCCTGAGTTGACTTAACTGACTGAACGTCGGACTGCAGGTCTTTGAGAATATCACTCACTTGAGCCATTTCCTGCATGGCTTTTTGAAGAGTTGCTTGAAGCACCGTCATCGCGTCTGTCGCGGCGGCTGGCGTGTTAGCTTCCCTCGTGGGCGAGTCTATCTTGTTAGCTGTAGCTCCGCCAGCCACGTTAGCATAGCCACTGCCTTGTTTAGCCGACCTTGTTTTCGAGCTCGACGCCATCTCACAAGACTTTATAATCGACTTAGTCCACTTTCAGAGTAATTTGTCTCACATATAGCGAAGATTTCTGTTAGGTCCAGGTGAAGTTGGGAGATTTCTTAGGGGAGAGATTTTTCAGGCCGCCATCTTGGTGAGCGGTCACACGTGACTCCCCGTCAAAACATTTGTTATGTTCAACTTCGGCTCCTAGTTCTAGCATTCATAAAGTACTTTTGAGGGGATTTAAAAAATATTGAGATATATATCTTGTACTGAGATACAGGGTAAAAATATCACAATATAATTTTCATTCCATATAGCCCGGCCCTACCACAATACAGATGTGTGCCGACTCTTGTAACTGCCGTTTGGTATGAGGATGTTTCATTGGCTCTAGCTCACTAAATTGAAATAAAGCAGTTTCTAATAATGACAAATAATGGTGCTGTGATAGCTGCTCAGGATTAAAGGAAGTTTATTAATCATCTGAATGTCAAGCCAGTAACTTATCTGGTTAACTGCTGCTGGGTAAGTAATGTTCCTATCTAGTACTTTAGACATTGGGCTGAAATTGATTGTTGGGAATGTGTAACTACTAAATCATAGTGCAACCGCTTGTATTTTAATAATGAATAATCACAACATGTTGAACCGGTGCAAACAATATTCTGCAAGCTGCAGGAGTTAGTTTTCCTATTCTTTCTGCTGCACCTATATGGTTTTGCCAGTACAGTTATAGGCTGATCTACTCAAACTGTTCAGATGCACCTAGGAAATATTTGCAGGGGGCCCTGCAAAGAGCAGAGAGGCCTTCTGATCTCTCATGCACATCTGAGGCATGTAAGTTCAGCCAATTATTTGTGGTCCCTGATGCACTGTGGTCATTCTTCTTCTTCTTCTTCTTCTTCCTCCTCTTCTTCTTGAATGTTACAGGCAAACCTTGTTACTCATTAAATGTAGGCCTCAGTCAAATTAAGAAAAAATTACGTCCACAGTGTGTTGGGGAAATTGATGTTGTTAATGATTATGTTTCTTACATGCTTACGTTGTAAGAACTTTCCTGTGTGATTAAGAATTAACATTTTTCTTATCCACAGAGTAATATTTGTGTTTCAGTGCACTTGTGATATTCAGCGTTGCGTGTCCAAGGACAGGTGCAGGGAGTTACTTTCTCGCAGTGATATAACTGGGAAGCAAAGAACAGGGAGTGAAGATGCCAGGGGAAGCTGACAGATAAGAGGGAATTGTGGACTGTTTTTCCTAACACAGAGTATAACAAGATCCTTAGAGGTTGACTTTTTTGTTTTTGTGTTAACTTACGACCTTGAAACATTGATTTGCATGAGAAAGTGTGTAATGCAGTTTGCCTTTGCTCATTCCGCCATTTGTATATGCCTGATTAAAAAGCTCTTTAAGGACAAATTGCTGTAGAACTGGGCTGTCATTTTTTATTTGAAGAAGAATGACACAACAGACTTAATGCAGCGGTGTAACATTATGGATGTGCTGTATGTTTGTTTGGATCCTGATGAACTGCGCCACAGTGACAGCAGCCCAGCGCATTGTCAGGAAGGAGCTCCCTTGGCCTGACACCATCTATGCCAACAAGCTTAAGCAGAAAGCTAACAGCACAATCAGAGACAACAAACAACCCGGCCACTCCTTGTTTGACTTGCTCCCATCTGGTAGAAATTTCAGGACAATAAAATTCGGAGCAAACAGACTGAGAAACAGCTTCTATCCCAGAGTTGAGGCCTCTACAATACCCCTCCCACAGAACAACAACAAGACACTGTGAGCACACAACAAGGACTGTGAAACACACATACACATAAAAAATGAATCTGAATACAGCTACAGGTCAGGTAACTAGCAGCGGCACCACCACCTTCCTCCATTGAAGCACATCCTGAATTCTAGTAATTGTATGTTTCAGCTGCAGTCATGTTACGAATGTCAATGGGATCAAATCCAGACACATTTTTGCTATAATTCTATTAAATATACGTAAACATTTTATGATAACATTCACGTCAACATGTGCAACTGAAACTGGCTTGTACATCTGTAATATTTTTGTCCATACACGGGTGCTGGGGAACTCCATTTTTATTATGCCAATACTTGATGCTTTGGCCAAACCTTTAAACATTTATGCCTTCACCCTGACAAAACCATGGGAACTGTAGCATGCTCGGAAAATGTTCATTGGAGTGCAACATGGCAATTTGACCTATTTGATCTTTTTCAAATGGATCCATTTAAGAAAGTCAAAAACCAATATAATTTATTACAAATGGTTTCTTACATATTTGTATTATTATGGCAACATTGTCACAACAAAATGTATTTATGAATAAATACAATTTATATATTAACAGAGAAAATATAGCTAACTTAAAAACTAATCAATAGAAGACTGCATCCTGTTATCTACAGGACACATTAAAGCTAGAATAACATCCCTATTGAAAAATAATTTAGACCTAGATTCTTAGCCTATTTTCCCACTCACGTAGTTAAACAGTACTGGTTAACCATTGTGTTAATCCTGCCTTGGGAGCCAAAATGGCTAGAGCCAGCCCTGGTCCATTTCTCTGCTTGTATGTACACACTTTTGCCAGATATTTCCACAGATATGAAAATGCTTGTTTTTCTGCTCTTGCATACAAAAGACTTGTTGCTCTTGTGCCAGTGAGGATTGTTAGTATTGCCTCTGAAAGTGTAACTAGATATTTCCTTTAATGCGCTGTGGGCTCAATTTTTTATATATCAAAATTCAGTCCAGTAGGGCATGCTTGTGTTGGAAAAAATGTGAACATTTTTGGGGTTTGTTTTTTTTGGAGGGTGGGGGAGGGACAAACAAACAAAAAAACAAACAAAACAGTGTGATGCCTTAATATGCTGAACTGATCAACACGATGTCTGACACTGCAGTCTCTTAAAACTGCTGCTAGCATGGCTAAAAACTCTGAAACATCTATTGTATCAAATGCTGGCAAAGAACACCAGACAAAATCCAAATCCAGCATGTCTAACAGCTACTTGCAAGAGCGTGACCCGTGCAGGAACTGTTAGCAGAATTAGTTTTTGCTAATGAGCTGTTTGAGGAGCTTGAGTGCTGGTTATATGTTCTCTGGGACACTACTGTAAAATCTTGCTGATAGTGCCTCATTAACTGAAATTTCAAAGTTCTCACAGTTAAGGTTTTCAGACATGAAGTGTCCCCTTAGCTGTCTTGATCTTTAGTGGGTAGTAGCACACACAGGGATAGTTTAATATCAATTGAACCTCAGGCCACAGCTAAGGCAGCATATAATGAACCAATCAAAGCAGAATTTCAGCAGAAATTTGTGGTGAAGAAACAATATGTCACCACATTAAATATATTGCTACTTGTTTACTTTGTTGACTTGAAAATTTCATGATTTTGTTAGTCTCTTTAATAAACAACCTACCTGCTTCTTGGTCAATGTTCAGAGCCCTGTTGTTCACCGTGTGGTACAATTATTATTATGTTTTCTGATTGCTGAGTCACTCTGTGGTCAGATAACCTTACACACTGATGCAGGACCTGCTACAGAACTCATACTCATTATTGCATTAAAAACTAAAGAACAATTTGGACATTTTACTGTATATAGGAGCTGCTGTTGTATCTGGTCAGTGGTCAACCAGAGAACACTCGAGGAAATCATTTGGCCAGGCAAGACGACAGGATAAATATTTAGCACCAACATATGACAGTGTTAACTTAAATGCATTATATGGCCTTATTTAATGACCAGTGGTGATTCTTGGGTCTGTTTTTTCATCAAAATATGAAATCAATCACACCATTATTTTAGGAAAAGAACACACCTTTCCCATAAATGTCTGTTTCTACTAGCTGTACATTTTATTGTTTACTGATATTAGGTTTGGTTATTATTTTGTTAATTAGGTAAATCATTTTCTTATGCATCTTAATTCTTTCACAAAGTCAGTCTTGCACTCTGTATGATTTAACCAGGAAGGTAAAAGTGTGTGAGTCTCTTCTAACCACCTGGGGGCACTACAAAGCTACTACTATGACTCAGAGTACAGCAAAGAAAAGAGATGATTGAACATTTGCTCTCAAATAACAGAGTATGCCAATAACTAAATGGTCAATCGAGATTTTTTTTTTTAAGGTAAAGAGGGACAAATACTTCTTTCTGTAATTTTTTTTCTTCCATTTCCTCTTGCAGTTATTTCTCCATTCTCCATAACTCTCAAATGTTCCTGTCTTTCTCTTGCATTTTCCTTTCTTTCTGTGCCTTTCTTTCTCAGTTCTCTCAGGTAGAGAAGTAGCCTACATCTGCTTCACCTCTTTCAGTAAGGAAAGGTAGTGTGACAGACGTCCCACCACCTGTTGCAGCACATTATGCCGTAGTTTATCAGCAAGTCTGCATGACCTTCAATTACAATACAGACTTTGTCAAATGTGACCGGTGGTCACCTTGATTTTTGCATTTTGTTGGGATTAACAAGCAATGTGAGTGATGCAGGAATGGAAGGAAGAATGAACAGGCTGCAAAGCATAGATGGACAATTAAAGATTTAAGATTCAAGATTTATTTTACTTTCATTTTAAAACACAAGGCTGTGCAACACGATACAGTTTTTTCTCCCCTTTGCCACAATAAAAAACAGAAAATTTTATAAATGTATTTAGTAATAGTTATAATTAATAGTTATGAAAAAGTTCATAAAATCAAAATACTTTTGACATTTATGTGCTAAGTATGAGTTAAGAAGTCTTACAGCTTGAGAGTAAAAGCTGTCCCTTAGTTTGGTTGTACGGCAGCAGATACTTCAAGCAGATACAGAAAGTTTGTTGATTTTCTCTCAATATGAACTCTCTTCATTGTTAGTTCACCCTCTGTGCCTATACCTAGAATTAACTCAGCAACTAAGTGGGAGAACTTTAACCAGATTCACCAGTGTATAAGTGAGACCACTGGATCAGGCAGCACAATTACTCAACCCAGTCCTCTGTAATATCTTCTGCCTGCAGCACCTGAGCGCAAGTCTATTCTTAATCACAGCAGATCTATTTTCAGCTCCGGCCTTAATCTCAAAGTTTATGTAAGGCTGTGTTGACAAAGAAATAAGCCTCAAATAGCACATTAGCATGCAAGATTAGTGTACTCCATTTTATAGTTTGCAGTGTGTCCCTGAGGTCAGCTCTCAGTGGAGCTGCGTCTGGGGTAACAGCAGCTGTGTTGCTGCAGACATAAAGACTAGTGCTAATGCAAATTTATGCCATTTATTTTCATTAAAACTCAGTGTCCAGATAAAAAAAAAGAATTTTAATAAGGATGAATTGCCAGATTTAGCATATTGCTATTATTGTAATAATAACTAGAGTACAGTTTAGACATTTTACCACATATAGGAAGTGGGCATAATGAAAAAGAGGAATGAGAATAATGTCCAAATATCATGAAACTTTAGGTATGCTCATGTCACAATCAAGCTGTGAAATTTAAGCCACACTGATAATGATGGCTGGTGTCTGGCTAATGGAAAATTATTATCATACTTAGTTTTTTTTTTAGGTGCTGTGTTGAAACTTCCCGTCTTCCTGCATCCCTGCCAGTGATTATTATCACTGACAATTTCAATGAAATATATGACGAAGTTATTTAACCACAAAGTGAGACATTGATGAAAAGCGTAATTAGGGAATGAATTGTGAGGGATGTTTGTATAATCATTTGGATGGTATTTCTTTTAGAGAACACTTTTACCTCCTAGACAATGTTGTGTCACAAAAAACTGAGTCATTTTTCCTGGCGTCTGCCTTCACTAAGGCTGGAAATAATTACTGTGTGTTACAGACTCCTTATTCCTACAAAGCCATGACTACATGAGGGAATTTATGGAGGTCAGTTCTTGATAATGATCTGTTATTCTTTTTGTGTGGGTGTATTTCCGTTTTTAGAGGCCTGGTAAGTGGCGTAGGGGCGCCCCATATACAGAGAATTCCACCTGTGGCCCTTTGCTGCATGTCACTCCCTCTCTCTCCCCTGTTTTCTGTCCACTCTTCAGCTGCCCTACCCAAGAAATAAAGGCACAAAAAGCCCCAAATATATCTAGAAAGAATAGTGGCTTACAGTTTGTTTAATACTATATCTATCTTTATATTTCCATCCGTGTATTCTAAATATGTGCAGAGAGAGGCTTTCAATTCTCTACAAATAATCACCTGTATTTGGTTAACTGATCAAAACTGATTAGTTGATTACGGTGAAATTGTCAAACTCTTTACTGCTTTTCAACACTCTTTCATCGTGAGCAACACATACAAAATGATGCATTCAGTTATCAAAAATGGTCAGACATACATGTATGTGCTATAAATATCTATCACACGGAGTGTTTGGGATGTCTGCCTAGTAAAAAGACCTCTAGGTGAGATGAGATGATGACGAAAATTTCAATCACCCAGGATACGAAATTACGTATAGAGTGGTATTACGAGGTCCACAGTGAAGGGGTACTTTTTTTTCCCTTCTTTTGTTCAAACTAAACTGCCACAGGTATTTTCATTGTTATGGGATTTTTTTCTTCATAAGCATGTAATTTTGTAGTAATCATTATCATGATGTAATTTGTCACTAATGGTGAAAAAGCATCTGTACATTTTGACCAGTATGGCTCAAACGATGAAACGACTTTTCATTTTGGTAGCACTCCCCAGTACACTGACACAAAAACTAGGTTTCAAAATGTAAATGAACTGTTTTGGGTGACTTACTACCTTCTGCAAACATGCAATAGAGCTTTGATGTCCCATGAAACTGTTTTGACAATTGCACTTCAGTTTAGAGAACATTAAGACTATATGTCAATGAAAATAAGATAAGCAGTATAAATATTAATATAGTTACAATAGTATGTTTTTTATATAGAAGACACTACTGGACAAGTAAATTAAATGTCTTCATTTATAGAATATAAAGGACATTTGAGAGCTCCTTATAAACATGTGCTGTAAATCAAACTGGGAGTTTAATTACTGTAGTGGGAGATCAAGTTTAACTGTGAATTTACTATTTAACAGTGAATAAAAGCCTGTAATTCTTTGATAGAAAGGTAATTTTACAATAGTTTACATCTTAAGTGAATGTCCAAGGATAGAGCTATACCCTTATCCCTTGACTTCTGGAACGTTATAGCTTAGTAACAACACCAGGATACAATAGCTGCGTTTACATGCAGTGTTTTCCACAATGCGATTGTAAACAATGGCATTAAATGAATCGTATTCGACCTGTATACATGAACACTAAATAAAGCGATCCACATTCAGTCCGCGTATACATGGCCCCAGCTGACGCCGATTATAAATTGAGTCGGCATAGCAACGGGAACGCTACTTCCGGTAACAGCAACACTGAAACTTGAAACACTTCGGCATTTACAATGGATATACGTCGTGTTTTGTTTGGATTTCTTATGTTGTTTTTGCGTTTGTTTGTGG
>JAQLOL010000002.1:80231-98106 GCA_029783665.1 Naso thynnoides
AGTAGACCACACTCTCACCAAGACTTTTAAACTGACTGCACTATAATACAACTGTGTTCACTTATACTGTGTATATAACTCAGGTGAATTTCAACTGAAGGTGCAATACATCAATCTTTCAATCAGGTGTATTAATACTCGATGTGCAATATCAATCTATGTGCAATAACCTATGGCCAATTACATTGTTATCCCTCCCATCTTCTACATTTAGGTTGCTAGTTTCTGTATTTAACCTGTTTAAATTGTTCATATTTTTTTTCTATTTTACTTGTTTATATTGTCTATATTGTTTATATTTTGCTATTTAATGTCTTTATTACTGATGCCCTCTCTTGCTGCTGTAATACTGTAAATTTCCCCACTGTGGGACTAATAAAGGAACATCTTATCTTATCTCTTAGTTTATGAAGTTAACAGAATTAACCACTGAATCTTTTGTAATTGACTGTATGAATGGTAAGCAATGCAGTAATACTGGCAGTGTGGTTTACAATGACATACATTCAAGTCTCTAAAAGAACATTCACGAAAAAACTTGGTCTAAGTTTGCCTTATTTGACAAATGACGTGTTGTCTGGATCTTTCCTCCTTCATCTTTCTCATTAGTGTGCTAAGGAGTGAGCTAATGGATGAGTGAAGGTAATGTTGAGACATGTCAAAGAGAAACAAGATGCATCCAGGACCAGTCTTATGTAAATTATCATACACATTTTAAAAATGTATTTGAACATTTACATCACAGACAGGACTTGTGTTTCTATGTAGCACAAGATTTTTTTAAAATGCTGGTGTAGCCCAAAAAGCATTAGCATCTGTCAAAAAGTCATTTGTTTGTACTTTCTCGTGTAAATTGTACACAGTTCTTCACCAAGATTAGATTTGTTTGACTGCCCTGTGACATAAAAAAGAACTGAGACTTCAGCATAACCCATCCATTTCATTTATTAACAGTCCTACTTGTCTGTTTTCTGAAAGAAATGCAAAATTGAAGTAAGAAAACCTGACATCCAATGAAGTTATTTACAAAATCCAAGAACTGAGTTTCTATGACAATGCCGGAGATCATTACAGGTTACATGCAATTTTGCGTAAGAGACAGCTGCATTTAACAACAAACAGAACATACAATCAACAGATCATACACCAACCTATATTATACATACTAACTTGTTAACATGAAATTCCACTGGGGTAAAAATATAAAATGTTGGCCTACTCTATATAATTCACAGTAATAGTGGCCTGTCAGTCATGATTTGTGTGTTCTGGTATATACCCAGGAATGCTATCAGAGATAGGACAGGGCTTTATTTTGCAAAAACAATTAACTTAGTAAAAACTTACACTGAACTTTTAAAAGGGTGCACAATTTTTTCATGTAAACCATTTGGCTATTTGCACAGATGAACAGAAAATATGAAGGAAAACTGTCAAATTTTAGCATAAGCATTTTTTCTTTTACAAAATCAAAACAATGTCATCACAAAACAGCATTATGCTTATTATTAAACAGATACTTTCAGTTCGCTTTAAGTCATAACTTGTCTAAGCATATCAGCAATGACATTTTAAGATGTCAAATTGCACTCAACCCCCCCCCCCCCCAAATTTGTAGGATTTGAAATTGTATTACTATTGCTCCCCCTTGACATTGGCATAGACTCCAATCTAGTGTCCCTAGAAATTGCAATTAACAGCTTCTATTCATGTTGAAAGCCAGTGTTTTGTGCCAGTGCAAGTATTGTGCCCTTTATGCAGCTTTGCAAGAAGTAGGGGTGTGGACATTGGGCTTATGGGTGGGAATGTGTGTATCTAACTTTAATACAGCATATTAGATATGGTGGTTGATCATAGACCTGCAACTGGAATCTACTTAGTTATTAAACCACAATCTTTCTCAAATCATAACGTACAAGTACATATACTAATGCTTAAATGTTGGAGAAACATGTTTTTCAAGGACGTTGTCACTGAACATACTCCAGGATTTTACAGGATTGTCTATTACTGAGACTTCGCCGGTGATTAGGGTTGGTCGTCTTACATTTCTTTGTTAAAAGTTGCACTCAAACGGGCACAGGAACTATAGCCTACTGCCAGATGGCCAACAACATATATTGTAGCATGGTAGTCCAGAAGGCATAGTCCGTATTCTCAATTCCATAAATCACAAAACAAACAAGCTTACCATTCTGATTCCACTGTAAATCTAACAGTTTTGCTCTGAATATAAATTTGTAGAAAAGTTGCAACTGTAATAGAGTTTTGCTTTGTTGTTTTTTGTTCACTGTCAGCCTGTATGGATAAAATGCACCAAATGGCTAAAATAAGTTACTGACTCTGCTGAACTGCTAATTGCTCTCAGTTAAACCAGACATCAACATCTTATAATACAGGACAGGATACAGTATTTACCTGTTAAGAAGGGGCTAGATATATCAGGAACTTTAAATGTTGTGCAAAATTTTTGTGAATCTTACGGGCACATCAACACCAAACTCAGCAGGTGAAAATTCTCAAAAAATCGTATGGCATGAACATACCAACCCACATAAGTTACAACTAAACTCACAGCTTAAGATTTTTTAAGATCAGTTTAGTTTTTATGTAACATCTACCACAATTGTGTGAATTGATCTTATCAACATATGCAGATTTTGTAATCTCAAACATCTCATAAATTTATGCCATGAAGTTTTCGTGCTGTACGGGGGGCCTTTCCAGAGACAGAAAATTGTGCCTAATAAAATGGTCAATGAGTATATATTATGAAAATGTAAGCTACCATCAGTAATACTGTTGACAGGTGTTTGTCACAGGCACTCACCAAACCTAATGTCTCCTTATTCAACTCATTCCATGGCCACTGAAAGGAAATGAATATAGATCACATTTCGGGTTTTTTTGCATTGCAGACTACACTGTAAAAGGTAGTGGTGTTCAGTCACTAGAAGCATATCATTTAGGATCTGCGCTAAATTATACTTGATTAACATGCTATATACTTTATTAATCTGGTGTGCAGTGCTTGTGTATTGATGCAGGACCTCTGAACAGAGAAGGATGTTAACTGAGGAAACTTGTCCTTTCAAGAGTGATACTGTTGTTTCTCCAACTGTACAATAGGCTGTCAAGTGACTGGATGAAGAGTGATTGCAACATGTGCTTGTATTGTCTTACAAGGATCCACCAGGAGACATGACATATCTATAGTTGTGTAACTACAACTTAGTGAATATTTTAACCTCACAAAATAAGCCCAGTGAAATAATTAGCCTTGCTCTTGCATCTAAATACTTGCACAGCTCAGATGACTCCGATGGTGAGACAGGTTCTGAGATACAGGCTGGCAATGAAAAAGGGCAATGATTAACAAATCCACATAATCTACGGAACTCGTAAATGAATAATTGTTTCATTGGACAAAAATTGACAATATTAGAACAATCAGTATACTGGCAGTGACTAGACAATTAAAATTTAAAACAAGGCCAGAATTACAGCTGCTGGCAGTGGGCCATGACTTAAAACACTTAAAACAAAGAGAAAACATGATGATGACTGAGCAAATACGAGCCAATAAAAAAAAATAAAAGGATTAATCTTTACAAACACATGAACTCTGCAAAGTCTTGGAAAAGTGGAATAATAAGCTAAAAGAAATAAAAAAAACTAATTCTAAGTCAATTACAGCCTTCTCATTTCTACAACATAAGGAAAAATCTAACTGGATTAATCCAATCACTCTGTAATGTACCTGAAAAACCTAGAAGGCGATAAACCTGTAGGGTACAACTCCCACTGGGAGTAACCAGTAACTACACTTTTTAACAAGGTGAAGAGTATCGTGTATGCGTTTCAATGAGCTTACAAACCAGAAACAAGAAGTCAATTCATTTCAATGCACAAATAAATCAGCATTATCCGCCTTAAAGAAAATAAAAAGCTTGACATTCAAAATAACGTCAGCCTGTATGCATTGCCTATTTCTTTTTGATTTCTTTTTGCTAACATAGTTTCCCAGTCCCATCGCATGCTATGCTTAGGGGTGTCCGTAGATGTCATATGACCCTAGAGCTCAAGGAATAAATGCAATGCATAAAAGTTTGTGGGGTTTTTTTTTGTGTTTTTTTTTTTTTTTTTTAGGCACACACTTCAGGCACCTCAACAACACAACCACATCTTATTCTATTCCTTGCAGAAGGGGCAGAGCAGCACTCCTCCCATATGCTGCTGCTTGGACGATGTGTTTATGATACAGAGTCTTTGCTAGCTCCTGGTGGGCTCCCTCCACTTGTGACCAAATTACGGAGCAGTTTGCGTCGACCGGCCTGGTAGTCTTCCTCATCAACATTGACCAACAGTTTTATAGCTTCGTGGCCCACAGCCTGTTTTAAGGAATCTGTGATAAAGACCCCTTTAAGAGCCTCCAGCAATGATCCATTAATGTAGTCTCTCCAGAAGGCATCCAAGTAGGTGAGCTCAGAAAACTTGATGTCACATATAATGGAACCCAAGTCTCGGGATTTGAGGATAGTGTTTGCCTGGTTGAAGCGCTCAAACTGTCGCTCTACTGCCTCTTGCTTGTTGGAGAAGACATTGCCTTGAAGTGCAGACTCATGCTGGCAGTACTCAGCACGTACTCGTAGTCGGATATCTAAAAAAGAAGAACAACACAAAGTATAAGAATATACATCATAGCTGACCTATGGCTATGTACAAAGCCTGGCATATGTACAAGCTGGAAAACTCAAGGTTGGGATATGCTCAAAAGAACTACTTTGCACTACCTCTAGGATGTACAGCATGGTTTTTCAAAGGAAATTATTAAAAATCACTTTCTTAATTAGGAACAAGTTAAAAAAAATAAAAATTTTAAATAAATAAAAATTTGTGGTTTGTGAGTTAACCCACTGCAAATTGGCAATGGGCACTGGACAATAAGCTAGACTGGTCACTGAACACTGACTCCCTCTATAAAAAGGGGCAGAGCAGGCTTTACTTCCTGCGAAGGCTGGCATCATGGCATGGGGGGTGGATGGAGTGTTGAGCAGGGGACCTAGGGAAGAAGTGACATTATTTATTTTGACGTTCTATTTAGGTGACATTATTTATTTAACTATTATTCATTTGTTGTTTTTTATTGTATTTGTTGTTTTTTATTGTTGTGGCTGGGTCGGTGTGCGAGCAGCTAACCATTACTGAATTTCCTTCAGGATTAATAAAGTATATCTATCTATCAAATCAAACATTTTTAATCGTAAAAATTACTAAAACTCCACAAGATCTGATAGGGACAGCTTTTTACCCAGTGTGACATCCCATTAGCTGCCAACACAATTAAGAGCTTGTATTGTTTGTATTTAAAAACAAGTCACCACAGCATTTGATTTTGTTTTAATTTTTTAAAAATTCTGGGTTACAAAATGACACTAAGTTCCCAATTTGAGTGCATGCACTTTGGTTAACAATTAGTTAACATAAGTTTGTCAGAGTATTTTGATTTGTAAATACAAACCCCAATTCCAAATTAAAGCTGCAAGCAGTGTTGAACAGGCCCTCGCCCACCCGCGCCCGTCGGGGAGTGTCGCAGTTGGGGAAGAAGCATGTCGTCGCAGTAATCACCGCGTACAACTCAACAAGTTCATGGATATGATGGTCCAACTTCACTAAGAGGCTTACTTCCTGGTCCCAGTAGGGGGCACTATGTCCGTGAGTGAAAATCATCATACAGACGCGTTCAGGCTGGCACCCTTGTGAAATGTTTAAAGTTTGGTGCATACAGAACAATGCACAATGAAGTTATAAGCATTTCCTGTATCACGGCGAGACGCTCAAAATGGCGATCCCGTCACGCCCACACCATTAGTCGGATTCAAACAATTTTAAGAACTTTTCATGTCACAAGTCTGAAGAGTGTCCACACCAGATTTCATGACATTCCGATCAAATTTGTTGGAGGAGTTCGTTAAAGTGCGCCGCATGTCCAATTTTGGTCATTTCCTGTCACCAGAAGGGGGCGTTATGAGTCTGGCTGAATATCAGTATGTGAATGTGTTCAGGGCGGGCCTTTTATCACACACATAAAGTTTCATGCAGATTGGACAATGTATACTGAAGTTATAAGCATTTAATTTTCTCTGGCAGGACCCTCAAAATGGCGACCCAGCCACGCCCATACCGTGACTCCAATCTGAAAGATTTTAATAACTTTTGATCCCAAAGGGGTCAAGACTTTACACAGCGAATATCATGAGAATCCAACAAAATCCCTAGGAGGAGTTTCTTAAAGTATGCAACATGTAAATCACTCAGAATGGCTATTCAATTCAAAATGGCTGACTTCCTGTTGAGTTTAGCCTATGGTGCCAAAGACTTTTTTGTGGATCTGGGTGTGATACATGTGTCAACTGATTTTCATCCATGTACATTAAAGTGGGCCCCGGGGCTGCAGTTTAGGGGCCCCTGTTTAGCCATTTTGCCCCGCCCACCTGCGAAACAAATTAAACACAGAAATTTGTGTCAGACCTCACAAGCATGTGAAATTTGGTGCATATTGAACAAGATTTACTGAAGTTATAAAGGTTTCGTTGTTCCCGGAACATGGTCAAAATGGCCGTCCCGTCACGCCAAAACCATTTATCCGATTCAAACAATTTTAATAACTTTTCATGTCACAGGTCTGAAGAGTTTCCACACCAGTTTTCATGACATTCCAATCAAATTTGTAGGAGGAGTTTGTTAAATTGCGGTGCCTGTCCAATTTTGGTCATTTCCTGTCGCCAGGAGAGGGCGCTATGAGTCTGACTGAATTTCAGCATATGAATGGCTTCAGGGCGGGACTGTTAACACACACATGAAGTTTCATGCAGATTGGACAATGTACAGTGGAGTTATAAGCATTCGATTTTTCTTGGTGAGACACTCAAAATGGCGACCCAGCCACCCCCAATACCGTAACTTCAATTCGAACAATGTCAATAACTTTTGATCCCAAAGGGATCAAGAGGACACCCAGCGATTTTCATGAGGATATGATAAAAAACCCTAGGAGGAGTTTTGTTAATTTGTGATACCTGAAATCGCCAAAAATGGCCATTTTTTGAAACTTCAACGCGAAATGGCGGGCTTCCTGTCGATCTGACAAAAAAGTTCAAGTGCGCAAATCAGATCGTCTTGGCATGCTCTACATGCCTACCAAATTTCGTATGAATCGGTCAAACCACTGATTTTTCATTGATTTTTAAACACTTCTACGGGGCGCTGTGGAGCCATTTAGCCCCGCCCACTTGTGAAACCTATGAAATATGTTAAATGGTCACAAGACTGATTTTTGTGCAAAGTTTGGTGAGTTTTGGAATACGTTAAAGACCTCAAAATAGAGTTTATATGTGTGAAATAATAAAAAAAAATCCTACAGTTACAATAGGTCCTCACACCTTGGTGCTCGGGCCCTAATAATCAATAATGTTCATGAGTTTATAATATATAATCTTTATTATAAAACAGCTAAGTGCAAGTCATATATTTGATGATGAACTACATTATATTGCAATGAATTGGGGAAATGTTTGTTTGGGACAATGACTGTGTGAAGTGAAGGGCTGCAAAAACATGGACACCATAAGGTTCCGGTATTGTGGTACTCAAAAAAGTTTCCCAAGGTTGGCAGGTCTGAGTGATGCTTTGAAAGGCCAAACTTGTTTTCAGTTTAATCAGATGACATTAGAATGTCACATTTATACATTAGCATAATGTTCAAAATTTCTTTCCTCGACCAGTGACTAACAAAACTCCCCAAGAGACAATCTTTTCATCAGTTACCAAACAGCCCGCTCCGCTGTGCACCTCAGGATCTATCTTTGCAGCGTTATTCAATTAAAAATATGTTTAATAAATAATCCGGCCCACATCATAACTGCATGTCGACAATAGCCTATTTTGTATTATATAAATCAATATAGCCTGTGTACATATTTAGGCCATAACAAAAACATATAGGCTACAATGTATCTGCAATTACAGGTAAGCTTTAATGTTGTGAATTTTATGTGGTGTTGTGTGTTTTACCACCACCTCACTGTTGCCAATTCCCCTCGTCTCCAAAGTGTGCATACGCTTGGGTTAGAGTTTACCTACAGGTGCTTTGTGCTGGAAACAGTGTACGCCACTTTCAGGCTATGTTTTGTGTGTACACGGCGTTTACAAATGAGACCCCAGACCACCAGGTGGAGGTAGACTGTTTTCATCATTCAAAAAGGAAACCTTTCTATTTCCACTCTCTGGATTTTGTAATGTAAATGCTCCTAATTAAGAAAATGAATGATAAGTGGTTGCAAATGAACATGGCTTTCTCAGCCCTTCCTCTTTTGGTTTTGTAAGAAGAAAGGAAGAGACAGGACATAAATAAGAGAAACTACACTTGAGTGAAATCATGAGTGTTGCGGCAAAAGTTGAAGGAGCTTTCCTGAACCTGTCTGGATAACTAAAATGATTAATTGAAACCATCAGATTTTAAAAACCTTGCTCAGCTCTTTCCTGTTAAGCTCTGCATGTTGATGAAACTTATTGTCCAGTCATGCAGAGGCAAACTACTGGGATTGTATGTCCCAAGGGGACCAGCCAATCAAAGTGTTTCTTCACACTGACTGGCTCTGCCGTCGATTTAACATGCTAAATTGGCTGAAAAGCTCCGTAAAGGGTTGATGACATCTCAGTGATGCTTCATAAACCACTGAAACTACCAGACCCACACAGGCACACCCTCTGAGAGACTGGAAGTGTGAAGGAGCATCTCTTTTTTTTTTTCAAACACAAAGAAATTAAAATTGTGATTAAGTAATATCCTGTTTTGAGTAATAATAATAATAATAAAACTGTGAATAACAGTATATAAAAAATTAGTTTCTAAAGTGCGCCTGTCAATTAAAATCCTCGTGTTTACCTGATGAGGTGGGTTTGAAGATGGGAAAAGTTCAGAGAAGCTCAAAGCTTTTCTCAAGAGTGTTTGTTCATTCTCCTTTCACAGCCGCTAGTCCTTTTGTCATGAAATATTAATTTTTAATATGGACCACTTAACATCTCCCTTCTGGCTCTCAGGGGCGAACTGTCCGTGAGTAAATTCTGAATGCAGCACATATTGCTCCTCTTCTCCCCTCATCATGATTGAATTCTCATCCTCTCTTTTATCACCTTCCATCACAATCTCAGCCTAATGGAAAGTCAGCAAAGCATGTCGCCGGTCGCTGCCTGTTTTTTAAACCCTCTGATTGCTCACAGAGGGAGGTGGCAGTTAGAAAAGGCTTCTGTCACTGTGCCTTTCTAGAAACTTGTGTGAGCGCATGCCAAAACCAGAGTGTTTTTTTCTGAATTCTAAAAACCTTAAAATATCTTAATCAGCTCTTCTTTCCAGTTGCTCCGTCCACTAAGTCTGTTGTGGGTGTGTCTCTTCTGCTGCAGGCAGCTGGCAGTGATGGCCCTGGCAGTCTCGTGCCTCCACATGTTTGCACAGAGTAACTGGACTGGTCCTCCGGTCTCCATCATTATGTCTGACCTGCTGCCCCCGGCCCTGCTCTCAGCTCAGGTATACCATCTCATCTTTCTGTCCTGCTTTTGTGTCTTGTATCATCCTTTGCATTGATTTCATAGTAGCTAGTTCACTTAATACATTTTTCTCAAGACCAGAATTACTTTTATAGCATTCTAAATGAAAGTACATAAACCAACACAGGACATAAAGCAAGATGATTAAGTAAATTGTTTCAACCATTTTTTGTTGCTATGAAAAAGTTGCAAGATGAAAATTTGTAAGGCTTCATATTTACTCTGGGTGTGCACACATGATGAATATAATAAATAAATGAATGACTAAAAACAGATTTTAAACGCTGGAGCTCTAAATTTGTTCCAGTTGCCACCTAAAACACAATGTGAGCATTTCTCCAAAAGTGATTACCTTCATAGGAGTTTGGGTGCTGATGAAAGTGGGAGTAATTTTTTTCCCGAGTGTCCAAATGTGAAAGAGCTATTTCATTTTAATTGTAATTAATTTTTAACTGGCACAAAATATTGATGATAAATCTAACAATGCATCACATGTTAGGCTTTTTGTTTTGTTTTGGTGTCCAAAATTAACTTAATATAATTTAATATAATTTCTTTAATATAATTCTCAATTTAAAAAACAAACTCTGCACTTAACTGAGTAAAAAAAACAAAACAATGTTAGGCTGAGGGGGGCTGCTGCAAGATATATATATAAAAGAGAAACACTGATGATGTAAACTTGCCTGTGTATGGATTGTATTTCTTGAATGTCATCTTATTGTATAAAAACCATTGCCAGCATTGGTGTTTGCTGAGCATGATGAAGCTTAAGATGTAGTTGATATAAAAAGTGAGGTGAGCTACAGCAGAAACACAGAGAGCTGTAGACCCACAAGGTGCAGGAGTGCCCAGTAATGAAGCATTTCTAGGGTCCCAGTTACACTGAGTTGAGGAGATTGCTTTCTTTAGTCACTGCAGTGCTGAGAGCAGAGTAGTGCATTTTACACTGCTATTACACCAGAAGAGAAGGCCATTTCTTTTATTAATAAATATCTGGGCTGTCACACCAAGGATCTTGCATTATAAAGCAGGCTGTCCACACATGCATGACAGCACAGGTGAAAGGGACGACAAACATGGCACAGCCGTTGTTATGTGGATTTAATTTATCTGTGAACCTGAGGATCTAATTCATATGGATTTTTCCCAAATTGAGTGAAAGCTGACCATGCAAGGGCAAAGTTAAATGATCACCATGGGGAAACATGCTAATTATGATAAAGGCTACTGCTGGCGCTGTATATGCAGTCACAATGAAATGCACATCAGAAATGTAATGACTTGAAAGACATAAATTGTATAAAAATGTGCTCCTATACACATTAGCCAGACATGCAAAACAAGTGTGCAAATAGTTAAAAATCTGGTGATATATAATGACAAATATTGAAGATGCATGAAAACAGTTGAAAAATGTTTGGTAATTAATATAGATAGCTATATTTCTTAGTTCTTGGTGGTTTGGGGAGACTGCAGTGTGACGGCACAAAAGGAAATTGTATGAGGAGATAAATGAGGGAACATCAAAGGTTGCCAGAAAAAGTCCCGGGTAGCGAAATCAGGCAGGTAGTGGGGGTGCAACGACTGTCTTGCTGCATTTCTGACCTAATGCACCTTCTTCGGTGTAGGAGAGTGCAGGCTCCTTCACTATAAAGACTGCTGTGTGGTCTGTGGGCCACCTGTGAAGATCCTCAACATAAATTTTAGGTCATCCCTCCAGATTCCAAAACGGTGCTGCTTCCACTCAGAAGAGAGCAAATCACAGATGTGTGTGTCAGATTTGGCTCGCAGGGACTCTTTTCTGTTACCCAGGTCTGATCTCTAAGTTGCAACCCCAGGTCCAAGTTTTAGTTGCATATCACAAATTTGCACACACCAGTGGTTATAAAAAAAAAAAGTGTGTAACTAAAGGGCTGCTGATCAAAGTGATTTAACTTGGAACTCTTGCTCACAAAAGTAATTGCTTGCACCTGCTACATCCACATGACTGCGCAGAGTTCTGCTCATGCACAACTGGAGAGTCTCAGACATTTTTGAACACAGCTCATCTAATGTTGAGGCTAGACTACATGTCTTTCACAGGCCTTACCGATTATGAAAAGACTTGGAGTGTACGCTGACTGACGGGCTTCAGCAGATTTTTTCATGACAACTGAAAGACCAGGGATCATACATTTAATTACTGTGCCAGATAAGGGATCACAGACTACAAGATGTGTCAATCCAACTGAAGCCAACTGAGTACACCATACTCTCACGGAAACACTCCTGAGAGCGAAAGTTTGAAGAGTAAACAAACAAACTTAAATGACACACGGCCAGCTGCTGCACTTGTTTGCACAGCCATTGGCGCCGAAGAATAAACAAAAACAAAACAAAAAACACAAAAAGGAAACAGGTTTGGAGGAGTAGACGTGGGCAATGTGGACGCTATGTACTGCAGAGCGAATTGGAAGTGAGTGAATCAAATACCTTTTGGTAACATTAGTACATGCCAAGGCTAGGCTATGTTGGCTACACACTAGCTAGGTCCGACACGTGATGGTCTACAATAACGTTAATTAAAACAGGCTCATAATATATGTCCCTGCCGGGACCAAGTACCTTTCATATAGTTAGCATTAAATAAATTAATTTATCAGTTCATGCTAGCCGTCTTAGATAGTGGACAGTATCCAATGCTAGGACTCACTAGCTAACATTAGCTTGGCTAGCGTTAATTTCACGTAACTAGGCTATTAATAGGGATGATAGCTAATTTGGCAAGCGAAAAACAGAATTGAAATTAACTTACCTAGGCCACTTAACGAAAAACGACAGAGACTCCTCAGACTATCTGTTTGCACATCCAAGCAAAAATTTAGACTGTATAAACAAGTTCATGGTGGCTGTTTAAATGACACTGCCATAGAACAGAACCGAGACCACCTGTCACTCAAAGTAGCCACACCCCTAATTATGCACAACTTTAAGCCTAAATATGAAATAAACGGATGGCTTATATGAAAATTCAAGTCCGATCCAGTCGACACGGTGGAGGAAATTAGCCATAGAGACCAAAATTGTTTTTTGAAACGGGTTGTAAATATGTTAGTTTCTGCTGTAAAGTTTGGTAATTTACAATGGGTGTTAATGACAATAGACTTCTTTTTGCAACCAGTGGGGGTGCCAGATCAGCTTATTGTAATGCATTATGATTGGCTGTACAGCCGTCTCACATTATGATTGGTTATCGCTTTCAGCACCCAGTCTGTTCTGCACATATGCAAGCATTTCACCGACTACAAGACAAGCTTCAAATAAAACTTTAAAAATGACTGTTTCATCTGCTAATAATGCGAGCACATTAATGCAAAACAATGTGTCTTTGCATGCTATTTGTAATTAGCCTGTTAGCATGCTAACAATCATTGTCATTTTAATCAACCAACGCCTTCTTGCCTCTTATTATGAAACACTTTGTAACCTTAATGTCCATATGTTTGTCCACACAATAACAGAATCACATTGGGTAACAGTAGTATGTTTTTTGAGCACAGCACACACTCTCCGATGTAAAGTACACAAGTGTGTGTGATAGTAATCCTTGATCTGTAAAACTCTTGTGACACTTTTACATCTTGTTTCTTCATTGTGCAGTTGATACAACCTTATTATGTTAATAACAATGTGACAACGATGTGCTAAAGATCTGCTAACTTTATGGACAAAAACACATAGTCGGGGTTCAAGAAAGACCATGGTTTGGGTTAAAATAAATAATTCTTCCGAGATCATTAGTGGGTTAACGTCCTCTGTATGTGCAGGACCCCAAGCAGCTCTGGCAGGCCGAGCACATCTGGTACCTTCACGGTAAAGCAGCAACAACAGATCTGCAGCACAGAGAAGCAGGAGTTAGATTTCCCTTTTCACACAATGCATGTGGAAAGTTGACCAATAAGATGATAGCGAAGGATTTGGTGCTAAAGCAAATTTGCAAACCCATTGCCGCGTTTGTTGATGTGCTTGTGACATTAAAGCCCCAGTAGGGAACTTTGCGAGAGTGAAAGTAAACTCGCGACTTGATCCGAAATTTCAACACAGTACAACGCCAAATCCCTTTATGAACCTCTGCCAAGCACCTCACACACACACATACACACAAATGCGCAGGCACACACACAAAGCAGCCATAACGCACCCACAGAAGTCGTAGCATATCTGTAGCAATGGGAGACTTGAAAACAATATGGCGTCTCTCTTGCCATGAAACACACTCTTCTTGTGTGTGTCTGTGTGTGTGTGTGCTGGGGGATTGACAGAGGTGAAAAGAGGGACCTGACGGTGTATCGTCTTGAAATTCCCGACCAAGTCGCGGACTTAAGTTTCCGTGTTGAGGACGTGTACGAGCTGTGATTGGCTGCTCCTCCTGCTCCCTCTACCTGATTGGTGGAGAGCGTTCAGACCGGTTGGATTTTGGCAAGTACGATTACAGGCTGTAGGTGGAGCCAGAGGAATTGGATTTTGTCCTAAATAACCCATTTAATGTCCTACTATCAGAATATAGCGACAGTTCCAGCAAATATGACTGAATAATTGTTAATAATTCTTACCTACTGCAGCTTTAAGGCGTGTGCATGTGCATGTACAATATCAGCCAATATATCGGATATCAGAAGTTTCTTACTCCCAATTATTGGTTTCAGCATCAGCCACTAAGGTCCAATATCGGTCGGGGCCTGTTTGTTGTTATTATATATTCCTTGTGCTGTCCCTGTCTGCTCCTGTTCTCTCTGGCTCTGCTCAGGTGTGCTTAATGCGGAGCACCTGGAAACGCTCCTCTGCAAGAAGAAGGGAGGATGGGAGGCTTCTGGCGTGCAGACTGCCTGTCCTCCCGCCTCACAGCCTGGGATTTTGTGTGTCAACTCTGTTTTGACTTTGTGTCTTTTGGTAGTCCTGATTTATAGTCTTGGTTGTTGTACATCTTTCTATCAATAAATCCAATAGATTTGTTTTTCTCTGGTTGTTTTGGGTCAGTGGAGGAGTGTTGTTTCCCTCAGGGACCCCTATGGTTAGGGCATGAGCAGAGCCATTATGAAAGAAGAGTCATACGCTTTGAATAGATCCTTTAAAGCCAGTTGTCTTCTCTTTTCAGTAGTCGAATGAGAAAACATATCTAGCCATGGTCTAGACATGGATTGAGCTGTAAATAAAAAGTTTATGTCGTAAAACTTTGTGCATGCATAGTAACTAGTATGGTAAATGTCAGAAGGTTTATTTGAACCTTATTTGGGTTAAAGTCACCAAACTTTTTTCTGGCACATTTTTTATTAGATTTGGCTGACCATTCTATGCATGCAGTTTTTCTGTCCTGATGACCATCAAAAAAGGTTGTTCTTGATCTTTCACCATTATTTAGGGGACTGGTCTGGTTAAGTCCAAAATATTCTTGCTTCTAGCTACATGTACGTGTGAACATGGCGACCTCCTTGCGTATCCTGCTGCTTCGTGCGGTCCACAAAACTTAAAGCGGAACTAACGTATCTACAAGATGCAATGCTCGCATTGACAGTAGGGGCAGGATAGGGACGTTACAAAGTCACATGTCACCAGTAATGTCTATGAAGTAACTAGTCTCTATAAACAGACTCTACGTTCAAATATTCAAAAATATGTGTAGCCTGTAGGCAAGGTAGGGCGATCTTGGTACCGGAAAAGCCCTGGTTTCTGGTTGTAGTCTTTGTAGTTAACTGCAGATGGTTAACTGTTAACAGCATGTAAACTGGCTACTTGTGAAAAGATCCACTGGTAGATGTGATCTCTCAACTCCAACTCCATTCTTGCGTCAGACTCAGTCTGACTCAGACACAGTCTGACTCCGCAGCACGCTAGCGAGCAGCACGCAGAGAAGGAAGTCAGAAATGGAAATTCAGACGGCAAATGCAGCCGATGGCTTCTGAGATTGCGACGAAACTTTTTCTGCGATAATCTCAGTAATGACAAAATGCTAATTTCCTTGAGGGTTGCTGTGTTAACTACGTACTTTATACTAATCTGAAATTCTGTAGAACTTCATGTCTGATCGGTGTGCCGTCTAATGGTGTTCTACGGTAATACGTACATACTCATGTCCGTGAATAAGAATGTTTACGATGCAGAAGGTTGTCTAGGCGAATGTTTTCTTACACAGCAAAAACTTAGACCACAATAACTGCCTGGGATAATATCAAAGATGGCTTCTGAGTGGGGAACTTGTCTAGAAGGACTTTGGTGCAGCACATACAGCTCAAAGACATTCATGTAAATAACATGCCACCATTCATTACATTAACAGACCAACCCCAACATCCTTTTATAGCATACATACATTCACTGGAAAAAAGCAGCCTCATAGAAATTCCTGTTTTCTTGTTTTAAATACCAAACAATGGAAAGCAGTCAATTACATAACTTAAACTGTCAAAGCTAAAGGAGGCTAAATAATATTAACACAATTATGATTTATCAGTGAAAGAACAGAGGAGGAAGAAAAAATGATTGGTTCATCTGCCTCTACTGAGAAATAAGAGTTTAATGGTGCTGTATTACTTGCAGCAAAAGGTGTAAATGTTTTTAATTGGCCTCCATTTATTTAGTATTTACCCCAGGTAGCAGTCCTACCTTCTTGAGGTCAAGCAAATTTATTCTGCGCAGCGTGCTTAGCCTGACTTCATGATAGTTCAGCTTACTAATACAATAATCCATAATTCAAAAGCTTGAGGGAAATGACTGCTACAGTTTCATATTCAAACTCTCATGAAAGCACAAACACACACACACACACACACACACACACGCATGCATACACAAGATTGATTTGTTCGACTGCAGATAAAGCCCGCCTGGGTGGTTTGTGGTCCCTGTGATTGCACATACATGAACATATGTATGTTGGTTATGTAAACACTGGTAGCCAAGGAAACACAGGGTCAGCTGGTTTTGCTAACCTTTCCCTCTGCAGGCTGTAAAATACTCAGCCCTGGTTTTAATGCAAGAACAAGAGAAGAGGCTATTCATATGCACACCCATGTTTTTGCAAAGTTGGGATGTGGTCTCGAAATTAACCAGTTGGTGGAACAGCTCACCCAAAACAACCTCTGTCCTCTTGTGAACTGCATGTGGCAGAGTGCAGTGTAACCTTTTTAGCTTAAATCAGGATTAAGATACTGTGTATATATCATATTTTTTCCACATCAAACTTAACTGTTAGATGTGATATATATTTCCACTTATTCATTTTCTTCTTGGTCATATTAGTAGCACAAGTTGCTGAAGTCATTCCATCTGTCTTCCTCACCTCATATGTCTCCATCTGAACTGTCACTTCCTCTGTTGTTGAGGCTGTATCATCCACACCACCCATCCCTTTTCAGAATCTCAGAAGGCATGAAATAACCTTTCTTGGAGTCTTGTCTTTATGAATATGAGTCACAGGCACAAAATGTGCACAAATTCAGAATGTTTAAACTGAGAAATGACACAATGAGATGATAGCAGTAGGTTGAAGAGAAAAAGATATGACATGAGGGAGTTAAGGTACAGACGCACCAAATCCGCTGATGTACGTCAAGTTGACAGATCCAATTCATTTTCGCGAGACGAGGTGTTCCAGCCGTGCAGTACATGATGGGCACAATGTGGCGAGTTGATGGACTGTTCACTGTATCTGAATTTGCGTAATCCCAACTAAATTTCTATTTTATGGGGATGAGGTCCGTCTGACAGAATGTAGTAGACTCACGAAAGTTCGATCAAAGTGACAAACCAAGCAGTGCTGATCAAATATGAAACAAAATTCTGTTACTGCATTGCATATTTTTGCTTAAAATGTTCTCAGAAACATATTTATTTTAGTGTACCGTTTATTTATTTGCATACACGGATGAGGTGGAAAAACTATCATCATGGTGCAGCAATCACAACTTGGTCCTCAACACCAAAAAAACAAAACAAAGAAATAATAGTAGACTTCAGGAGAAACAGATCTGACCCTCAGCCCATACATATCAATGGGGATTGTGTGGAGAGGGTCTCTGGCTTCAGGTTCCTGGGCCTGCACTTGGGGGATGACCTAACCTGGAAAACCAACACCACTGCACTGATTAAGAAGGCACAGCAGCGACTCCACTTCCTGAGGGTCCTGAAGAACAACGCCCTGGGCAAGGAGCTCCTAGTGTCTTTCTACAGATGCTCCATTGAAAGTGTACTGGCATACTGCATCCCAGTGTGGTTCAGGAAAAGTCTGTGC
>JAQLOL010000002.1:115267-130587 GCA_029783665.1 Naso thynnoides
GAGTCTCAGGACGACACTGCAGAGAATGGTACAAAGAGTTAACAGTTCAAGACTTCTATACGTGTAATCACAAAAACAAAACAAAACAAAACAAAAAAAACAGTTGTCAAGGTGGGACATTTGTCTAAGCTAAGTCTTTTACTTAGATCAACTTATCATCAATTTTGCTTGTTTGATTTAACAGTTTGGACATTTGATTTAGCAGTTTTGATTTTATTTAAATGTGTTATGTTTGGTTTGTATGATTTTATTGGTGTGATTTTTATTGCATGAAGGATTTCAACTGGATGATTTTTTTCGTGATACTCTATGATTTGGACTTGTGGTTGTTTTTGGTTGAGGACTGGGTTGATGAACTGATGAAGGACAGCTGTGTTGATTAACCACCACACCCCCCTGCAGCTCTTGATTGCACAGTGCGCAACTTTGTCTTTTTTTTTTTAAGTGAACTGAGATGGGTGAGCAGAAGGAGACGAGTGGGAGAGGGCAGAAACAGCGTGTCGGGAGGAACAGGAGCACGCACACCAAAGTTGGAACTGGTATCGAGGTAACAGCAGGGAGAATCCGCTGAGAGGAACTGGGCAACCAGGCAGGAAGTAAGGCCCAAGACGAGAGGTGGATAGCTGGGATGACCCAGACAAGAGGCTGAGAGACCCAACTCAACACCTGCCAAAAGCTTGCCCGTGTGCGTGCCCGTTTATTTCTCCTTCGGTGTCAATCCATACCTGAGGTCCCCTCTCTTTTCCTCCCTAGCCGCACAGCAAAAAGGAGGGGCAGCAGCCCATGTGGCGAGGGGAGATGACAAGAAGCCCTCTGCTAAACACACCAGCAGCCATATTGACCGCCTTTTATTTCACCTCCTAAGAAACCAGTAGGACAGTATCTCCTCTAATAAGTTAAAATGAGCTTAGACCCTGGCATTGCCATTTTAAAGGATACATCACTGCTTGTTTTACTCTCCCTGACCTTCTGCTTTATTGTGACTTGAACATTTTAGTATAGAATTCAGCCACTTTGAAACAGTCATTTTGATCTGATTTTATTACATCTTAGTACCTGAAGTGGCCGACTATTATTTTTTTGTAGTTAATTTTTTTAAGTGGCCAGTTTATTTTATTTTACTTTGTAAGCATTTCAGAAATATTTTTTGTAAACAAATATATTAAACTTGAGTTCCTGTATTGGTGTTTTTCAACGGTGGATTACCCATGGGATTTACTGGTATTTAAAAGAACCACACTACTGTGTGACATCTCATTGGCGTTGTTGGCAGGACACCAGCTCCCCTGTTGGAAAAAAAAAAAAGGATACAGCCCAGAGTAGTACAAACCAACCAGTAACTGCACAGTTTGTTATGCCATGGTTTATGGGGGCTGCTTGGATTCCTAAATTTGACAGTGAAAAAGCTAAATTTGTAAAATGGAGGGCTCAGGTGGAAGCCATGCTGCAGGCACAAGGATTCAACCAGCAACAACAAGCTGATTTTGTTCTGGGTGCCCTAGAATGAGAAGCTAAGGGTGAGCTGCAGCTTATTGATCCAAGTGATAAAAACACTGGACAGAAGGTACTGAACATTTTACAAAGACTGTATGCCAAACCAGCCAGTAAAGCACAGCTTCGAGTCAGCTTTTTTAACTGTAGACAGCGACCTGAAGAAAATGTGGGTGCTTTTACATTAAGATTGCAAGAAATGTTTTTCAGATGGCGAGAGCAGGACGAAGATGGCACTGAAGAGGGTGAAGATCTTCTGCTGGACCAGCTAATGGTTGGGTTGCTGCTGGATCCATAAAGCAGGAACTAAGCAGACTGATGCGGCGCACTGAATGTATGAACTTCACAGATGCCTGTACGGAGGCACAGGCCCTGGAACAGGAGCTGCAAGATGGCGAGCTGGCCATTTTCTCTCAAAAGGTCACAGTTCCAGTCCCAATGAGTACGACTGCAGCGGACCTGAAAGAACTTAAAGGCCAGATACAGGCTGAGTTGTAAACAGAGCTGATGGGAGAGTTGACGAAGGAGATCATGGTATCATGAAGCAGAGCTAACCTAATGGAGGAGGTGAAGACACAGCTCTCCACCCAGGAAAGTATTTCCAGTCCCCAGAGCTCCCAGGTTAGACTACGGCAAGCAAGCACAGTGGCTCCAGCCTACCAGTAGGACACACAGACCAATCTGCCAGACGTGTGGTGCTGCCGGTCATGTGCAGTGTCAGTCTCCCTAGAAACCATCCAGGCCTCAGATCCAATATGTTGGCTACACTGGTTGACTGTATGGTGGGAAGAGTTCATGTCACTAGAAAAGGTGTAATAATTGTTGATGATGAGTGCTTGGAGTCAGACAAGGGCATACTTGGCATGAACATTATTCAACCTGTGTGGTCTGCTCTCACTTAGGAGAATCACCCAGGGCTGTCAGCTTTCAAAACCACCATACTGCCTCTGGAAGGATGGGTCAGGGCCCAAGCTTTTGCCAAGTGCCAGTGACTCGCCACCAGGAGTCCTCCTTCACCTTACCAGGGCATGGCAAAAGTACCAAGACAGCAACTGGTTATCATCCCACAGGCAGGGGTTACAGAGGGAGAAAATGACCCTGAATTACATTCTGTTATGTTCCTGCAAGGAGATGGCTGAACCCAACCAACAGAGCAAAATGACCACCCTGCTTCAGAGGTGAAAGACAGTGTTTTCCAGCCATGATGAGGACTTTGATGAGGACTCTGTACTGGTATTGTGAAGCACCAGATACCTACCGGCTCAGTACCACCAATTTGTGAGAGGTATTGACCCGTCCCTCTAAGCCTCTATGCTGAACTAAGAACATGCTGTGAGTCCCTGGGGAGCTCCCATTGTGCTTGCAAAGAAAAAGGACGGAAGCTTGAGGCTCTGTGTCGACTACAGGAGGCTGAACGCACTGACTCATAACGATACCTACCCCCTGCCCCGCATGAAGGAGTTGCTAACTGGGCTCAAAGCTGCCAAATGGTATTCCACACTGGATCTCGCAAGCGGCTGCTGTCAGGTGGAATTGAACCCCTCTGTTAGGTTGCCCAAGAGGCAGAGGCAACCAATAAGGAGATCAATAAATAACCATAAATAATTTACATAAATACCTACATTTACTTACAAACTTAAAACTCCCCTCTACTCAATTCCCACTTGGTGTCTCCCTCCCGGAACTAATAAAAGGTGTCCGAACCCCGGGGAACTCTTTGGCCCGAACGCCCTGGCAAGGAGGAAGAGGACAGGCAGAGGTAAGTTTGTGTTTACACACAGAAAAAACAATTAACCCACAAAAATACAGTTTGCTTGCAATTACATTTTGCAGTCTTACTTCATACTTTAACTACAATCTACCACTGCAATGATTTATAAGTTAATGCCCATTTCTATTTACTTCACAGGTGAACACCGAGGTGGAAAAGTTTGGCATCCTCCCTGTGACCATGTGGTCAGCAAACTGCTGACAAAGAAACATTAACAAAGCAAAGCATTCAATAAACCTTTTAAAAAATGTTTGTTCATGTCACTTAACACAATACATGCCAAAAGTGTGCTTTTTAAAATTATCATCAATATTACCATTTTCAATTTACTATTAATTAATCATTTTAGCATTTTATAACTGATAAATGCAACTAGTAAAGGCACTCAGCAGTTCATTTCCTCCCCCTCTCTCCCAGGAGTACAGTGCCTCAATTCTCATGTTCCCTGTAGAGAGAGTCGGCCACCAGGTTGGCCCTCTCTGCTCTGTACTGGACAGTGAAGTCATCAGGCTGCAGGAAGAGGTAACAACCAGAGAGACTTGTGTTGGAGTCCTTGATCTTGTCCAGCCATTGCAGAGCCCGATGATCTGTCTCAAGGCAGAAGTGACGTCCCAGCAGATAGTACCAAAGTGACCTGATGGCCCACTTCATGGCCAGGCACTCCTTCTCCACCTTTGAATACCTCGTCTCCCTGTAGGACGCACAGGGCAGACCAATCTGCCAGACATGTGTTGCTGCCGGTCATGTGCAGTGTCAGTGCTCCTAGAAACCATCCAGGCCTCAGATCCTATATGTTGGCTACACTGTGGTCAACTGTATGGTGGGAAGAGTTCATGTCACTAGAAAAGGTGTAATAATTGTTGATGATGAGTGCTTGGAGTTAAACAAGGGCATACTTGGCCAGACGAAGCTTGCGGCTCAGAAACAGGACTGGACGCCTCTCTCCCCTCGTCTTGCAGAAGCACTGCTCTCAGGCCAACACCAGAGGCATCCATCTGCAATGTGAATGGTTGAGAGAGAACAAGCTGTGGAGAACAAACTCACTCATGATGGCACTCTTGAGGTTGTTGAAGGCTCTGTCACACTTGTCAGGCCATTTCACTTTGTTTGTTAGGGGCAGAGGCCTTCATGAGGTCGGTGAGCACGGCTGCGCTGTCAGCGAGGTGGTGGGTAAACTTGCTGTACCACCCCATCAGCCCAAGAAAGGAGCGCACCTTCTTCTTTGTGGTTGGCGCAGGACAAGAGTGGATGGCATCCACCTTCCCCACATGAGGCTTGACGACCCCCTGTCCAAGAACATGGCCCAAGTATTCCACCTGGTGGCATGCAAATGCACACTTGCCTGGATTGATAGTCAAGCCAGCCTTCTTGATGAGGTGGAGGACTCGAGGTGAGCAACATGTTCTGTCCAGGTCTGACTGAAGATGACAACATCATCCAGATAAGCAGCTGCAAACTGTGGCACATCTCTCAACACTTGGTCCATCAGTTGCTGGAAAGTAGCTGGCACCCCCTGAAGACCAAATGGCATCACACTGAACTGGAACTTGCCATAGGGTGTTGAGAAGGCTGTCAGCTCTTTGGTCTCCGGTGCCAGGGCCAGCTGCTAGTACCCTTTGCTCAGATCAAGTGTGTGATGAACTTTGCCTTCCTGACTCTCTCCAGCAGCTCGTCAATGTGGGGCATTGGATAGGACTCAAACTTTGACACAGCATTCCAGTGCCTGAAATTAGTGAAAAACCTCAAAGAACCACCCTTCTTCGGGACCAACACAATAGGGCTGCACCACTCACTGGTTGAAGTCTCGATGATGCCCAGCCGCAACATCAGGTCAATTTCATTTTTCAGCTTTGGAACCAACCGTCAATTTCATTTTTTAGCTTTGGAACCAACCGCAGGGATCCTATAGCACTTGCGGCAGGGAGCAGCATCATGTTTCAGGTGGACTTTATGCTGGACCAAGGTTGTAAAACCAGGTCTTTCTTGGAAGAGCTCTGGATCCAGTAATGCTTTTACCTCCCCCTGCTGGACAGGCATGAGATGGGGCACAACCACTGTAGCATGCTCAGAGATGTTGGTGGGGAATGACTGCTCATGCTCTTCCTCTTCTGAAGCAGGACAGATGAGAGGGTGCAGCTGGACAAGCTGCTGGACTGATGGTACAGGCTCCTGAAACTCCTTTAACAGGTTGACATGAAATGACTGATGTTTCTTCAATCTGTCAGGCATATAAAGTTCATAGGTGACCCTACCAAGACATTTGGTGATGTCATAAGGCCCCTGCCACCTGGCCAACAGCTTACTGTCACTGGTGGGAAGCAGTCGCAGCACCTTCTGGCCTGGATGAAAAGTTCTGTCTCTGGCCTTTTTGTAGTTCTGTCTTCTGGTAGACTTGTGCAGACCTCATGTGTTCTTGTGCCAGGGCTGTCATCTGTTCCAATCTGTCTCTTATTTTCACCACATAGGCCACCACATTCTCCTGCTCAGCTCTCGGATTTTCCCAGTGCTCCTTTAGGAGGGCAGCCCCAATCAGATGGTCCCCAGAATGTCAGCAGGCTTTTAAAGGAGGCCTTGATAAATGCACCCATCCTGGCATAAGCACCCATTCTGGCATCTGTGTACAGCCTAAAGGGGCAGTTTTGATGGCCTAGGACCAGTGCTGGCACAAATACAGGGTGACAAAGAGAGGGTAATCGCGTATGCCAGCTGCAGCCTTCACCTAGCAGAGCGCAACAACCAAAACTACAGCTCCTTCAAACTGGAGCTGCTGGCTCTGAAATGGGCAGTCACAGAAAAGTTCAAAGACTTTCTATATGGTCCAGAATTCACTGTCTTTACAGATAACAACCTGTTGGTGCACCTCAATACAGCCTGGCTTGGAGCAGTGTAGCAGCGATGGGTGGCCCAGCTGGCAAACTTCAGGTACACCATCAAATACTGCAATAGTAGCATCTACAGCGAGACAAAGATTACTCCACATTATGTAGTTTTTGGGAGGCATGCCAGACTCCCTGTTTTTGGTAACTGGCCTGAACCCCACAGTGAAGCCCCAAACCCTCCAAGGCTGGGTGGCACAGCATCACAAAGCCCTGAGCCATGCATACCAGACAGCAAAAAGTCTCACTCAGCAATGGCAGGAACAAGATCAGGACCATTACGATTGGAGAGCTAAACTGGCACCCCTGCTTCCAGGTGAGCAGGTCCTCATTCGCAACTTCCAGGAGGGCCGGAGGAATGCTGATCTGGGAGCCATTAGTAGTGGTAACACAGCTACAAGAGGGCCACCCAGTGCATGTTCTGCGGCCTGAGGGTAAGGAAGCACCTACACACACAGTGCATCACAATAACCTCAGGCCATGCCCTTTAAATGTGTTGAAGGAGGACACAGTTCTAGCCAAATGAGAATCCCCAAGGGCGGACCAGCCAACCCTGATGCCCCCTCCAATCTGGTGGAGGGGCCCTACAAGCCCTACCCAGCCACTGGAAGCACAGGCTGCAGACCCAGTGCAAGATGAACCGACCCTCAGGAAGGCCCAGCAGCCCCCATTGGTGAGCAAGAACACCCCGATGTATGGCGCTCACAGAAGCTAACTTTGGGCTCCCTCCAGCCAGGTATCGCACTGAGTAATTGGTCGGGATGACCTGCATTAAAGAAAGGGGGGAAATGTCAAGGTGGGACATCTGTCTAAGCTAAGTCTTTTGCTAGAAACAATGCGACTTTCGTGCTGGCCGTGGAACAGTGAACCAGCTCTTCACCCTCGCTAGGTTGCTGGAAGGAGCATGGTAGTTTGCCCAACCAGTCTACATGTGTTTTTTTTGTAGATTTGGAGAAGGCTTATGACCATGTATCTCAAGGCATCTTGTGGAAGGCCATCCAATCCCTGTACACCCGCAGTACGAGCTTGGTTCGCATTGCCGGCAATAAGTCAGACTTGTTCCCAGTTAGGGTTGGACTCCACCAGGGCTGTCCTTTGTTACTGGTTCTGTTCATAATTTTTATGACAGAATTTCTAGGCGCAGCGGAGTGGTGGAGCGTGTCAGGTCCGGGAGCCTGAGGTTTCCATCTCTGCTTTTTGCGGATGATGTGGTCCTTTTGGCCTCATCAAACAAAGACCTCTAAGGTTAGCTAGCTAACATTAGCATCCATTCATTTAAACTAAACCGACACACGATTCATAGTAACATTAAGAGCTCAGTTGATACAACCAGTTAGGATTACTGCGTTCCTAACAACATAATGTTACAAAAACTAAAAATAGGTCAAACCTTTTTGAGGGATATTCACACAGGGTCTGTTTTGTTTAAGTGAATGGATGCCAACATTAGCCAGCTAACCCTAGTACCCACTCGTAAAAGGCAAAACTTTTTCTACATTCTCTTTGTGTACTTTATCAACTGCAGCCATGTCCTTTTGGCTTTCTAATCACTAGGAATGCAGAAGAATCAAAGTCTGATCATTATTTTTTTCACTCAGATCTGTTTTAGCTACAAGGGACACAGCACTGCAGCATAATGAAAAGAAGGGGCTTGGACCCGCAGATGGTATTTTGAAAGGGTGTTACGTCAGACTTAAAGACTGAATATTGTGGAGTTTTTAATATACTGTAGAGGGGGTTTTGGTTTGCCAGAGCATGAAATTCCTCTAAGAACAAACATGGCAAAGTACTCCTTTAAGTTGTTTCCTCTAAATTTTGGGGTGGCTATGTGTAGTGTATGGACAGAAATGCAGAAACCTACTTGTCAAACATGCGGAACAGTTCAGCCAACTCCTCTTCTGATTTTCCTTTGCTTTCCTCCTTCATGCAGCGGACCATCATAACCAAGAACTCATCAAAATCTACTGTGCCACTGCCTGCAAACATATAATATGAGACCATATGACTCTGTAAGTCTAGAACACATTTGCAGTTATTTAACCTTTATTCACTAAATGAAACAAGCCTTCTTCTGAATGTCTACAGCACAGTGATGTTATAAGCTTAATTATGCTGACTTACCATCCTCATCCACCTCATCAATCATCTCCTGCAACTCTTCAGGAGTTGGATTTTGTCCCAGCATCCTCATTACCTTTCCCAATTCTTTGGTGCTGATGCAGCCATCTTCAGCATCCTGAATAAAGATGTCAAAGGCGGCCTTGAACTCTATAAGGGACATAGAAACTGTGACTCTCTGACAAGGAAATGGATGCCAATGTTACTTCTAACTTCCCTAATCCCTGTCCAGTGTGTAACGCCTGGTACACACATACTGCGCTGCGTGAGCAGCGCATGTGCGTGGCCTTGCAGCTTTGTTTTCATTTCGGCACCCATAGAAACAAGTTAGAGCAGTCACACTGCATGGTGAGAGCAGCGCAAAACACGCAAGAGTCCTGCATGGCGGCTGCTGAGGGTCATCTAGAGATTAGGAGTCTTGCCTTTTTTTTTACCTCGATGCGTGTTTCTCGGCAAAAAGAGATGAAGAAACAACCTGTATACAGTCATATTTACATATTTACTTGTATGGCACTACAATGAAAGCGTTTATCCTTGTTTACGGACGTGAAAACTAAATCCCACTCATTTGCAATTATGACCTATTTTCCTACAATTTTTTTTCATTCTTAAATCAGTATGTTTGAGGGTTTCAAGTATGGTTATGGTAGGCCTAACCTATTTATAAAAGGGAAGGTTGTGTAAAAACACAGCAGGGCTGTGGTGCCGCACTGGAGCTGCAAGCCGCAGCTCTATGTGTGCACTATATGTGAACAGACACATGCATGCAAGACACAGCAGTTCAGTTTGGCCACGCACATGCGCTGCTCACACAGTATGTGTGAACCAGGCATAACACCAACAGGAATTGCTGACATAAAACCCATTTTACAATTTGTAAAACGGGGTAATATGGGACCTGACACATGATTAAATTTGTAATCTTTGCTAAACAGGTCAGTAATTTCACAATTTCCTGTAAATTTTTGAAAAGAATTAAAATGGATTTTTAATGTAAAGTGAAGCAGCATATGTTAGTCTGCTTTTAGACATTTTTATGTATTTGTTCAGCTGACTCTCAGTGAATGACTAACTGACCCACCTTGTAAATTAAGCAAATCGATGAAATTATCAAAGGTATATCTATTATCTGTATTTCATCTGTAATATATACTAAATTATACATAAACTGAGACACCCAAGCTTAAGTAGGAAACCTATTTAGACATTATAAGTCCTTTTGTTAACTGTAAATTTCCATAGAACCCGGAGAGCAATTTCTACGCACAACGAAACATCATTGTTGTTAAACTGTTTCCCTGTTTTAGATGTATCTAAGTTTTTGTTTCTTGTCTTGCCTCCTATTGCTATCTCTAAGGGTAAAGTACATAAAATAAATAAACATCAGAGAGTCAGTGTGGTGTTGCAGTTGCATGAACCTGTTGTTTGAATGCAGACATGCAAATAGAACAGACACAGCTGTCAATTTGTGACAATTTGTGTGCTTCATACTTTGATATACATGTTCAAAAAGTGCAGATGGTTTTGGTATTTTTCTCTTTCCATGTCCATGTCCCTCTCTCATCATCTACACACTGATTATCTTTCTGTTGTCAGAGTAGATATTATAGCTATCAACAAAAATCTGCCCCTCCTGCTTATTTAATCCTAGTGGCAGTCAGTGTTGCAGAGGCTTTTTATGGTTCATGAACCAAATACAGTCTCTGGTTCCTTCCTTCCACTTTAACACAAGTGTAGTTCTTGCGTCTAGAGAAAGGTTGTTGGTTAAGTTCCTGTGGTGCTACAGCTTACAGGTTATCAGATAAATCAGCAATATGGAGAAAAGGTCTTCTCTTGGAAGGCTCAGTGCCAAGTCCATGAAAGGGATTTCAGGGATATATGACAGCCAGTGACAAATAATCACATACTTAAAAGGGAGGGCCTTCAGCATTTATCCATTCAAGGAGTGTGCTTGCATAGGGTAATAAAAAAAGAATGCTGTATGTAATATTTTATATATTGTACATTTATTTTACTTTTTCTTTTATGTAAGTGTTACAATTACTGTCAGTTGTAGAGGTAACTATAGAAAGAAAGAAAGAAAGAAAGAAAGAAAGAAAGAAAGAAAGAAAGAAAGAAAGAAAGAGAATAGTGTTAAAAATAACAAATAAAAACAGTAATAGTCACCATTTTTCTGCTCCTCTGTCAAGTTCTCAACCTTTAGGGAAAGAAAGCAAGAATTAACATTGCATTCAATATACTATTGTGTTTTTGTGTCTTTTCACTACTGTGCAGGACAGTCGGAGTAGAACTTCAGCTGCACAACTCTACTGATAATCTCTGCATGACTACAATGTCACAGTGCTGTCTTCACTTACTATTCTTGTATTGTGGGTACAATGGGAAGAGGGAGGGGAGGCTGGTTATAATAACCATCAGCTGTCCCTTCTCTTCATCTCCCTGAACTGTCCTCCTTAAATCTATTATTGGGCAAAGACATGAACTAGCAAAGCAGCCTGTCACTCTGTGCTCTGTTTGAGATTATTATTACTTATATTGTTTCTCTGTCATACAAATTGAAGAAACATGCACACAAACAGGTAAACACACAAATGTTAAATGGACTGGAATTATATAGTGCTTTTATAGTCTTTCAACTATACAAAGCACTGTCATTCACCTATTCACACACTAGGGACAGGTGACTTCTCTACAAAGAGCCAACCTGCTCTTCAGGAACTCATACAAACACATTTTGCACACCAATGGCACAGCCATCAGGAGCAATTTGGGGTTCAGTATTTGCCCAAGGACACATGTGGACCAGAGAAGCCAGGTATTGAACCACCAATTTTTTGATTAGTAGACGACCAGCTCTACCTACCAAGCTACAGCTGCCCCAAAGACACATTTGTTTTGATTTACTGCCAAATATAGCCTACTAATTACATAGTTTAAAAAATCAAATAAAGAAAGTGAAAGAAAGTTGTCATAATAGGAACACAGACTATAAATTCCAGTTAACAATCAAAAGAATGACTGCAGCAACAGTCACAAGTGACATTCAGAACCTGTTTGTTACTTAATTTATTCTTTTTAATTTTACATCTGTAACAGTAATGCTGTTGTATGGAACAAATGGTAGTAGAAAAATCATTCTTCTTTTTTTTTAATCAATGATCTTATAATTTATTGATAAATGTAGATTGTGAGGTCCCTCCAAGGTTTTTTAAGCACTCAGAAACCCTCCAGAAATTGGAAAGGACTTGACCTCAGTGTCCTCAGCAGAACCTATGTCTCTGACAAAGCAATTTCATTTTCAGAAATCCACTAATTTACCCTAGTTGTTGCTGTTGCTGACTTCCAAACATTTTTAAATACGTGTGCCAGCAGACCTTCCCATATAGTTTCATGCAACATAGTGTCTTGTTTTTTGAATGTTCCTATCTCTCTTAGTGTTGTTAAAAACAAAACACATGATGGCACGATAAGTTTCAGATTTTTCTAATTATTATGTGCTTTAGAAGTCTTCACCTCAAAGTGAAATTAACATTAGACAGAAAAATTTAAAATTAAAAAAAATATCTACTCACTGCTGCTTTATATACGTCATCCATGGCTGCTGGTCCTTCCCTTCCTCCAACACACCACTGCAATCACTGCTGCTCTCAGATACAGGACTAATACAGCAATAACTCTTTTTTGTTGGAGGAGTATGGCACTAAACAGATTCTTGACCTATCACGTAAAATCCAAGAGTGGTGGAGGGAGGAGTGATAGAGATCTATAAAAAGGAAACAACAGAAGCCAACCAGCAAAAGTGAGACACTGACAGGAGCGCAAGTGGAAATGTTCTCTTTAGGGTTACAAGCTGTCTTTGTGTTCAACTCAGCTCAGTAGAATAAAACTTGAATGGCCTTTTCTTTTTTTTTAATTCTAAACTTCACCTCTATTGCCTTAAAAAACATAACATCATGTTTTTATGTTTGGTCAAGTTGAGATAACAAGATTATATAAATATGTTAGACATGTGTTTTAGGCAACTGTATAGAGATAATTATGCTATGTCAAATCTTAAAAACAAAGCTAAATAGTAAATCGCACATGACAAACCACAGTAACTGCAAATAACAAAACTCCAACTCCTAACACATGGAGAGCTTGATGCTCATATAATAGTAGTTAATAACTATATTTATAGGTAGCCTATCGTATTTATACCTATTCACCCTGACACCACCCCGGAAGCTTGAGTGAAAAGTTGGCCATCATAGAGACAGACACAATATTTTTTAAGTATGAAGATAATGGAGAATATTTTCAGCCAGTCTCTGCAGGAAGACATTTGTAGTGTTGAACATAGCTGTAAATGCAAAAGCTGAAAGGCATAGTTGCGTCAGAGATGAAATAAAAATAGAGAGCTAGAGAGATAAGGTCAGGTTCTTTCCTCATTTCCACACAGCTAACCAATCACAGTGAAGTAGGTGTGAAAGTCGGACTGTCAGTTTTAAAGAATTACAAAATTGGTTGTACAAAGACACTGCTAATCCAGCGTTAGAAAGGTGTGGTGAAGGAGGTTTCCAAAACTATCAGATAATCTTTAAAGCATTTGTAAAGAAGCATATTAGCAGCTTTACAGCATTCCCTGTCACCCAGAAGCTCCTTTCACACATGCACTGCTAACCTTCAATATTTGTAAAGATGCTGAGGTGCATGTGTAACTGTGTTCTGTCAGCTCCCAAGTCTTAAGTCTGTATAATGAGTGAATGGAGCAAGCCACTGAGCAGGCAAGTCACAGTGAGTGTGTGGAGTGATCAAAGATCTTACTTATTTTTTTCTTTGGTGGCATCTGCAGTGCACAGACCTGCAGCTCCTTTGTACACTCTGTACCATAGAAAAAATGGTCAGTCAAATTGTATGTAGTATTGATACCAGTGCAGAAATCATTACAGATAAGTTGGTAAACTAATTTGGGTTCGTTGGTGTACTGCAAACAAAACACATTGTGCCTCTTTATTCTCTACTGGAGGCTCCCCTTTCTGAACCAAACAGGTAGAGCAGGTCATCTATCAATCGGGAGGTCAGTGGTTCGATCCCAGGTGTCTTTGGTCTACATGTCGAAGTGTCTTTGGGCAACATACTGAACCCCAATTCGTTTCTGATGGCTGTGCCATTAGTGTGTGAATGTGTGTATATGAATTCCCGAAGAGCAAGCTGGCTCTTCATAGAGAAGTCAGCCCTATCAACTTGGGTTCAAAGGGCTGAATGAAACTGACAAAATGATTAAAGGACATGTTTTGTTGCTGAATTTTCATGCACATTTCTTCAAAAGCATTGACATAGTGCACACATATATTTCAACTGTATCATCTGTGATAGCAATGTTTGTTGTGCAATGTTAGTGGTGAAATATTCTGCTGAAAAGTAGAAAATTAAGGTGATATGTGATGTCCATCTTTTAAACAGTTACTGGATTTTTAGAGGCCAACACCAATTACATGCCGTATTAGTATGTAAATATGGAAAATATATAATATAATATAACATATAACATATATAACATTACCAATTACATTTTAATAAAAATCATTTAACCTTGTTTAATAGAATAGTGACTCTGATACATTATGTATCAAACAATTTAAAAATAAACTATCAATGCTCTGCTGACTATATACTAGCAGCAATCTTTCAAAATCCCCTTGAATATTTTTTGTCTTTTTTTCCTGGCATTTATTTTCCCATTAAAACTGCCACAGTGTGAATAAGCTAATATCAGCCTTTATCTATTCATCAGTCAGACTAAATGAAGCTCACGAGGCATGGTCAAGGATCTGTTGGAAATCCTTGCCAACACTGGGATGGCATCATAGAAAATGCTTGTCAGGTCACTCATATCCATTTCACTGTAAACACAGCTCTCTGTTTGAATATTTTGAACAGCAGCATCTCCAGTAAGAATAAAGGAAATTAAATGTTTGGTTTCATAAACATACAAACTTACCTTATTTACTATTTGATGTATCTATATGATAATATATACAGATATATAGCACTCTTCTAAGTGTGTGTGTCCTTGACTAGGAATAGAAGTCCTCTACTTGTGGGTAGGGTGAAAGAGAGTATGGTGATAAATTTATGTTGTAAGTCTAACACTATGTAGGACAGGCAGATAGCACCTGCCATTGTGCAGCAGCTGTTGAGTAAGCTCTGAGGTCAGGCCTCTGACTTTAGCTCTAGTCTCTATGGATAGGCTGTGATAATTTTATTAATCTATTGCCAAATCTGTAGACAAAAAATGACAAACTGTAGTTTCACAGGTTATTACACTGCTTCAAGTCAGAAGAGAGCTACAAATCTCAATTAAAAAAATACTGACTCGAGTCAAGTATTAGCTCTGGCTGTCTTCTTTTTCCTTTGATGCCCAGCAAACCAAAAACATACTTTTCATTTTAGTCACATCTTACCATGGCCCTCATACATTCTTTAAAAAGATATTTTACAAAGATCAGGACATGTCAAAATCATTCACTTACTGCTTGTCACTGAAAAAAAACATGTTTTTATTTTTTTCTGTTTATACACCTGAGTGGCATGGGCTACTCTTAGACTAGTTAAATATGAGATTGCCTATAAATGGCAAACAAGGCTTTTAAAGAGATTAATAATTAAATCAGGAGGGACTTCATTTTAATCAAATAAAAAATTTGGTAACACTTTCTATAAAGCTTGTCTCTATAATGCATTATTACACATTATAATGCATTATAAACACACTTGTAATGCATTATATGTGGTTAGGTTAGGGTTATGGTAGTTGGGGTTAACCATCACTGTACTTATAAGTACAATAATACAGCAATATTGGTGCATTAGAACGCATTGTAAGTATGTTCATAATGCATTGTAGATGGATGCTATATGTAAAGATTTTATTGTCATGTGCATTATAAAGATATGGAATCTCTGAGTGGCACGTAATGCTTTTTCAGTCTCATGCATACAAGACGCTAACTTGTAGGTGCATGATAAATATGAACTCATGTTCGTATTAACTCCTACTAATATTTAACTTGTATTAAATG
>JAQLOL010000002.1:130687-142181 GCA_029783665.1 Naso thynnoides
GTCAAACTAGCAATGACACTTGCATCATGCCATAATGCGCCTTGCGCCGTCCGCTTTAGACCGTCAAAATAGGGCCCAATATTTTGTGTTTTGATTGAAAAAAATAATAGATTAATCGATCATTATAATTATCTGTAGTTGCAGCCCTAATCAGCTCTGTGTGTGCTTAGAAAAAAGACCAGAGAAATAACGCAGTGAAATGCCCACAGACCAGACATTTTGGCTTTGATATTTCATCTACCACACAATTACACACTTTACTGGCAAAAAGCTAGCAAATAACGGCTAATGTAAACCATGAGAGTAGATTTAAAAAATATGACATTAAAGATCAAAGTAAGGGCTTTATATGATGATGAAAATCCCTTTTTTACTGATAACACCTGAGGTGCCATTAGCATATTAGTCTGTGAAAAAAATTCCACACTGCGGCAACCCTACCTGTAACACGCAGTCCTACAAATGAAACTACAGAAGAGCGTTATCATAATGAATACAGTTGTATACAATCAAGAAGCAAATCCAATGACCACAGCATTAAGGTTTGTCAGAAGGAATATGTGTGGCATTAACTTACTAGCAAACAGTACCAAAATTAATAATCACTCCACAAAATCTAAAGCTGACATTTGTTCACAACAACAATCCAAATGATCAGACAGTGTACACACCAAAAGTAACCTGACTTAATCAGCATCCTGTGACATTTCCATTATGGCACAAAATCCAGTCTTCTATTGAGTTAGCAATATGATTACCTGAGTAACATAATGTTTGTAATTAAATAGGCTGAGAAAAGAGGGACCAGTGTCTGATAAACCGTATGCAATTTACTGCAGAGCCCAGGCGGCAACATGAGAGAGCTCAAATTTCAGCAAAGGGAGGAGGGGGAGGATATGCATAGCACAGATTGTAATTGTCTGCCGGGGAAATCGTGTTTTGTGTTGAGAGGAGCGTTTTGCTGAATGTGGTCTTGCTTTACTCTGCTTCTACACTACACTACACTCTCATTCATAGGCTCTCTGAATGTGTTTCAAGTCAGACATCTAGTGGTTCAATTTGGTATTGTAGGTCCAGTCAAACGTTTGGCTTAATATCAAACTGGTTTGAAACTTTTTACCCAATCCTACTCTGGTTCGTGGCAATACTTGGTGGCTACAAAAACCCATTAGCCAGGGAAAACACATACTAATATACCTAGACATACCATAGAGCAAGAATTATTTTTATGAAGTGACTTTTTAAAACAAGCAAGTCCATAGTAGCAGTTACGTCCAGCATTCTTCCAATCATCAAAACTAACACAAAAAAACAGAAACTGATCCAAGGTGGTAATTCAACATTCCCTACTTCAATTCTGATTCATACTTCAACTAGAAGACAAACTGTGGGAAAACAGTTACACAGTTCGATGTAGCTAACTCCTTTCTCAATTAAAAACGACAATTCATATTACAAAGATTTTTGCCATATTTCTCATTTTTAACATAATGAGAAATATGGCAACAACCAGCAAATCAACTGAAATGAAAAAGATTTCACTTATCTCAACAATGAGAGACTCACTAAAGATCCAAAAACACTTAAAACTGAAGAAAAGAAACAGGATTTTTCTCAATGGCATAACACTGCCCTCGCTAACAAAAGGCCTGACATCTTAACTCTCTATACTATAAAAATGCACTAAAATTAGTTTTGGCAAAATTTATCACCACTCTTTACCAGAATGGCAAACAAGAAAAAACACCAACAACAACAACAACAACAACAACAAAAACAAATCCATCCTATCATATGACACTGAAAAATAACTCAGAAACTACCATCCTTTCACTTGATTGTGAGAAGGCATTTGACAAAGCAAGATTTCCTTATAAAAAATCAATGAATAAATAAAAAATAGAAAATATTTAATCACAATTAACCATATGATTTTTATAGTTAACTCGTGATTAATTGCAAATTAATCGCACGTCTTTTTATTCAGTTCTAAATGTACCTTGAAGGGATATTTTTCAAGTTTTTAATACTTTTATCAGCATTTGTTTGGACAAACATGCTTGTTTTACGCAAATGTATGTTTATTATTATTGCAGCAATCTAAAACAATGAAAAATACTGTGATGTATATTTTGATTGAGCACTAGGGGCTCTGCATAATTTGGTCTGTTGTGATAAGGGCTTGATTGCTCATGTCTTTTAGCCATGACTTCAGTCTCATATCTGTGTCTTATTGACTATTAGTCCTGACTGTCTTATTAAACACCCAGTCTAAATTCAGGAGTAAGACATCACTGTAACAGTGTCCCAGTATAATGCAGACTACAACATGGTGTCAGAAAATGGAGTTAAACAGAGTTAAACGGAGTGATTCAATCAAGGTACAGTGTGCTAATGGAGCTAGCCTGGAAGCTAACAGCCGAGAACAACTGACTAGTGCGAACAAGGAGCAGTTCAAGCTGCCGTCACCACTAAGACTCACTGCTAACCTTTTAATAGTGTCCCAGTATAATACAGACTACGACAAATTCTGTCCAGAATATATACTTACTCCTCCACTTTGGCTTCCTTGTCTTAAGTTGTGTATCTGTTGGGGCTGCATCACTTCCTAATTTTCCAAACTATCAGTAACTCTAATATAATTACTGTTTTGGAAATTGTAATCCCTTATTTTACTCGTTATTATAAAAAGTGATAAAATTACAGTTAAGCATTGCTAAGCGTTACTGCCATACCTTGGTCATGACTAACAAACATAATCTAACAAAACTTCATTCCAAGGACAAGGACCCAATCATGTTTTTTTCACAGTGTCATTTAGCATTATTATGAGTTGATAAAACCTGTATTTACATTTTTCTGTAATAGTATTTAGTGTTGTGTAAGAACTATAGAGTCATATTACTTTGGCTTCAAAGAAGGTCTTGGCTCCTTTAACCCCTTCTGTGGAAACATCGATTTCTGAAAGACGAGCAAGGACACTGAGGCCACTGTCCTCTGCCAGCTCTCCTGCTGCTGCCTTCCTGAAGATTAGCAGGAACTGAGAAGGGTATGACAAACAGAGTGATGTGAGTAGGCAGAAGGAATTTTTACATCATATCATTGATTATAAACTGGTTCTGTTGTTTTACCTCTCTGAAGCTGAGCTTGTTGTCCAGATCCTCATCCACCTCTTTGATCATATTCTTTAAGCAGATGTGGGTCTGTGGAGCCTCAAGCTTCTCCATCATCAGTTTCAATTCCATCAGGTCAATGTAGTTGTCTTTCCCAGCGTCATACCTTGACAGAACCAAGTAGAAAACAGGTTTGTTACCAAAAGGATTTTCCTCACCTTCCATTTTGTGCATGCTGTTCCACTTTAAAGCCTTACAGATAGTTTTGGTTTATTTTAGACAAATGTTATTTATTGTAGACAGATGTGGACCCATGTCTGTAGCCAGCAATGTTATATCCACCTGAAGAGTTCAACTACTATACCTAACCAGGTAGTTTTGTTGTTTAAATTTAACGCAACCACCACTGAAAACTGAAGGTATACAGTCATTTAAGTCTAAAAGTAAATATATGAAATTAAAAATACAAAGTCAGCTTTGGCTCTTGGCTTAACATGGGACTTGAGCATTAATTTTTTTCACTTGAAAGTCCCATGTTTAATTTATTCAACAATGACCAAATAAATTAAGAAAATATCAAATAACCAAATATGTCTTTGAACTTAATTTATATCAGTTTACTTGGAGAGTTATTGAAAAAGAAGATAAAGACAACACTCCAAGTTTAAATGATTTAACAATATTGCCAGACAAATGCCAGATGCCCTTCCTCAGCATGGTCATCAAATGAAACACAGGAGTGCTTGATCATAATTAACAAACCAAAACTGTTACAACTACGGTTGAATATTGGCAAGAACTTAACGATACATGCATCAGGATACTTGGATCACGATACGACTATATCCAGATACACTGTGATTCGATGTATATTGTGATATATTGTGATTTTCAAAGTAGTTACCTGAAAATTTAAACAGAGCTGAAATTTAAGTTACTTTATATAGTCTGGGTAGTCTTAATACATCACATCTCACTATAATGATAAGTTAAATAACAAATTGAGTCAAAACAATTTAAGTCAAAAAATCCTTTCTAATTGGCAAATTACCAAACACACTGATGTAGCAGCCACAACATCAAAGTGAAAAATTAAAGTGCACTCTTGCACTCTAACTGAACACACTAAAACAGTAGACACAGCGAAACTGAAAGTATGAAAATAAAGTGCATAAGTGTTCTTCTGTGTCACTGAACTTAAAGGCTGAGTTTCGACAAGGACTTCAAAGTATGATACGTATCACGATACACAGCTCACGATACGATGCAGATATGAAAATAAATATCATAATATAGTGCTGTATTGTTTTTTTCAGCACAGCTCTAGTTACAACACACAAATCCCAGCAGAAGGAGTCTCAATCACATATAGGTTAAAATCACATGTAGGCAACTTCACACAAAATACACACTTCATAAAAAACACGAAAATTGTAATCTGACCTGCCATTAGGGTGGAGCTATTGAAACCAAGGAAAAATCTGCGAAAATCCATTCATCTACACACAGACCCTGCTTGAAAGTTTGCCAAAGAAATTTAAACTGTCTTGAAGCGTGCTCTAAGAGATGGTCATATCTGTGAGGATGAATATAAATGTATGCTTCAAGACAACCCAACCTGTTCAGGGCTCCAGACTAACTTGTTTTTTTTTTTTTACTGGGAACGCTGTAGCCCCTAACTGAACTTTTTTAGGTGCGCAAGCAGTAAATTTATGGGCCACACTTTGTATTTGCATATATGCAAACTTCAACTTTCTGCATTCATTAGAGTAGTTTTCTTTTCTTGAGTTGCTACTTCCCATGAGAACTGGTAGGGATTTGGATTTTTTTATGGATTGAAGACAGAGAAAGTAGTTGATTCTGTTTGCCAGGGAAAAAAAGTTTCTTGTCAGGCTGACCATTGAGCGTTGGTAAAAGTGACCACAAGCTTTCCTGAGACATTTAGGCTCATAAATAAACTCCAGTGTTCAATAGACACTTCAATTAAATTCTGGGTAATTAAACCATGACATCAATAAAAACAGACACACTAATACACAAAAATATAAATGTTTCTTTTTAGTAGAAATTATGTGTGACTCTCCTGGACACTGTACAGTTTAAATACAGCATGTAGCTTTTTATTCAGTGCAGATGTTTACTGATCAGGAAACATCACAGAGAGAAAAACTCTGATAACTGTGTGTCTCATATTGCAGTGCTTATGTGAGCGCCACGAACAGCTGTTAAACTGACAGCTGATCCAGATGTGATCAGCTGTCATCTTAACAACGCATATAAGTTTTTAAAAAATTAAACTATGGATGTAAAAAACGCAGTTATATCCAGACTCCCTCTCTCCGCATTTTTTGACATGAGGAAAAACGAAACAAAAAAAAAAAAGAAAAAATGCCGGCAAATTTACAGCACGCGCACACGCAAGTGGTTATGAAATGTACTAGCGCTGTCTCAAAAAATGGTTGCAAAACAAAACCATTTGGTCACAGTCTGGAGCCTTGCTGTTATACATACTCTTCCCAAAGTCCACAGACCTATTACATTCTCCAGGCCGACCAATCGTTTCTGGAAATGGATCTTTGTTGTTTATCCATGTTATTAACTCGCACATTAAAGACTTGGTTTACACATTGCCCTTGCATCTTAAAGACACTACAGATTGTTTTGAACAAGTTAAACGACCATTAGTTGGACTGTAATGACATTTTGTGTACCATGGATATTTCCAGTTTGTATCCTAGTATACCTCATAAAGATGGTTAGGAAGCTATGAATTATTTTTTGAATCAGAGAACTGAAATGCATCCCTTCAACTGAGTTATTGTTATCTTAAAGTGGAACTAAACCCCCAGAGTTCTGGGAGAAGTGGCCCGTTCTTGAAAGAAAATGCATCTAGAATCCCCTGGTTTCCTGGCAACTGGTCTCAGCCTGAAGATAGCACTTGTGGCATCATGTTTCACCTTATTAACCAATGAAAATACATCAGAAAAATTGCCTTGCAATAGCAGTATTTCAACCAGTAGATGACAGTCACTACACACATTTATAACAGAGAATGAAAAAAGTCAGTTAATTTGCCCTAAAATGACAAGATTAAGACCTGAATCAATCAAAAACACTACTAAATACTTCTTAGCCTCAATTTTCAGCTAAAAAAAAGTTGTTTAGGGGTTAAATTACTCTAGAACTAAGGAGTTAATGACAAAGAATAATTTATATTTTAAGATCAATTTTATCTCCAACATTGGGACTCAGCCACGGGGCTCCAAACTATGGCAACATATTTATGGGAACAAAGGAAATCACTTCACACATCTATTGAAACAGGACAGGTGCATTGGAGAAAAAAGACCAAAAATGCAGAAGGACTCCCGCACACTGTCTAACTTGCAATACAAAATTTATTTACGTTTCGGTACTAGACCTTCATCAGGCAACAGTGTAGTGTAACAACACTATGAAAACAAGCCACTTTTCCCATCCCCACACAGACAAACTTTTTCCCATTAACAGTGTTATCACTTGTGCATCCACACGTGATTTATTTGATCCACTGTCCTTGTGGTCTTGCTTATGTGGGAAAAACAACTAGGAAACTGAAACAGAGGATGAGTGAACATAAAAGCTCTATAAGAAGAAATGACCGGGATTATCCCGTGGCTGTACATTTTAATGATGCTCACCATGATATTTCATCCCTACATTTCTGTGGTGTTAAACAGGTAAACCTGCCACCCAGGGGAGGGGACCACAATAAATTCCTAAAACAGTGTGAGACTTACTGGATACACACCCTCCAAACATTGGCTCCTAAGGGGCTAAATGATGAATTGCTTTGAACATGTTCCTATGATCCTTGAATGTTGTGTTGAAATGTGTATTTTGGTGGCCTTTGTACCTGTCTTAGGTACACTAGAGACTTCTGTATCCAGCTCCAGACAGTTCTGGATACATATTAATATGTACATATAGCACCAGGTCCATCCAGTAGTGTGACCTGTTGATCGTGTCCATTTATATATGTATGCATTTGTACTGCACTTTCTTGAGCCTCCGATGGTTAGTGGAAAATCCCTCCTTTTTTTTCTGTAGGTATAAATCTATTCAGAGGCCATATCCTTTTAGAAATTAGGTGCAGCCATTTTTAGTTGGTATCTGTGTGTGTATGTGGTTCGGATGGGGCATAATGATTTTTGATTATTGTTCTTCTATACATATTTTGATGAATTATGTGGTTTTTGTATTTAATATGTCTGTTTTTAACTTATAATGTAAACTGATGTCACACAGAGAACTTTGTTTTGTTACTGTCTCTGTTCATTGTGTGTTTTAATAACCCAGTGATTTTCCGTCCCACTGTTTATTGTTGTTTTTTGCATGTGGGAATGGGATTGGTTGTGGAGAAACAACCACTCCCTATTTAAGAATGCTCCTCAGGAACAAAAAACTGTTTGCCTGATGAAGGTCTAGTACCGAAACATTGTAAATAAATTTTGTATTGCAAGTTAGACAGTGTGCGGCAGTCCTTCTGCAACTTTTTGGTCTTCTTTCTCCAATGCACCTGTCCTGTTTCAATAGATGTGCTAAGTGATTCCCTTTGGTGTATTAAAAAAATTGGCATATTGGAGCCCTGCAGTGTGAGAGCCATCTTTACCTTTACTTTATATACCTACACTCAACTTAGCACCTGCCCTATCTGGTTTGGATGTGCGTGTCTGTTCTACTTTTATGTCATCAGATGTACCTCAACTAAACCAGAGACGACTAAAAAGCAGAATAAAGTAAATTCAAACCTATTTTTTGAAGATAGACTTATAGTGGATAGTTAAATTTAAAAATGGATTGTATTTGATACATTTGAGTATAAAATTGTTGATAATTTCTTAGGGAGTGAATAAATAAATGTACATTGTTTTATTTCATGCAACATGGTTCCCCAAATTTTACACTATTAAAATGATTTATCAGTGAGTAGTTACTATGCTCGTCAATTTTTATTGCAACACTCAACTCAAATGAGGATGGAAAAAAGATATGTAATTATGTGTTTGAATTCAAAATCCACAGGAGGAGCAACACACTGTGCCTTTTATGCCAGTCCACCAGGGAATGTTGCTGAAATACATGTACCATCTGAACCACTGCATGCTCTGTTCCTAGTGTTGTCTTAGCTTATGTGAAATGAGACTTAGCATCAAATCTGAGAAAAAAATATGAGGAAAATTTTTCCATTTCACAGCAGAAGTGAGGTGAGACTTTGTGTTAAAGCATTGTTACCTTGTAACTTGTCAAATCTAGGAAAACAGTACAGAATTTGACCACATGGTTTGGATCTAGATCCATTCAAACTGCTATATGACAGCTGTGATTTATTCACACTTTTTGTGTTATTTTCTGTTTTTGCAGATATTCTATAAATCTGAAACACAACTTTTTAACAAATTTAAACCACAAATATATTTATATTTTCTATAAATGCTTTAATCCTTTAAAGAAAGGTGGATCTCAGCTAATTTAGAGTTTTAAAATCAATAATACAGATTGGACATGGCATGTTCATTGTCACCTCAAATTGCTTGGCTAAAAGGTTAAAAGATACAAATATTTTTTAATGACGCTGATCAGAACTGGACGGACGAAATATGAGAAACCTAGAGTGAGTGAGGAGGGAAAATGGAGAGAGAAACTATGGGTAAAATAAAGACAGAAGAAGATGGGGAGGGAGGGAGGAGAGGGATTATTGGTAATTGAAAGATAAAATGGTAATCATCCAGAGGGTGGCCAAAGATTAGAGCTCTCTTTTTTCATTTAGGTGGTAGCCACGTGGTAAGAAATGAGGGAAATGGAGAAAGAGGCCAAAGAGAAAAGATAAAAAAGTGCGAGAGACAACGAGGGAGGGGGTGAGAAAAGAGTGATCTGCACAAATTCCACTTTTCTACCACTCATCCTTCTTCATAATAGAACTGTCAAATCATTGTGGAGCTTAGCAACAAGCGGCTCTCCTGCCTCTCACTCTCTCTCCTTGACTCTCCATCTTTTTGTCCCTTTTTTCCCTCCATTTAACTTCTCTTACTCACTTCACCCTCATACTTTAGTCACCCAAGCCCTTTCTGTTTGTTTCTTGCTGCTGTGAAAAGCTTGATTCCTTTATCATGAACTGGCTAAAAGCAGTGGTGTGGTGGTGCCTGGAGAAGTGGGTATACTCTTAATTTATGCCACCAAATTGTTTTAAAGCGGCCTGCCAGCAAAAAAGAAGTGCCCTTTCTAAACAATGACATGGTATAAATAGTGGCATGTTAGACTACTTTTGCATAACTACTTAATCCAAAAATGGAACTGCAGTAGGCCTGTTTGCACATTGTCACTTATCTTGTACTGCTTGACTTCAGGTAATAGGATGATCGTTATGAAATTAACATAAGCAACAGAGGAGGTGCAGATATTGCAATCAATAGTGGCCCAACGTCAGACTATAGGGTACGACAAACAGTCCATGTACACTTTTTCCCCCCAGGGTGGTGAAAGCATGGCAAGCCCTACTCTGCCTCTGACTGGCTTACCGCGATATTCACACCCTAACTAAACTGCCATTACTCCTCATGTAAAACCTAACCGACCCCAATCGATGAAGACAATGAGAACAAGCAAAAAAAAAATCAATTGCACTACATTTAGAAGTAGGTATACCTAATGCAGACTGAAAAATAAGTGGGTGTACTCCCTATATCTGCTTATACCCTGCACTACACCACCAGCTAAAAGATACTTTTGCCCCCTTTTGTTTGATTTGAATTCGTCATACTCTGTTCTTGGTTTATCTTGCCCCCTCTTGCCACCTCCAGCATACATCCCCTCACTGTACCGATTATTGTTCCTAATTTGCCCTCCATGTATTGCTGATCTTCTTCCCTGCAAATGTAGTTTACACTCAACCCTTTCTCTCTATCCTTCTTCACACTTCCTCTACATTTCCTCCCCCTTTGACATTTGTAAATTTTGCCGAGAAAGTTAAAATGCCCTTGCTGACTGGGTTTTGAATATTTTATAATGATGACATTCAACAAGCATTATATTTGACTCTGGATGGAGAAATGAAATGTGCAACTTTTTTCCAAACCTTGTCATTTAGATGACTCACATTGTAAAGGGGCATTATTGTTCCTTCTTTGAGTGTGACAAACAGAAGCGTCATGCCAGAAATTAAAAAAAAAATTATTCAATATGAAAACTGTGGTGGTTGTACTGTATATCGATTTGCAATATATACTGCTCTTTCACTTGCGTACTTTGACCTACAATATTAAACCCTTTTAAGGTTTTTTTTAAGGCCAGACTGATTGGCTAATATCTGCCTGTTACAAATAAATCAATATCGGCATAAATGTTCTATAGTATGCACCAACATTACAAACTGTTTCTGAGATCAGAAAAAAGGTTGGACTTGTGATTTAAAATGGTGTAATTACATAGTTTGTTCAGCAGAGGGTGGTCTGTTATGTAATTATTTCCTCTGCTTCTAATATTGGTGAGAAATATTCTGTATCAAAAATCCTATATGTTATAACTTAGGTCTAGAACTCCTTTATCATTTAAAAAAGTATTGAAAATAACAGTTTTTACAGTTTTCTTTCTCCCTACATTTTACTGTTCCCTAGACCAGGACAAGATTTTTACTTATGCACACACACACTGGCATTCTAAGGATTTAACCTGTGACCTTTCAGCTACAGAACATCTTTCTAACTAAAAAAATGGCCGAGCCAAGCTGATGAGAGGAGGGGGAATGAGATCCTCGTACCGCAGTTCCCTCCTCCTGCTTTTCAATTCCTCTCTCTGTGGGTTCATACGGCAAAAACACTATGAAGAATATTCACTCTCCGTGTCATTCTCACTGCTGCCAGCTCTCTCCATTACACTTTATGCCGACACATGGGGAGAAAGATTCGCCTCTCTGTCTTTCTCCATTTGTCTTCACTGTGAGCTCGCAAAAGAAAAATGCCAGGGAAGAACATTCTCAATCTCTCTCCCCTTGTCTTGCTTCTTGTCCTCTGGATCTTTTTTCTGTCACTTTATATACTTATTCAGTAATCCTTTTTAAGGCAGAAAGTGTTTGGCTGTATTTGAGATTACATCTGAATACTCAGATTTTGTAAAAATCTAGGTCTTGGTGTTGGTGATGGCCATCAAGACTCTGATGATGAATCAAAAATAAAAAGTCAAATTAGGGAGTGCTTAAAGGACCATACCAGTGTGTGGACCATACCAGTAGGACATTTCCTTTTTTTTTGTCACATCGGCCACATAGGTTACATAAACCCCTCCCATTTTTCCTAGAATAGCTTTACCTGTAAGATACCTTTACCTATGAGACATCATGTTTGTTT
>JAQLOL010000002.1:152492-171483 GCA_029783665.1 Naso thynnoides
ATAATAATAATAATAATAATAATAATAATAATAATAATAATAGTTAATGATTTTTGTGTGCTGAATTGAAATTGTCCCCAGTTTCATTTCAGAAATCTGGTCACCTTAGCATCGCCCCTGCTGTGGCGTGTGGAGAGAGGTCTGTCTAAGTGAGACAACAGAAATCTAAAACACGTCTCCACAAGCTTATAAATAATCACATAGATATTGATATTTTTGTTGTGATTGAGATTCTGACCCACTATTCATCATAGACAGAGACAAAGTAAATGTTTTTCACTTGAAATCACCGTGAGTAAACATGTAACAGCGGGACCTCCTGCCTCTCACTGCCAAGGCCAAATGCTGTCACCACGGTGAGAGCTGGCACTAAGCATTGGTACAGACAGACGGGTGGTAGTTACTTACTTATTTTAAACTTATATCAAAGACATCACACACTACCGCATTACTGCATTTTGGTCTTGTAACGGGGCTTTTTGGGTTTAAATATCTGATATTTCTCTTTCATTTTGAACGTCTTTAACTGACTTTAGGGTGAGGATCTGTTCTGTTATCAAATCATAAACAGAAAGATACAATTTGGATGATAGATAGAAATAGATTAATATATATAAATACAAACATATATATACTATATGCATCAAGCTAATGGCGTGGCTGATGGCGTGACTCTGTTTTGGGGGATCTCGCTGCCCTTCGACGTGCATACATGGAAAGCCCAAGGCAGGGAGAACAGCAAAATGACCCCCAAAACGCACACACCTGGCAAACCTCCAGCCAGCAAGAAGAAGCAGCTGGCAATTAGTGAAAGACAAACAGACTGAAGTTGAGGTCAGCTGCCCTTGCTAACTGGCTGAATATAATCAGTGGTGTGGCTCTGTTCTGGGGAACCTCCCTGCCCTTTCACATGCATGCATACATGAAAAACCCAAGTCAAGCAAAGCAGCAAAATGACTCCCAAAATGCCCACACCTGGCAAACCTCCAGCCAGCAGGAGGAGCAGCTGAACAACATAGCTAATAAATTTGCAGAGCCCGCAATGATTATGCCACATTATTTGTTACCAGTGACAGCCAATTAAACAAGCAGCATGCTAAACCAAAACAGGGAGAACAATGCAGACATCCCCAAACAAAGGAGTCCAACGAGCATGTATCCTATGAGGGAATTCTACAAGTATGTGAAATATCCTCATAGCTTCAAAAGCATATCCCTAATTAAAGAAGCAAGCATGCATTCCATACGCAGTCATACTACCTTAATTAGTGCAGGGAAATTCCCAGCCAGCCACCCCAGATGCAGCATTCCATTGAAAACAATGACAATCAGCACTCATCATTTTGAGTTGAAATTATCTTGATGACTCAGGCGTGACCGAATGAAGAGTACCAGACAAAATAAGAGATGACAACACATTTGGTAATAGTACTATAAGAGTTTGACTCCTATGCACAGTTAATATATTAATATATAAACTGTGAATAGGAGTTATATATATCAAATAATATATTAATATACTGTTGCTGTACAAGCTAAGTGGATAAATGAGTGAAATGTTGACTTAAATGAATATTACCATAGTGTAGAATAGAAAGCATTCTAGGTCAACTTGTGACGTAAACGTTACTCAAAAATTTTGCGATGAGGCTAAGATGGATGTAGGAGTGTCAGTCAGAGTTCAAGGCGCACTTTCATGATGAAGTAGTATGTTTCAAATATCTGCATATTGCATCCAAAATTATGTACATGCTTTGAGTGCAACTGCAGTTAGTACTACAAGTAAAAGCACACCCAGTGTTTCAGGAGCTTGGAACTTCGGGTTCCGGGTTCTTTGTCTACCATCTCTTTCTCATCCTGTTGTTTGGTCTGTATCAATAGCTATCAGCAAGCCAAGCTACTGAATAAGTCTGTAGCCTGTTTAGTAAGTAGCCTATTTCAAAATAAAAGCCAATTTGTGCTTTGTCAGTTAAATACTTTAAACATGAAGCTGCTGCTGTAGGAAATGTTTGATTCACATTAGCAGTAACTTAGTTTAACATTGTGCTCTGCAGATAGGTGAGGGTTTTTCACATAGAAAGCAAGTATACTGGAGATTACAGGTGGTTTTACAAGTTCATCAGTGGCTATAAAAATGTAGAGATTGGATGGAAGTAGTGACCCTCACCCCATACTCCCACAGAGCCTCCCACAATATCCCCCAAGAAACCCAGTCATAAGCCTTCTCCAGATCCACAGAGCACATGACTGGTTGAGCAAACTCCCAGGTGGATCCCAGGCAGGAGTGAAAAGCTTGTAGATTGTTCCACAACTAGTACAAAATACGCATTGTTCCCCTTTAATCTGAGGTTCGACTAACAGCTGGACACTCCTTTCCAGCACCTTAGATTTAACTGTGGCTGAGTAATATGATGCCTATGAAGTTGGCACACACCCTCTGATCCCCCTTTCTGAATAGGGGACCACCACCCCAGTCTGCCACTCCTTTGGCATTGTACCAGACTTCAGTGTAATGTTAAAGAGATGTGTCATCCATGACTGCCCCTTAAGACCCAGAACCTTCAGCATTTCTGGACAGATATCATCAATCCCCGGGGCTTTGTCACTGCAGAGTTGTTTAACTATTTCAGTGACTCCATCAGGTAAATTGATTGATCCCCCATCATCCTCCAGCTTTGTCTTGATTGTAGAGGGTGGATTTGTCATTCCTCAAAGGGCTCCATCCAATGTCCAATAACTTACTTAGTTGAGGTCAACAGTGGACTGCCCTTGCTGTACACAGCTTGGATTGTCCCCAGTTTCCACCTCCTTAGGTGCCAGATGGTTTTCCAGAAAAACCTAGGTGCTGACCAAAATTCCTTCTCCATAGCTTCTCCGAACTCCTCCCACAACCACCACTTTGTGTCAGTCACAGGTGAGACCGTCATCCTCCAGGCCTGTCAGTGCCTTTCAACTCAACTGCCTCCAGAGTCCCCAGAGATAACATATCCCAGAAAAACTCCTCCTTTGGTTGAACGGCTTCCCTGACCAAGGGTGTCCACCACCATATTCGAAGGTTACTGCCCCTTGAGGCATCTATGACCCTAAGGCTACAATTCCCACAACCTCCACAGGGATGCCACAGAAGCTTCACCAGAGGTGGGAGTTGAAGGCCACCGGGTCAGAGGTCTTCTCCAGACATTCACAGTTCACCCTCACTACATGTTTAGGTTTACTAGGTCTGTCCAGAGGCTTCATTGCCATCTGACCCAACTCACCACCAGATGGTGGTCAGTTGGCAGATCTGCCGCTGTCCCCATCTGAGTGTCCAAAACATGCAGCCTCAGATCAGATGATAGGATGACGAAATGATAACTGACCTTTGACCTTGGGTGCTTTGGTACCAGGTACACCACTCAGATCGGGGACGCTGTTCCTACCAATCACGCCCCTCCAAGTATCGCCATTGCCCATGTGCACACCTCCCAGTGGGACAATGGTGTGCCCCACAGAAGCCCCATGCAGGACTACATTCAGGGTCTCTAAGAAAACCGAATACTCTGAACTGTTGTATGGTGCATAGGCACAGACAACAGTCCCCTCCCCCCATAACCTTAAGGCATGGGGGGACAACCCTCTTGTTCATGGTGGCAAACTCCAATGTAGCAGCACTCAGTTGGGGGCTTGTGAGTATTCCCACATCTGCCCTGTGCTTCACACCTTGGGCATCTCTGGTGCAGAACAGAGGGCCAGCCCCTGTCCAGGAGTTTGGTTCCAGAGCCGACACTGTGCGTGGAAGTGAGCAGACCCATCGCCAGGGCTCATTCTTAAGCAGGCACATGAACCTTATGGGGGGCACAATCATTTGGCTATTCAATAGCCTCTTTTTGATAACCCGATGTGCGATTGTAAGTTATATTAGCACAGCACTGACCCATAACTAGGCCTATACTGAGGTTGCATACTACATCTTAACCAAATTGACAGATTGAATGTCCTGATGTTAAGTTGCAAAAATGTAGAGAACAGCAACAAAATGAGCCCATTCAGGATACATTCACTGACAATTGGCACTAATCAGGCACCTTTGAAAGTCTTGTAAACAATTTGCTATGGCTTAGAAACATGAATAGATGCCAGACATACAGTTACTAAACGGAGGAGGTTGGCATGGCAAACAGTGCACTTGCAAATCAGTTAGTTACAGTGTGACCAATGGATGCCATAATAACATTATTCAATCAACAGTGATTCTGACCAGCCTAAAGATACAGAGTCCTCATAATTTAAAGCAGTCAGTTACGCAGAGTTAATAAACAAAGCACTAGACAACACATTAAATATAACACCAACTGCAAAGCAGCCCCATCTATCAATATATGCACCACCAATGCTATGACATTATAATATCATAAGTTGATATAATTTTATATAATAGAATAGAATAGAATAGAATAGAATAGAAAGATTTGAAATTGTGGCCAAACCCACTTCCACTGCTGCTCCTCCTTCTCCTCCTCCTTCTCCTCCACGTGTGCATCTCCACCGCTGCAGCTACACCCCCTCTATACCTGTGCCTCCTCCACCGTCTGTCACAGAAACAGGGGTGAGGCTGGAGCGAGGGAGATTGTGCCCAGGGAAGGCAGCTGGCACAGATTGTATGTGTCCAAGGACTGTGCTGCTCAACTGTGTAAACCTCTTCAGAGGATCTTCAACCTGAGTCTACAGTTGGGACGGCTCTGTGGAAAACATCTTGTATTGTACCGGTACCAAAAATAAAATGTCAAGCTGAACTAAACGACTGAAGACCGGTGCCCTCACTTCACACATTATGAAAACCCTGAAGCACCTGCTTCCAAGCCTACTAAGACTTGAGGTCAAAGACACACTCAATGCCCTGCAGTCTGCATACAAAGAACACATTGGAGTGGATAATGTGGTCCTCTACATGCTCCACCGTTCCCTCTCCCATCTTGAAGAATCTAGCGCTTATGTGAGAATTATGTTCTTAAATTTTTCAAAAGCATTCAATACCATCCGACCCATCATACTCAGAGACAAGCTCAAATATATGGGAGTGGACCCCTCTTTTGCTTCCAGGATCACAGATTACCTGAAGAAAGGACACAGTTTGTGAGGTTGGGGAACTGCGTCTCTGGGACAGTAATGAGCAGCACAGGGGCTGCACAAGGGACTGTTCTAGCTCCATTCCTATTCACATTGTAAACGACAGACTTCAGTTACAACTCTGATTCCTGCCACATCCAGAAATACTTTGATGACACTGCTATCGTGGCGTGTATCAGGAACGGACAGGAATCCAAGTATAGGGATCTGACAAAAGCCTTCAGTGACTGGAGTCACAAAAACTGTCTCCTACTGAACACTGAAGACAAAGGAAATGATAGTTGATTTCTGAAGGTCCAAGCCCTCTCTTCAGCCAGTGACCATTCATGGGGTGGACATCGAAGTAGTGTCAACCTATAAATATCTAGGTGTACACGTGGACACCAAGTTGAACTGATCCTTAACACAGACACACTCTACAAAAAGGGGCAGAGTCATCCACGCGCTTTTTCTTAAGGAGGCTCAGAACCTTAGACATCTGCAGAAAGATGTGGCAGATGTTTTATCAGTCTGTGGTGGCAAGTGTTCTATGCCGCAGTCTGCTGGGGAGGCAGTATAAAACATAAGGATGCAAGGCGACTGGACAAACTGGTGGAGAGAGCTGGCTTTGTGACTGGAGCCAAGGGGCTGGGGGCTGTGGTGGAGAGATGCCCACAGAAAAAGGTAGAGGTCATTCTAAATTACACTGATTGTCCTCTTCATATCTTTATGGACCAAAGAAACAGCAGTAGTGGATGACTCATCTCTCTGTGCTGCAGGACTGAGAGATACAGAAGATCATTCATACCTATGGCCTCTAGGCTTTATATCTCTCTAGCCATGGCAGATGAGCTGCCAGACATCTGAATTTCCTTTCAGGGATTGATAAAGTACATTCTACTCTATTCTGCTCTGTTCTATTCTATTTGATTCTATTATGCTCATTTAAAGCAGAGTCAACGATACGAGATAATCTATACAAAATCGTGTCATTTCCTGTCACCAGTAGGTGGTGCTTTGACTGTGAGTGAAATTAGTTATACAGATGTGTTCAGGCTGGGACCTTTGTCAAATATTTAAAGTTTGGTGCATATAGAACAATGCACACTGAGGTTATACACAATTCATTGTTCACAGTGAGACGCTCAAAATGGTGGCCCCTTCACAACCACACTGTTAATCCAATTCTAAAGATTTTAATAACTTTTCCTTGTGACAGATATGATATTTCGTGACATTGAGTTTAAATTTGTGGGAGGAGTTCGTAAAGTTGCAGTGCATGTCCAATTTTGGTCATTTCCTGTCACCAGGAGGGGGCGCTATGAGTATGGCCGAATATCAGCATGTGAATGGGTTCGGGGCGGGACTCTTATAGTACACATAAAGTTTCATGCACATTGGACAATGTACACCGTAACTCCAATCCGAAAGATTTTAAGACCTTTTGATCACCAAGGGGTCAAGAGCACACACAGCGATTTTCATGAGAATCCTACAAAATCCCTAGGAGGAGTTCGTTAAAGTACGTAATGTGTAAATCGTCCAAAATGGCTGTTCAATTCAAAATGGCCGACTTCTTGTTGACTTTAGCCTATGGTGTCAAGTGACTTTTTTGCAGATCTGCGTGTGATACATATGTCCACCGATTTTCATCCATGTGGGACTCTTATCATACACATAAAGTTTCATGCATATTGGACAATGTACAGTGGAGTTATAAGCATTTAATTTTCTTGGCGAAATGCTCAAAATGGTGGCCCCGCAACACCCACACTCAGATTCTGACAATTTTAATAACTTCTGATCCCAAAGGGGTCAAGAGCACACACAGTGATTTTCATGAGGATACGATAAAATCCCTAGGATGAGTTCATTAAATTCTGATGCCTGAAATCGCAAAAAATGTGCTTTTTTTAAAACTTCAACGCGAAATAGCGGGCTTCCTGTCAATTGGACGAAAAGGTCCAAGCGAGCAAATCTGTTTGTCTTGACATGCTCTACATGCCTACTAAATTTCATCTTCCTCGGTCAAACCACTGATTTTTCATGAATTTTTTAACATTTCTAGGGGGCGCTGTGGAGCGGTTTGTCCCCGCCCGCTTGCGAAACCATTAAAATACATAAATTTTAACCATGACTGAATTTTGTGCCAAGTTTCATGAGTTTTGGAGTATGTTAAAGGCCTCAAAAAGCCTGTTGATTATGCTAGCGTAATAATAATTCCTTGAATCACAATAGGTCCTTGCACCATTCGGTGCTCAGGCCCTGAATATACAATACTAAACAAGTCCATACATAAAACCTTTAAAAGCATTCACCAAAAAGCAAATGTAAATATTTTTTATACAATAGCTTTTGCACAGCTCCTGTTTATTGAGATGGTGGTAAGCTATACAAACTTGTTGAATGATGACAGAAAGAACTTGTTGGGATAGTCCAAATGCATTGGCAGTTTTCCAGAGCCTTCCCTCGTCACTTACTGGTCACATGTGTAAATGCCTGTGTCTCTATTGTGATTCTCTGACTCTAAATCATAGGAGTGCGTTTAGGTGGTTTACACTTTGACTGGTTTGGTTAGCTCTTAGGTGTCTTGAGTAGTTGTAAGTGAGGCGTTGTAGTATGGAATGCTGATACATATTACACCCCATATGCACACGTGCACACATGAAACCCCCCCCACACACACACACTCACAGATGGAGGATAAGGTGATAAGATAAGGTTAACTATGAGAAGGATAGGTCAAATGCAGAGGATCAACTTCCTCAAGGGGATTAATAAAGTTATTTTTAAAAAAGCCTCTATCTCAAACAGTGTGAGGAGGTTATAACAGATGAAGATGTGTGCAGATATGCTAAGGTTATCTCTTACATTCAGACCTGTCCCCTGGTCTCTGACTGCACTACCCTGAAATGCTATACTCCACACCATGCCATTTATCTATTTATGCAGCTCAGCTCATTGCATAGTTCTGAGCTGAGTTTTTACCACAGATAACAAACAAGAATATCAATCTTGATGTTAACTTTTGCTGCTCTGCATTTAAGCTTAGTTTGCTTTATTAAGATTTAACCTCACAGTTTCAGAAGAGCTTTTGCTGTGGGTGGATACAGCTGCTGAAATTAAAGGTGATGTTGACATGATGCTGATGTCGGATGGGATTAGTTACCATCTTCCATGAATTGTACATAAGAGAGTATTTGCAAAGCACATTGAGCATGTCAATGCAGAATATCTGATGCAATCAGAGGTAATTATGCAATCAGTTTATGCTCCTTTACTATAAGCAGATGTATTTTTTGTCAGCTACAATAATCCTGAAAACCCCAACTCCCCCATCACTGTTGAAAAAAGAAATCAAATTAAATGTCATGAGGAAGAAATATTAAATATACAGAGCTGCAACACACAAACAAATGCACTTGGAAGATGACTGAACTGAAAGTCAAATATCATATTACCTTATCCAACCCCCCCAAAACACGAAAATATCTAAACCCTGAGACTGCAATGTCATCAAAGTTGTAAATACTACCATGAAATATAAAATGGTTTGCAACTGTCACTGAAACTTCTAGAAGTTGTTTTAGGTGGCAATATTCACAAATGCTGACATATTGTCTTAGTTCACAGAGACATTGAAATTTAACATTGTCCTATAAGTGACAGCATATCATTCAGGTTACTGAATTAACGCATTTGAAAAACAAAAACAAAAAACATTTCAATGTAAGTCCACTAATACAAATGTTCTTGGGCATCAAAATGTCAAGTGTTTCTCTTAATCAACATTTAGTCCTAAAATCCTACAGAGGCTCAGAATGGAAAGTAAATAAGAGAACCTCAAACTGAGATTTTTTTTTGGATAAAGTGTTCTTTACAAGAACAAGAATAAACTTGTTAGGCTTAGGAATTAATTATTACATTTCTGAAATTATAAAGTGTTAAATTTCTCTGTCTCCCAGACGCTAATATACCTCTCAAACTTTTGTATGTCTTAGCTACAGAGAACCAGAATCTAAACTCAACACTCCATATGTACCTATTGTCTTAATAAATTGAGCATAGTGTCCATTTTTATCAGGATAGCAACATGCCAGCTCAGCACAGCTTCATCTCTCCGACTATATTTCAAAGGAAAACAACATTTCTTTGGGAATTTAGCCTGTTCATTCAAAATCCTAATATAAGACAAGAACAAAGATGCATTTCCATTCTCTGTGTGTTCAGTAGGTCGCTTGGTCCTTGCCCTGCGCTAGCAGTTTTGCACGTTCATTGGAAGTAATCGGAAGTCGCCTTTGCTGCTGTCCAAAGCCCTCTAAAAGACATCCAAAAATCTCCAACATGCTCCATCGACATGTTGTGACTGTGTGTATTCACCACATTATAGAGACATTGTCATTGTGGGAGCATATTATGGAAGTAAATACCAAGGACCTGGTTATCTGGGTATAGTGACACAGTGTAGATATGTTCTGAAAATGACAAAAAAATATTTCTTTGCATGGGAATATGCACAGTCAAAACAAGACAGACCATGTTGGAGATTTTTGGATATGTTTTAGAGGGCTTTGGACAGCGGTAAACTTGTCTCCCTGTTACTTCCATTGAACGTGCAAAACTGCTCATGTGGGGTGGGAATCAAGCGACCTACTGAACACACAGAGAAGGGAAAGGCATATTTGATTTTGAATTTTGGATAAATATGCTAAATTCCCCCCAAAATTGCTGTTTTCCTTTAAACTCTGTTACTGTTTTCTTTCAAATATTAATTCCACTACTTAGCTGTATTTGCTTGTTTGCTTGTTTGGTTGGATGGTTAAGCTATTGTCAATACACCCAACAGCTCCTGCAAAGATGCTTCACATTGAGGGCAATGCAATCTCTCACAGGACACAATTCCTCCTTTTCATGTTAGGTCTTTACTGAAACATCATCAGGTAATGTTGATATTCAGTGATGGTACTTTAACACTGAAGCAACATAGAAGTAGAATCTACTGGTTAATGTTTGAGAACAGTCAATTTGTAAATGTGTTGTGTACAGTAGCCCCTGACTTGACTCCTGTTATATGGAGTCAGGAGTGTGTCACCCAAGCAATTATGGACTTTTACCAATAACTAATAAATTGAATTTAAAAAAAACAAACAAAAAAATAATAATTACATTTTCACGCAAATGATGCTTTTTGAAACTCAAAGTAAACCAAATGCTGGCCAACTAGAGCTCCTGCTCCTGCTCCTGCTCTGTAGGTTAGAGTTTTTACTTGGACTTTTCTTTGATCTCTATTCAAGACTGTATTTGATTATAAATTTGACAACTTTTTTTAACCTCTTTTTTGAATTCTTTTGAAGTTTTCCTGCTGTTTTTGTGTCTTTTCATTGATATGCAGAAATTCAGTTCTTAAAATAAACAAATTAAGCTGCTACTGATGGCAGTGTTTTACTTCCTTATATTCACTAACTGCCAATACACAGATCAGATCACTACTGTGTACCACTACACCCCCAACTGATATTTAACTGACGAGAAAACAGCGGGCTGTTCAATGTTCACACTCTCACAAGACTTCATACTCAGCAAGGCTTCACACTCAAACTCTGAACAACCACAAATTCTACTTCTACCCCAAAATAACCGGTAATCTTTAATAATTTTAGGTCAAGGAGCTTGTTATGGTAGTGTTAGAGGATGGAAACAAACTGGGGCTGTTTACTCAGGCAGCAAGAAGATGGCCAGTTGAGGGGTGTCAGGTCAAACAGCAGCTGACAATGTTAATAACTTTCCCACCTTATTATAATGATAATGTAAATAAACAGGGAGATGGCTCTAAGCTGAGGGCTCACAAACAAATGGTAGGCAGCTGGTTCCGAATGCATCATAGAGAGGCACACAACATACCTACAGAGAGTAGAGTACGTTTTTGTTAAGGGAAATAATCGCTTTGCAATATCTTTGGCATGCATTAGACAAAGTTTCTGATAAGGCATGACACAACAATGTCAGAGTTGTAAAAAAGAACATTGTGGTTTTGACATCTGAAGAGGAAACACATTACCAGCTTTGTTCAGTGTCTCATTTTGCAGATTTACTGCCAGAGTGACAACTTAACTGTTGACCCTTTCTCTGATCTGCTCACTCACTTTCTGCTGCTAGCTGTCTGCTACTCACTCAACCACACAATTCCTACGTACGCACTTTAAGAAAATGGCTGTGCTACTCTCATAGCAACAAAAAAACAATGGAGGACATTGAATGTTTTTGTGTCTTTCTCCATATGTAGTTGTTAATTGCAACAGGAAGACCAGCTTTTTTGAGAAGGCTGCAGGAAGTAATCTCTTACAGGATGGACACCTATCAGTGAAAGACTGCTGACTGCCAGTTTCCACCACCAACATGGCATGACAGTCATTGTTGCCAACGCACCAACAGAGATTGCGGATGATCAGGCAAAGAACGCTTTCTTTGATCAACTACATCTGGTCATCCAGCAGATACCCTCACTTGACATGATATTGTGCTTGCTGATTTCAATGCCACCATCTCCTCTGCTTCACGGGACATGCAGACAAAAATCATCATCGGCCCAGAATCCCCAGATCCCATCGCCAACAAAAACGGAGACCGCCTCCTGCATCTATGCAATGCTGGGTTTGTGTATCATGGACACATGGTTCCCCAGGAAGAACATACACAAATGGACATGGTACAGCCATGATGGCAGAACCCAAAAGGCCTTTGATCACATCATTATCTTCAGCCGCTGGATATCCAGTGTCACCAACTGTTATGTGTACTGTGTAGCCCAGCCAAGCAACACAGACCATTGCTTACTGGTCGCCCAGTTGAGACTGAAGCTCAAGGCCGTTCCATCTCCACAGAGTTTTCAACACTACAATATGGGAACACTCCCAACAACCTACCGTGTCCCACCTGGCAGCACAATGCTGGATGCGCTGGTACGGCCATGCCAAAAGACTCCCCCCTGACCACCCCACACAAGCAATCTTTCACTTCAACCCAAAAGTTGCCAGCTGGAGACGTCTCCCGTGGGGCCCCTCGTACTGGATGGATTGATGCCATCACCAAGGACCTGCAAGAACTGGGCCTGACACTGGCCGAAGCCAACCCTGTAGCCCTGGATCGACCTAAATGGAGAAGCCTGGTGAACCTGGTTGGCTCTATGCATTGCGGCGCCCCAGTCACTGAGCAGAGGACTTGATGATAATGATGATGATGCAGCAAGTAAGACATATAAGTGCTGGAAAAACATGAGAGTTTGGAAGTCCTACATTAGAGTTCTATACTCCGATTCTAGGTAAGTAAACAAAGGATATATATCGTTTTCAGCCCCACTTTTAAGTTCCTGATCAGTGTGCTATGAATGTCAACAGAGAAGGGTGATGTAAAACATGATAGAATGGAGTGGTCCCAGTACCATACACACCTATTGACAATTAAAAAACAACAACCATGAAATAACCATTCCAATGCGTAATGAACTGAACTAAACTAAACTGAACTGAAAAAAAAATGCTTGGTGGAAATGCAGCTTTAGCAATTCTTTACTTTTTTAGTAACAGTCTGTGAAATCCTTTACCTGAATTCTTTCCGGGTCTGTGTAGCTGGGTGCAAAAATTTCTTTACCATTCCAGCTGTCTTTTACACTTGGGGGATACTATGTCAAGAGCTGTTAAGGTATCTGGAAAATATGCCCATCCTCTGGCCAATCAGGATCAAGTATTCACAGTGGTCATGGTAAAAATGTTTATAAAACTGATCATAAAACCTCAGATGTGAGTTTCAGGTTGTAGTTGTTCATGTGCTGCAGCCAGTCAACGCCCACATTTCATCCAAACCACAAGAACTAAAGGGGCTTAACACTTTTCTACCCACTCAGTCAGTTAGACGGCACCCTGGGCCCTATTTAGTTTCCACTGAGGGAGGAGGAGAGGAGAAGACTGAGTGATAAAGAAAAATATATCCTTCAACAGTCCATCAGTGGGTTTGATTTAAATTCCTGTGCTTTTTTGGCAGCTTTCTTGAGTAGGTCTTGTCTTTTATTTACTTATTTATTTGCCATAAAGCTCCTTGCTTTGCTTCTTGCCAAACTGAACCATCGTCTGTTTTCCAGGCGATTTCTAATTACCCCCCAAACACACACACACTCCTTTCCTCATTATGGGAATGATGTAAATATATATGCTCATCCCTTCTGATTTGTTGACATGGGAGCATGCCAGTTGACAGCGTGCCCAGTCAAAGGGCTTAGTACCGCAAATTTTAATAGCAGCTGAGACTAATATAAGGCACTACACTCATTGACATTCAGGTACACACATCCGTGTCACTGTGAACTGGTTGCTGCAGGAGGACAGGCAAAGGAATGGATGGGGTTTGCTTTTATTTGTATTTTTTAAGGGAGGGGGCAGGGGGATGGGGTCCCTCTCTGCTCGGGATTCTTGAATATGATTCAACACATTTGCTTTTCTCTGATTTTTTTAAAAATAGGTTGTTGTTAATGTTGATGGAAGTTAGGCGGTAGTGATGCAGTGTGCGGGGTGGGGGTGGGGGGGTAGTGGAGCCCTCCCACATCCCCCCACCCTACCTCCTTATCTCAGGCCGACAGTTGTCAGGAATCACGAGCAGAGGCCTGAGTTAGCGAAGCAGGCAGGCAGGCAGGCCTGGGGATATGGATCAAAGAGACAGAGCTGGAGAACCAAAGCGGCTCTGATCCCCCAACACTGAAACCCACTCTATTCTATCCTTACTCACCCGCTCTCTCTCTCTCTTTCTATCTCTCACCCTGACATCAAATAGCAAGCCAAAGAGCTCCACCATTCCAAAGCAGGCTAAATCTTCCTCTCACAACAAACCAGAGAGGGAATGAGAGCACAAGAGGAGAACTGCATTCTCCCTCCTCGTGTGATGTGTTGGGGTCACTGTGAAAAGTAAATGTTTCATCTTCAGTGACAGGTCATTAAGTTGTCTGACCTGACAAAAACAGATTAGTGGTTCAGCATCAAAAAACAATAACAGCAACAAAAAACAAAAATAAACTCATCAGTTAGAGGGCTCACAAGCAGAGGAAATTCATGGGAATTTATCTGAAAGTGTTTAAAAAAATCTTTTGCAAGGTTTTTGAGGGAAGGGGGTAAAGCTGTAAAAAGGATTTCTTTTTACACATGCAGTACCATCATAGGGATGGCATTTCATACTGTCATTTTGTCTTTCTGTCAATAAGACTTGGAATTGGCTGCACCATCCATCTCCACATGAAAGTCAGCCTCTAAATCTTTTCCATTCAATTCGAGTGGAGGAGGCGCTGAAATGATTTGTGTGAATTACATTCCAAATGCAATATAGCTGTTTCAAATTGAATTATTTCCTGTCAGACGTACAGCATATGGGCTTCCTGCAATTTTAAAGTGGGATCCTAGGAAATTCACCCGACATTGTTATCTCATGTAAATGCCTGGGAACATGATGAAAGGGTCAGTAGCAGTGAACCCATAATGGAAAAGCTTCAGCTGGGACTCAGAGCCATTCCGAATAGACTGAGAGGACAATAAATGCAGAATGCTGCAGCTTTCACTGCAGATGCATTTCGTGTCAGGAATGAAACCCTTTCAATCTAATGAATTTACTGGAGCTGTTGTGGTTTATATTTGATGGGATTTCTTCCACAGTCAACTCATATGTTGATGGACTGATTGAACATATAAATGTAAAACATATAATATATAATTGATATATTAATATATATATAATATACTTGAAAGCTGGATGATTTGGCCAATTCAAATTCAGATCTTACCATTTCAACTACATAAAACAGCAGAAAGTAAGTACAAATAACTAAACAGAAATAACTACAACAACCACTGAAAAATAATGTTTCTATCTTTTATATTCGAAAAAAGTTGCTCACAGTGCTGGCTATATTTGCAGCTGTCTTTTATTGTAGCTCTCTTCTCTTCAAACCTCATTTTCATAGTTGTTTCATTTTTTAAACAGTTTTTGAGAATTTTTTTAAATAAACCAAGGTATGCACTGACTTATAATAATAAAAATAGCTTGAAATTAGATATCATCTTTTACAAGACCTAAGGATGCTTTCCATGGTAGATGCATCATCTCTTACTGTGTACAATGCTTAACCTCACTAAAAGGTTCAAATTAAAAAAGCCAACAGGCTCCATTTCAGCGATGGGGTATATTGTGTTTTGTATATATATTTTTGCCATTTTATTTTACATCATTTACTCTGCCTGATGTAGTGGCATGGATTTGCGTTTTCAGAGGGGTTTATTACCTTTGCCAATCAGTGGGTCAACAGCTATTCATCTAATCTACGTTGTTCAACACTTTCAGGGTAATTTTCAATTGTCATTTTTATGGCACATAATTCTGACTGGCCATGTGTATTATTTTCTTTGAACACTTTATTTATTTATTGGGATTGTCTGTATGTGTCTACAACCATGTATGTTATGCAGTATAATATAATATAATATAATATAATATAATAGAACAGTACTGCAATATAATGTTCTAAAGACTAAGACAATTTTCAGTACAATTGTGCAATATTGCAATAGTGCAATATTGCAAATATCTAAGTCGAGCATTGGAAGTTATAGTTATTTTTGACTGGTAGGAATGGATACTTCTAGTAAACAAGATTAGCAATGACCCCTGATACTTACAGAGTACCACAGTCACGCCCCCTTCAGTGGACCCCATGGGACCTTGGTACAGAAAAAATATAAATGGTGGTCGAAGTGGTAAGGAAAATTATTTTTTGATTCTGTTTGACTTGTGATCTGAATTACACATATAATGTTCATCAATTTAAAGAATAATTTTTCACGTTAAGAAATTCTGTTTACCATCAAACGGTTGATGTATTAGCTTGTGAAAATACGTAATTATAAAGACTACAACACCAGTCACGTAACTGATGTCATGACATTTTCCCTCCTCTGACTCACAGAACGGACTCCCCCTTTTGAGTAGCCCAGCTGACAGCCATGTCTACACTGATGACGTATATTGTCTGAGACACAACACAAAGCTGTAACCCTAACACGAACTGTGGTAGCACCTCTGTTGTCCCCTAAAACAGTAAATCTCTTTTTTCATCACCAAATCATTTGGTCGCTTCATTTTTCTAAGAAAAAAATCAACTGTCAGTCTAATATAATGCGTAAGTAAATCCAGGAATTATGGTTTTCAGATAAGATTTTCCAACTGTTGCAAACTTCATTTCAATTTTATTTTATATCTATAAGGAGTTTGTTGCTCAGGATAGGCTGCACTGCTCAGTGTTTGTAAATACATAAATATATTCCATTCATTCTTTACAGATTAATTTATTTATTATCTTAAAGTTAATTTTCCTCAGAGGATCACAGTCATACATACATCTCATATGAAAGAGAGGTTTTTTGTGTGCGGTGCGCCTGGCAGACAAAGGATCTCAAACCTGTACTTATAACAATTTACAAAAACCAATTAGATTCATACCGAGGTGATTCTGAAAATAATTACCTTTATCCATCAACATGACCAGTGAATCACAAATAACAGTATACCAGGCATGAAACAATACAAGCATGAAATGAACGACGCATTGTACCTGAGTCTGTATTAGTTCGTATTGAAATAGAAGGAGCAGAACTAAAATTATAACGTAACATCTTAGGTCAGACAATGACCACTCTTTTGCACACTGGACACATAAAAGAGATAAAGTCAGAGCATTCCATAATAACAAAAAATTCAGCTCCCTCATCACTTAAATATTTGCGTTATTTTTTATCTTTACAAACAGTTTGCCAACAGGTGAGAATGTAAAATAAATAATATTACCTCACATTGAAGAACATGTACCAAAGACAGAAAATACCCTGCTTGGAAAAATGTGTGTCATTCTGATACTGGTATGTTTTTGATGTGTGTCCTTTCAAGAATCGGATCCTAGTCTTACGCTAGATTTTTTGTGAGTACTCTGTAATAATGTATTGTTAAAACTACTTAAATATTCCTCCCCTCAAAAAAATGTCAATTTTCCCGACTATCATACCAAGGGTACTAATCATCAATACTGATCAGCTTCCCCTAGCCTCTAGATTGCGCTGCCCAGGGCTTTCAGTACTTTTGTGGCTTCTTACTAAATCTCTGTGGTTTGAAATTTTTTATACCTGCTTTATTTTACTGTTTTACTATGTTTGCTATCAGATGTATGGAATTTGTGTTTAGTTGTGTCTGATGAATACCCAGCCTTCATTGCTTTTGCTGCATTATAATAATTAAAGGGATACCCCAACACTTTTTTCTTTTTGTTTCTTTTCACTCTCCTGAGTTGCAGACAAGAAGACAGATACCATTCTTTCGACTGTGCGTGCACTAACAAGGAAGAGACGGGCAGAGCTCGTCCTGTCTTGGGTCCTTCATGGGAGAGAATTTAGCTCACTGCATAGCTATGAATGCAACATTTAGTGAGGGCAGCAGAGTCCAGCTTTGTTTATGGTCACCACAGTGTTCCCTGTGCGCACCAAAAGTGACATCATTGAGCCCAGACTACAGCAGCCATAAACCTAGCTTACTGAAAGTAAAGCACAGGGCACATACGCAAAACCACTGCGGAGGTGCTTATGAGTAGGACAACATTTCTTTTCATGAGCAGAAGAATGATCACTACTACTGATGATCACTACTACTTACCCTAACCCTAACCCTAGGAAACACTTATGTTCCCTCTCAGAGATGGTGGTTTTAAGTCTACGTGTAATAAGTCAGTCTGTGGATATCACAGATTCTTATTACTAGACTTCACACCAACAAAAATTATTATAGTAGATGCCTATCTGAAAGTGATGTAGCTAAATTTAAGGAAAAAATTCTCTTGGCCTATAATTCAGTGTCATATCTCAATGTCAAGGATGACTCCTACGCTTACTTTGAATCCTCCCAAACTGATCATCTTGTTGACAGTGCTGCTGATTCCTTGGGTATGACACTTAATTCTACTGCTCCTCTGAAAAAGAAGTTTATAAAACACAGGGAGCAAGCCCCATGGTATAACCCCGAAACTCGCAAGTTAAAACAGGCATTGCAAAACTAGAGAGCAAATAGTGTTCCACCAGTTTGACAGGATCTTGATTAGCATAGCAAGATAGTCTTAGAAAGAATGTCTCCTGCAACCCCAGCTTTCTTTTCAGCACTGTAGCCAGAGAGTCATAGCTCTATGGAACTATGAATTTTTGTATCGCTTTAGTAGTAAGAACTGTTTGAGCTTCTTCAATGATAAAATTACATTTGTTAGAGAAAATTTATCACCTTATGTTCTAAACCTTAGAGGTAGCTGTGAACCCACGTGTATACCTAGAGTTCCCTACTGCGCAGTTTTTGGGCCAGTTCTATTCACCTTGTATATGCTTTCCTTAAGTGATTTTTTAAAAAAATACTCAGTCAACTTTCACTGTTATGCAGATGTTAGATAGATTGCCTATCTATCTATCTATCTATCTATCTATTTATCTATCTATCTATCTATCTATCGTGACCAGCTGTCTGAAATAAAAACTGGGGACATTTCCAATTCAGCATACAAAAATCATTAAATATTATATTTTATATATTATGAAATAAAAAATGCAGACAGTTACAGTTTTATGTATTTTGACGACTTGCAAAGGATGAAGTGGACCATCACATCATCTAGGTCTGGGTTGCAGGGGCTTATACTATTAGCTTGTCATTGAAATGACATTTTTTGCTCCTTGAAATGAGCCTAACCTCCTCTTGTCTGCCCTTCCTCTCTCTGGTCTACGATTTGAAAACCAGTTTGGCTGTTGAGACAGATTTGAAAAACGCATCCTGCCCATCCTGCCGCCCCCCT
>JAQLOL010000002.1:254921-272004 GCA_029783665.1 Naso thynnoides
TCCGAGCTGTGTCAAAATTTGCTCATACAATCTTCAGACTGTCCTGACCAAAAGTTATCAAAGGAATTTTGCTAGCTCCTAAATTCGTGACGTTATTTACGAACAAGTTTTGACATAGCCGATCTAAATACAACATTTGCTATATCTCAACCAAATTAAATGTTATTATCATGAAACTAAAGAGCCATGTTTGACATGGAATTCGGAGGGTCTGTACCAAATTTGGTGAAAATCGGATGATAGGGGACGCTATAATTAAGTTATATCTGGAAAGCAGCATTTGACTTTCAACATCATTATGCTTTTTACCACACAGCGGTAGAAATACTTCAGTGGTCTCACAGACATGGTCATGCTTGAAGCTGGTCGACGAATCACCCGATGTCAAATATGCCCATATCCACAAAAAAATTTTTTGCCAAATTTTAAAAAATTTACTTTTTTGAACTCCCTCTTGGGTAATTGTCCGAATTGCTTCAAAATTTGTCCATACAATCTTCTGACTGAGCTGAACCAAAGTTATCGAAGGAATTTTGCTAATTCCAAAATTCGCGGTTATTTATGAACAAGTTTTGACAAAATTGATCTAAACACACACTTTGTAATATCTCAACCAAATTAAATGCTATCATCATGAAACTCATGATCCATGTTTTGCATGCAATTCGGAGGGTCTGTACCAACTTTGGTGAAAATCGGACAATAAGGAGCGCTATAATTCAGTTATATCCGGAAAGCAGCATTTGACTTTCAAGGTCATTATGCTTTTTACCACACAGCGGTAGAAATACTTCAGCGCTCTGACATACGTGACTAAGTTAGGAAAGCGTGAGGGTCACGCTTGAGACTGGTCAACAGGGCCGGTGTCACGGTCAGTCGACGGAGGTAGACTGAGCGCGACCGAGGTGGCCTGGTTGGGCGGTGTGTGGGGTGGCTTGGCCCCCCGTTCATAACTGCTTGCAGTTCTAGTTCAAATTTGTTTTTACTTAGTATTTTTTTTCCTTGTCACCTACACCCACTCTACAATTGCTCTATGCCCCCAAGGGGCCCTCGCCCTGTGTTTGCAACCGCTGGTCTACACAGATTAAATACATGGAACACATCTTGGTCTCCTTTGTTTGTGGGTTGAGCTGAGAAAAAACACGTTTTCAGCAAGATGTTGTTATGTTGTTTATTGTTTTGAAGCTATTTTTATATTTGTCCTCATCTTGCAGATTGGAACTGATGGTATGGCCAGACTGAGTAGTTCAGCTCTTAACAATGAGTTTTTCACTCATGCCTCCCAAAGCTGGAAAGAAAGACTAGCTGAGGGTAAGTCATTGGTCAGTAAAAGAAAAGCTGCCACATTTTACTGAGTTTTGTGCCAAAATTAAAATTTCACATTAGATGTGACCTGATATGGGGATGCATTATGATTGTCAGGAAAGAGCTAGTGATCAAGTGTCATTCAACTAAGTCAAGTTTTTGCCAATACTTAAATTGGTTTCTGTTGGGAAAAATTCAGTTGTAGAACTACTCTTTTAAATCTTTACATGTGTTTGACCTATGTAGGTGAGTTCACCCACGAGATGCAAGTGCGTTTCCGACAGGAAATGGAGAAAGAGAAGAAGGTAGAAGCATGGAAGGAAAAATTTTTTGAGGAGTACCATGGACAAAAGTAAGATATGTTCCATTTAATCAAAGTCAGTTGTATTAGGATTTGCCTTTTTGGGAGGTACCTATTAGTTGGCTGAACTTCACTGACACAAAGTACTTCAATTTAGAAAAACGTAGATGAACATAGTTGACAGCAAGTTTTAAACTTTTAAAATTAGTGTCATTTGCTGTGTTCCGTGTAATTTTGATCAGTCTAGACACTAGACAGCCCAAGTATGATGGGGGTCAGTTGTGGCCACAGTGAGTCTGTCAGTGTTTTCGCAATGATCTAAAATATGGTTTGTGTATCTGTAGGTCTGGCCTGACACAAGAGGAGTCCCTAAAGCTTACTATGAGTGATGCCAGTGAAGTTGCAGCTGGTGTGCTGGACAGTGATGTGGCTGTGGTTGCAACTGGTCCCCCCAAGAGGCGCAGTGTGGGTCGGCGAAGGAGAGATGGAAGGATGAGAAGACGGACAAGGGCTGACTTGCGTCGCAGGGCCCGTCGAACCCTCTGCAAGGCCACTCCTCCAGCCCTCCAGCCTGCAGAAGCAACTGAGACCAGTGCTGCGCTGGAAATTTCTGCTGTGTCCATTGGCTCTCCCATGTCTGATAATGCAGTGGTTCAAGGGGAGGTGGTGCTTCAGGCTGAGTGTGGCGTAGAGCTCCCTGCTGAGAGTGCCTCCATGGAGCCAAAGCCTTCTCCCTCTCAAGACCCAGTCACATTGCCAGCACCTACTTCCACTCCTACTCCCAGCCCCAGCCCCAGCCCAGCCTCCACCAGCGCAAATGAAGAGCCTGAAGTTGCAGCCCGCCTGCTCTCAGAGGAGGCTGCACCTGTCCTGACTTCCACCTCCTCCCCTTCCTCCTCCTCCTCCTCTTCCTCTTCTGCCTCCTCACCCGCCTCCTCACCCTCTTCACCCTCTGACAGACAGGGAGCTTTTGCTGCAGGGCTGGACTCCTCTTCATCGTCCTCAGCATCCTCTAGTGCCACAGTGGCAGCCGATCCCCTGGATGACACTGCCTCTGTGGTCACCTCTATCACAGGGGGTACTGCCACTAGCAGCCGTGAGAGCAGCCCTTCAGCCAGCCCAGCCGCCACCCCTGTGCCCAGCTCCCAGCCCAAGGACCAGAAGAGAAGACCAGAAGAAGGTCAGGCCTTCTCCAGCTTCCCCGAAAAGAGGCCGCGGCTTGACAACCGTCAGTCCTTTCGTACCACAATTGACAGTGTCCGTTCAGAGAAGCCGCAGCCGACAACGGAGGAGCCCAAGGTGCCGCCTATCCGGGTAAGAGTTAAATTTGTACACAAAATTAATTTGCATATTGAAAACTTAGTTGGTTTGTAAGTTAAGTTTGACCTCCTGTCTTTATTTCTGCCCCAGATTCAACTGTCCAGAATCAAACCTCCCTGGGTCAAAGGGCACCCCACCTACCAGATCTGCCCCCGGATTGTGCCCCCCGGTGAGGGCTCGCGGCGGTCGGGGACGGGGGGTGCGCGAACCTTGGCGGACATCAAAGCCCGCGCCCAACAAGCACGTGCCCAACGCGAGGCCGCTGCTGCTGTTGCAGCCGCTTGCGACAGGGCAGGGTCGGCAGGGGTCAGGCTGCGGCCTGCTGCTGGGCTACCGGATAGCAGCAATGGAAGACGAGCACGAGAGCATCCAGGACCTATCGAGCCCGGAGGAGGAGGGGGAGGAGGAGGAAATGGACGAAGGGGAGGTGGCAGGATGGAGGAGCAGGGATCGTCTTCAGGCTCTAATTCGTCTGGAACACAATTACAGCTTCTCAATGTAGAGCCAATGCCCCACCCTTCTCTGTCCCTGTCCACTACCTCAACCTCCAGGTCCATGGAGGCCCCACAGACCCCAAGCCCTCCACTGACTGAAGCAACTGATGGACCAGTGGCTGAAGTGGAAATACAGGCAACATCAGCTGGTGTCCAGAGCTCCTCTAGTGACCTTACAGACAGGGAAGTTGTCTTGCCCACTTTAGAGCTGGACACTGTATCTGAATCTTTGGCTACCCAGGCTGCTAAGCTAACCCAGGTGTCAGAGTCAACTACTGACCCCTCTGAGAGGGTGGGCCAGGGTTGTGAAAAACCCCCACTGGCCCCAACTTCCATCCCTGATTCACTTCCCAGGTTTGGAGCCCAGGGTGTGGACGTAATTCAGACGCTGTCCAGTTCTTGTCTCCCTCAAGAGCATGTACAAGGTAAGGCATGTGGAGTGGGGGGTGTTATCCAGCATGGTTCTCACCATGTGGACCCCCAGGAGATATTTTCTCACTCATGCACAGAGAGACAGCAAACAGATGCACCCTCTCCTCAACATGTGGACTCCTCTGGCAGAGAAAAGGATGATGACGTTGGGACTCATAGTGACTCCACAGAAACTGCTTCAGACTGTGAGAATGAGGGCCAGGAGGATGAGCAGCAGCCTGACCGCGAATGGTCTCCCCAACTGAGCAACCAGAGAAATAGCCAGGTGGTCATTTGCAGCCCTCCTCCTCAGAACCAGCAGCCAGTCATCCAGGCCCACATTTCCAGTCGCCAAGGTCAGACTGTCATTCAGCCTTGCTTTCCCAATGGACTGCTTCATCCTCAGCACAATCGCCCCCATTCCCAGGACTACCAATCTCTCCCAGCAGTCCACTCAAGACGGCTTAGGGACACCAACGTTGTGGTCAAAATGGAGGCTGGTGAAGACTGTAGAGTATCCAGACAGAGCTCTGCTGAAGAGGAGTGTTATGGAGGTTTAAAGTCCTCTGTCACTCACCCAACTGCTGCAGCTGCCTCCAAGAGACCAATTAGCTCAACCAGACCAGTATCTAGTGTGGAGGCCAACAACCCTTTGGTCACTCAGCTACTGCAGGGTAGCCTGTCTCTGGAAAAGGTTTTGCCATCACACTCTACCAAAAGGCTTGAAATCAGCCGATTGCCAGGACCACAACCCAGACCACCAGTGGCAAGAGCCCCAGGACCACACAACAGGTCTGAGGTCTCAGCCCAATCTCATAGCCCAGAACCAACTGCAGCCTCTCAAATCCGTGACAGATCTCCAACAGGCCGCCCAGTCTCCTGTCTTATGGAGTCCTCAGCTGTAGCACACTGTCAGTCTCAGCAGGCCCCTGGAGCTGTCCCGGTCATCACATCTCTGCCATCCTCTTTATCCTCCTCCAGTTCTTTGACCTATAGAAGCAAGTCAGACCTTGGTTCTCATACTTCTTTGGAATCTGCAGTTATCAAAGACTCACACGGTCCTCAGCCCACACTGGGAGCCATTCCAGACAGGCCCCAACCGTCCCACAGAACCATGCCCAATGGCCCCTCTCCTACCCATGCAGACCCATGCCCCACGGAGATGATGCCTACTATTAAGATTAACTGGAGGCCCACACAGTCTCAGCTCTCTCACCCTCACCAACAGCAGCTGTCTCCTGTACCCACCGTAAAGAATGAAGTTATTTCGCTGCCCTCTTGCCAGGCTCTTGCCAAATCCTCACCCACTAAACCTATGAGTGTTACCAAAAAGGAGCCTGGGAACTCTGTGGACAACTACCTGAGTGGAGGGGCGATGGAGGGACTCCTTAACATGGAGATGACCCTAGCCAGAATGGCAAAAAAAGAGCACAGCAAAACCCCCTACTCCTCTGGCTCACCTTCCTCCTCTTCCCCTTCACCGTCCTCATCTGCATCCTCCCTTCCCTTCCAGTTGTATGGGAAACTCCCAAAACAAAGTGGAGGCATTGGAGGTGTAAGCTACACAGCTAATGTGTCAGTGATGGATAATGGCGGTTTCTCTAGGAGCATGGCAGACAGTGTCCTCCAACTGCGCCCACGCTTGGCCTCCAACCAGGCCACCCTCAGTATCCAGGCCTTTACTGACAGTACAGCTGAAGAGGTAGCACTCAAGTGCTCGTGCCGCCTCAAAGCTATGATCATGTGCCAAGGCTGCGGTGCCTTCTGCCATGATGATTGCATCGGGCCCTCCAAACTGTGCGTGTCATGTCTGGTGGTCAGATAGTTTGTTCAAGTATCTGTGCAATGTAGGACTGCTATCTGTACAGTGTCAGCAGCATGACTGGAGGGGCTCCAGAGTGTACAGAAACTGGATTAAAGGGATTTTTCTGTATTTTTGAGGTGGGGTTACATGAGGTACTTGCATGCATAGTCAGTCTATTACCTTCTGCAGGTGGCCATCAGTGGTGCCACTTTTAGGAGAGGGGGCGGGGGGGATCCAGACAGCCATGTCTGTTAAATAAGCTGCTGTAACTTTGAGCCAAACAGCTGGTTTGTGGACTGATGCGGTGTGCGCAGAAAGCCAGCCGAAAAGGCATAGTAGTATATCCAAGGACTATGGCAAAAAAAAAAAAAAGTTCCACAAAATAAATGGCTGTCTGGGTTAGAACTAAAATGGTGAAAAATCCTAAATTTAGTGTACAATTGAAATTGATTGATTGGAAATTGATTTTTTTTTCAAGCATTTATATGTGTGGCTATAAACTGTTTTTCTGCTGACCCCTTCTGCAACAGTACAGTGCTGACTTCCAGTGCAGCAGTGTTTCCCCACTTCTCCTTCAAGTGACATTGCTGACTGCCATCTGCAGAAGGTAACAGACTAATGATTAAGTACCCCATACAACCCCACTTAAAAAACACTGAACTATCCCTTTAAGGTAGAACACAAAGGTGGAGCCTGACAGGCAAGATTCGCCATGTGTAATATAAATGGTCTGTATTTTTTGTTGTTGCAGATTTTCAGATTTTTTTTTCTGTACTTATTATTATTATTATTATTATTATTATTATTATTATTATTATTATTATTATTGTGAATTTGGGGCATAATTGACTGTTAATTGTGCCCTTTTTGTTTTCTTTCCTGAAAAACATTTACCTCATCTTATCTGGCTCCACCTTCATTTGGAAGCCATCATTGTTTTGTTCCCACGTTTCCTCAGCAAACAGGAACTTATTGTTGTCTCTTTGTGCAAAGAAGTATTTTTTTAACCATTAAAATGAGTAAATGATACTCTTTTACTTGGTTCTGTTTCAACACATTTCATGGTTCTTACTAAACCCTGTCTGTATATACAGCTAAGTCAAAGGGATAATTGCACAACAGTAGGGCTCTTAAATCTTCAGTACAGTTCATGACAGTACAGTTCAGTTTCACGAACAAGTGAATCACCGATACATGGCATGAGACCCAGACAGGCTATAATATACAGACTGTTAAGATGTTTCTTCTAAAGTTCAGCAGTCCTACATTTTCAAATAATAGTGTTAAAAAGTTTGACTCAATACAAAAATAGTCGGACAACAGTTACTGCGGGTCAACCCTTTATTTCAGTAGCAACTTAAAGACTAATCAATACACAGCCATCATTAACACATAGACAATACAAAATAAATATTCACCATCATCACTTTATTTATCACCAAATAAATACCAAATATGTGCAGCTCAAAATTCCTTGTGTATTGCAGTGTACTCAAAATAGTTTGTGAAAATAAAAACAAAAATCATATAAACAGAAGCACCCAAAAAAAAATCTTTAGAAAATTATTTAAAAACTTTCAGTTACAAAATATTTGCACTTAAAAAGATCCCAGTATTTTAAATAAATAAAAAGATATATAAAACAATTAGTGCTTTTAATATCTTAAAATATTTCCTCTTTGTTCAACAAAGCAGAGGAAATGGTTCCTTTCTCTTGGTTACCATTAAATATCTTCTCAGGTAGCATTTTGAAATAATAAGTTAATAAATAGATAATGAATAATAAAGAGGCCAACTAAAAATAAATACAACAGGCATGAATAAATAAGTTATTAAACCAACAGCTGTAAAGGACTGAAATAGTTACACAGCAATAGTAAGAATGAAGCTACAAACTAGTCCTGGAGGTGCAACATCACTATGCTCATATAGAATACTATCAATATTATTGAGTGGAGGTGGGATATGTTCACTAAGAGAATCTGCTCAGCTCAGGCTGCGTACCGAACTCCCAGATTTTCTGTCTGTGTACACCTTGAGATGCCCCTACTTACAGTAACAATTTGATTTCAGTGTGCTTCCACACATACATCCACACGTAATCTGGTCACACTCATACCATCCTAAAGCAACATGCAAACAAATGCAGAGATCAGAAGTTCCAAATGAGAAGAATTAATTACATACAGTATCTAAAGGGTTTGGGGAAGAAGAAAAAAAAAGGTTGGTGTCGTCATGCTGATGCCCCGCCCCCCGCCCTCCTTTCCATCACACCTCGATGCCTTTTACTGCCTGGTTAATGGACTCAAGCAGAGCCCGGTTCTCAGGGTTCTGGTAGCAGTCTTTATTGGTAAACATGTGGGTCAGCGTTTCCACATAGCCGTCGAAGTTCTGCTCTGACAACGGTTCCTGCTGAAAACACAAGGTGTGAAGTTAGACAGTTTCAAATCAGGTAAGTGCTGAGCTACTTAGACTAAGAGTTTAAGTCAGTGAGCCTGAAGCAAACTCATCATAATTCACAAATTGTATTGGGTTCCTGCTATGCAATGCAATGCAAATTACAATCCCACATACTTAATTTTTCCATCCAAATTTCAGCATGCCAGACTAGTAATAAATGCATCAAAATGTGCGCCTTAACTGGGATACCCGGCCATGTCATAGCCTTTACAAAACTGCGAAAAACTGACCTTTTCTTGGCCCATTCAAATTAATAAATTGTAAAAAAAAAAAACTTGAAAAACCCACCCTACTTTGAACTTGTACTGCTTCTGCATTGTTTCAGCTATGTCTTTCATTCAAACTTTAAACAAATCAGAAGACTTTGAAATATTAAACTTGCATCACATTTTTTGTCTTGTCTTTTACCATTTTTGCAATATTAGTTTTTATTTTAGGTCTTTTTTGCTCCTCTTCAGATTTTATAATGGGTGTGTTGTGGATCTTTCAAACAAATTGCTCTGATTCCCCAAATGTTCACTCCACACAAGTTTTATACATCAAATTTAGAAAAATGAGTTGTCTCTCAAAAAAATCCCTTTAATCAATGGGACTTACAGTCCTATAAGTTAGTACTTGTGTTTCAGAGAACAAAGAACACGATTTGTCATAGTTGATCAGTACTACTTAGACTGAACTGAGTAAGGGTGGCTTCAGAGCAGGGCGTTTAAAAGGTTGGTGGTTCGTTCCAGTTGTAACTGTAAATACTAGTTTCCATCTTATGAAAAGCATTCATGTGAACTTCACTGTTGTCATTATGACCAGGAAACTCTAAGTCTTCTAACAGCTCCAAAATGTCTGACTTGGTAAAATTTCCAATGCGGCAGTTGGGTCAGACTTGAGCAAGTTTGACTGTCTATCCATAATCTTAAAACCAGCATTTACCCCCTTCAGGACAAAAGCTAAATCCACTGTAAAGTCTGGGTAAGACATGGCCTGAGGCAGTGCCTTGCAGCTGTATAAATGTTTTGAATGCAGTAATTGGGACATTTTTGAGGGTCAGGAGTCAGGACTTAAAGGAGTCCACCTGTGAACTGTAGTCTCCTAGGTAAGTGTGTTGGCATTGTCACAGTTGACAAAGACATGGGTGTACCCCAAACCAGAGGCCATAGACAACAAAGTAGGTCCAAACTCTCATCAAGAACCATAACTTGGCCTTGAGGTCTGGTGACATATAGCACTGCTTAAGCCAGGCAGAAGAGGGGCATCAGGGATGGTCAAGTGGCCCACAAGAGTAAGACCAACGACTACCATCCTGTCGCACTCACACCAGTCATGAAGTGTTTTCGAGAGACTGGTCCAGCAGCAAAGTACAGCCAGTCTCACAGTCATGGATGACACCACTGTGGTTCAGCCCACAGGGATGAAGTCCGAAGACTGGCAGCGAAGTGTTCAGAGAACGATCTGTATTGGTCAACAACTCATAACACATATCTGGAGGAATAGTGCAGACATTGAACCACTTCACATTAGCTGAGTCTGTGTGGAAAGGGTCTCTGATTTCAGGTTTCTGGGCACTCCTAAATCTCTCCTGGTACTTCTACCTGGACAGTTAATACCACTGCAGTAGTCACGAAGGCACAGCAGTGTTTACATTCCTGAGAATTCTTTGACTAAGCAACCTGCAGGACACGTTGCTGATGTCCGTCTACCACTGCTCCATCAACAGCTTGCTGGCACACCACATCTCTGTGTGGTGTGCGAGCTGCACAGCAGCAGACGGGAGAGCCCTTCAAAGCGTCATCAACACTACACAGATTATCAATGGCTGCTCACTTCCCCTCTTGGAGAACACAGTCAGCTTTTGCAGCCACAGCAGAGTAAACGGAAAACTAAGAAACCCTGAAATACTAAACTTGTTTCAAGGATTAAGGAATCATCATGAGTACTAATTGCTTCCATATGGTTGAGAAAGTGCAGAGTTGTAAGTGTAAGATGGGAGGGGCAGGAGGGAATTCATAGTTAATTAGTTTGTCCTTTTCAGAGACAAATCAAAACACATTGTGTATAGTTACCATTGTGGGCAGGCGGATATTGGCCAGGCTCCGGATCAAGGCCTGACTCAGGCCGGACAGCTCCAAGAACAGGGCCTCATTTCTCTCTTCTATCTGTTTATTCTCCTCCTCCATGCTCTTCAGGTTCTTCTCCATTGAAGAGATCTAAAAAAGAGGCAGAAAACAGAACAAAGTCCTGAAGCAAAAAAAAACAAAACACAAACTGAGAGAGCATGACAGTAGAAGCAGAAACATTCATTGGCAACATTTTCACAGACATCTTGGTATGGGGTTAAAAAAGAAATGTGCTTTTGGGGATGCAGGAGATTTTTTTAGTTGTAGTACCACTGAAACAATCTGGCAGTAAGACTAATTCACCTTCATGAAGCTGATCTGTGCACCATCCAACTTGTTTTATGTTTTTCTCTACAGTCATTTTATACCAAAAACAACAAACAGCCCCCCATCACACAGCAGTGTCGCCTGGATGTATTTGGAAAAATATCCAGAGTCTCACTGTCATTCTCGACATGGCAGCAGTGTAACGAGCTGAGCAGCCGAGCTCACCTGAGTGTGCAGGTTCATCATGTCGGCCTCCATCTCCGAGTTGGACTCGCTTAACTCGTTGATCTCCTTGTTTAGCTGCTTGATGTCCTCATCGTTGTCTAGAACTGAGCAAGATTGACATGCAGCAAAAAGACAGATAATCATCCACAAAATCAGGACAATTTTCCATTCTACCTTCTCCAGCTGTTGATTGCAGGTGACACTTGTATTTACTGGCAAAACTGATGTGGTAGCAACAGTCTGTTTTACTGTCGAAAACAGCATACTGACACTGATTTCTTATGTATTAATCTTCAATTCTTGGTTGTAGTAATAGTAGCGGTAAAAGTGTGGAGTTATGGGACATACAGAGGGGAAGCACTTTCTCTTACCGTCACTGGCTCTGAACTTTGCCGTGATATACTCATCTCCAGGGAACTTGGCTCTTTTCTTATTAGCTGAGGCTCTGGGACAGCCTGAAAGACTGAGAGGAGCAGCTGATCAGGAGGAGGAGCTCATGAAAAATGTAACATCTCATGCTACACAATATACTCAATTATACGGCATAAAAGATCAAACTTAATTAATACAGTATATATAGTGATAGAAACAGTGGACACAAAAAAGACATGGGACCAAGAGTAGCAGAAAAGAAAGATGCCTCTCCTTAACAGGGGCCAAGTGCCCAGCAGCCGATTTTGCCTTGTAGCAGCTTAATCAGCATGAAAACTACTTTTCAACTGGTGTTTGAGATAATACTGTTCTCCATGTAATTAAGTGCAGATACTGAGGATACCTGCGGTGTGTCAGGAAACTGCCATTAGCATGTCCGGAGCCATCACAGCCTGGGGTTGGGCAGGTCGGGCCCTCAGTCTTGAAGGCCTTCCAGGAGAAGGGAGTGCCGTTAAGGAGACCTTCCTTCTGCCTACGTGCTGCCAGTGGACAGCCATAGGCACTGCGGTGGGTGGCATACTTCCCACTGATGTGGCCCAGACTGTCACAGCCAGGAACTGGACACCTGGAGACAGGCAGGAAGCGTCATGTGACTGGTCTGACTGTCACAGAGTGCAGATGGAGGTGTCAAGAGGCTGGCACAAGGCAGTTTCATGCTTTGTGCTTTTGTGTTCAAGTGTGTCTGTTTATTCAGGTGGACCTGTTACCTATGTGCCTGTTTACCTACATATCTTGTTAACATCAACCAAAAAAATTTTTTTTTACCCACTGAAGCTATTTCAAAGCCCTGCTTGCACTGATTGAAATGCTTTATCTTTTTTTGATGTTACAGATTTATTATACGTGCATTTTGGCCATAAAGTTCTTCTAAGTTTTTCCATTTGGGTAATCCAAACAGCCAAAAAACCAAACCAAAAAAAGAGACTAAAACATGTCAAAAGACTACAGCTGAGGGTAAGCTATTCCAGCAATGAATTACTTTAGTCCTCCTGCTGCCTCCATCGTCAGGACCCGCAATTCCTCTTGCCTTACATAAGCAGAAGTACAAACAGAGCTGGATTTGAAGTTTTACAAAACATGTTAAGAATTTTGGGAGTGATTCATCTGTTTTCTTTGAGTACATATTTTACTTTTGGACTCTCAAACATTCCCGAGTTATTTAATTTTTTTTTGGATCATGCAAGATGAATACATTCCTGGAACAGGTGTGCAACAGTGTCAGTCTTACAGATGCATTGTTTAGTTGCCAAGAGCCAATGAGCTTCTCACCTCAACAGCTCAGATTCTTCCTTTTCATCCTTGGTGGGGGTTGATTTAAGCCCGCTTTTCTTTGCTCGAGGGCATCCGGACAGACTGGCAGACAGAAGCAGAGAGGCGCAGTCACAGTAACCATCTGTACAGAGGGGATGATGTGCGACAGGCAAAAAAGAGCTCCTACCTTCTATGTGAGGCATAGTTTCCAGTGATGTGGCCTGATCCATCACAACCTGGAGTTGGACACCTGAGACACACACAAAAGCTCTTTTACTCCACGAGTTTAAATGATCAGGAGACTACAGGCAGAAACCATTTTTCCTGACTAAATAATTAAGGATCACTATTTTTTGTTGGATTCATCAATACTGGATTTATTATACTGGATTTGACTGGTTTTGAATATTTTCTATTGGTTTTAAAAGGAGAGCAGGGACAGAACTGGAGCTGCTGGCTGAGTGCTTAGTGAACATGTTGGAGGTGAAAGACAGGACATAGCAGACATACTTTAGTTCAGCTGTGTGGGCAGCCATGAGGGTCCGAAGTGACTTATCAGCAAGAGGACAGCCTGACAGACTGGAAGATAGGTTGGAGAGAGAATGTCAGAAAACCAGACTGAGAACAGGATGTCTGAGCATGAGTGAAGGAAAGAGCCAGAACCTGAACTGGACTACAAAATGACAGGTTGAATGTCATTAACTCTGGAAAGGCCATATAAGAACATAGGCTTTTATTTACATACACATATATGCTAAGGTGACCATATTTTCAAAATTCAAACTGGGACACTTTCATTTTTTCGCACATCCATATGAGCTTAAAGCACAACTGGACTCTGGATCTGTGACCCTTTCACAACCACATGGACAGCAACTCATACATCCTTCTTTACAGCGAAGCTCAAATATTTAGCAGAGACGAGGAAAAAACAAAAACATTTCCAAATTAGGGCTGCAACTTACAGTTACTTTCATTATTGAGTAATCTATTCATTATTTTCTTGAGTAATCAATTAGTTCAGTTTTTATTATTAGTTTGGCTTGTAAAACAGTGAAAATTGTCGGCCCCCATTTCACATCACATTCAGTTTGCAGAGTAAAGAAAGCAGAAAATATTCACATTTGAGAAATTGGAATCGCAGAATTTGGACTCTTTTTTTCTTTAGAAAAAAGAGGTTTGGCATATCAAAAGCTACATCCGACATGGGGAAGAAAGAGAACAGACGCACCAAAGTGGGTGAGGCTGGGGAAGACGAGTCGATACAGCAGAAAATAAATATTAATAAATAATAGAAAACCATGACAAGATTATAATTAGGTGTAACTGACATCTTGTAATAAGTAAACTGAAATAAAAATGTTACCTGTGTCCACGTGAACACATCAATGCATGCATGAATGCATAAGTTCATAAGATAAGCATGATAAATTACAGCCAACACAGCAGCATTGGCTTACAGTCACATCTGTGCCTGGACGTGTCACACATGAACGTGCGGGGAGGTGCTGTCCTGTGGCGCTTTCACAGTGCCGAGGAAAACACCTCCGAGCATCGATTTACATATGCACAGACTGATCGGTGCTGCACGCATGGTGCGTTATTAAAACCAGGACAGTGACTGCTGAAAAGTAGGACATACAAGAGTTTTATAGATCTTTGTTGGGATTTGGGACACAGAGACTGAAAACAGGACAGTCCTGGTTCATATGGTCACCCTAAGATATGCACATATGTGCTATTACTCACCAGCTTTCCATCTTTCAACGTGTTGGACTTTGCATAGCTGCAACATTTTGCTTGCTTGTGACTCGTCTTAACTGGAAAAGCAGCCTGTCTTTAATCCTTTACTTTAAGTAACTACCACTGCTGACTAAAAATTGTTCATACTTTCATATCTTCTAAAATGATTTTAGTCAGAATTGATGTTTGGAGCAGAGGTCAAAATGAACTCGTTCTTCTACCACAACAAGCCACCTGTGTGCGCCATCACACTGCAGATCTCTAAAGCAAACACGCTTTGCTTATGTTTTGGTTAGAGAGCAGGTATTACCTTCGATGTGACGCGTAGTTGCCCGTTATGTGTCCACTGCCGTCGCAGCCAGGTGTGGGACATCTAGGAACCAAGACACACACTCAGTGGTGAGTTCATTCATACTGACAAAAACTCACCACTGCCTTTTACATTTGGACTTGTCTTTTAAGTCATCATTCACTCATTCACATACTCACACAAAGTCCCAGCCTGCTCATTAGGGACACATACACACATTCACACACCCATGGAGAAGCCATTGGGAGCAGTTTGGGGTTCAGTGTCTTGCCCAAGGACACTTTGATATGTAGACTGGAGGAGTCAGGGAATCGAACCACCAACATCCTGATAAGTAGCAATCCCATCCTACCTACCATAATTTCTTGAGATAGTCTCACTCCCTTCATGCCCCTATTTAGAGAAGTTTGTATTGTTATATTAACGTTCCAGACATGTGACTTTACTGAGAGTCTGTTGTGGGAATCACTGAATACAAGCTACAGTCAGTGAAGAGTGGAATGATGTCTTGAATGGAGGTTTTGGTGATTGCGTTGACTTACACAAGAACCTCTTTTTTGCTGTCTTTTGGCTGAAATTTGACCTTGAAGCTGGTGGTGGTGACCTCACCAGGGTACTTCCTGTCCTCCAGATTCTCCTGGTCCTCCTCCTCACCATCAGATGAAGTGTATGAGGGAGCCGTATATTCCACCTGAAGAGAGGTACCAGGTGGAAAAAGACTCAGGTGCCAGTAAGTGAGCAACACAGGGTCTGCCTCTGGCATCACATTCATTAATTAATTCACTTCTCTATTTTTTGTCTAGCTTTCCAAGCAGTAACTTGATTTCAGTGACTGTGTACAGTACCTCTTCGTGATCCTCCTCTTTGACTCCACTTGTTTTGGTGAAGTCCAGTGGCTCTTCCCAGTCTGACTGAGTGTGGCCCTGAGACAAGGTGGCTCCAATGTGTTGAGAGGATGAAGACGATGAAGGCTCAGAGGGTTGCATGCCTTCCCTCTTGGTCTTCTTCATGCTGAGATCTAAGGTGCCGTTCTCATCCACTTCAATGTCCAACTCCTACAGGGTTTGGATATAAAAGTCAACATGACCAAAGTGACAGAGAACATGTGCAGTGTGTTGTTCACTGTTGAGCTGGTCCTCAACAAGAGTGTGTCCGAATGAAAGTCAGTGTACCTTGGTGTAGGGCTCCCTGGGCTTGGTGCTGAGGGTATCGGGTCTCTCCCAGCAGCGGGTAGAAAGGTTGAGGATGGCTGTTGCTGCCATGTGGGCTGCCTCTGCATCTTGGCTGTAGTCATAAGCACTGGAGGACGAGGCGCTCTTCGAAAAGACTCCCGACACACTATGACCAGGGGAGGACGCCTTAGGGAATGATTTGGCTGTGTGGGAATGGAGTGGAAGTATTATACTTGAACAAGAGCAAGAGAGCACACTCCTGAGTGCTGTGCCACTCGGTGCGTGCAAAACTGAAGCTAAGCACGGCTGACATCACTGGTGCTGCTCATCAGGAACTCACACAAACGCACCAGTAACGCACCAGTAACGCACCAGTAACGCACCCGTAACGCACCCGTAACGCACCAGTAACGCAGCCACTGGGAACAATATGGAGTTCAGTATCTTGCTCAAGGACTCCTCCACATGTAGACCAGAGGAGCCAGGAGTTGAACCACCAACCTTCTGACTGGTAGACAACCCGCTCTATCTACTGAGTCACAGCTGATTGTTGTGTACTGGAGCAAAGGAGTCATGCACTGTGGTGTTTACTCCTTCAGATAGTAACCGCACAGGCCTGACAGCTAAAAAAACCCCAAAACTAACAGAATTCATGCACGCAACTAAATAACACACACAAATTCATTATTCCCAGGGCATCAGGTGGCTCAGGTGGTAGAGCAGGTGCCCCATATACAGAGGCTGTGTCCTCAACGCAGCTGCCACAGGTTCGATTCCCCCTGTGGCCCTTTGCTGCATGTCACTCCCTCTCCCTCCTCTGTTTCCTGTCTACCTTTCAGCTGTCCTGTCCAAGAAATAAAGGAACAAAAAAAAACAAACAAAGCAAAAAAACAACAAATAATTCCTGCTCTGCAATTAATAAATCATGAAAGAAAATAATAATAGCAATTTCTGTTGTAAAATTACCATAATTTGTGTGTTCATATTACCAGCAGAAAGCGTTTTCGGTACTGTTGACATTCTTGAATATTGTCTTTTTTTTACAAGATTTAAAAGTAGCTCCAGGACTTGATGAATCCATTCAAGCCAGAGAGAGAAAAGCGAGGTAGACGGATTTATGAAGAAACTTTTGCCTTGTGAGCAAACATGTTTTATTACTGACATCTCTTGAAACGTCCACTATTGTTTATGTTCTGTTGGTTTGGGCACAATATTAATTTCAAAGGTTATTAGGGGTATAAACACCAAGTGCTGGAACCCTATTGTTTTTGGTCATATTATTATTATTATTATTATTATTATTATTATTATTATTATTATTATTATTATTATCATCTGCTAAAACTTTATGTACCTCAGAAACTGTAAAAGGCAAATTTGCCAAACTCGGCAGAGAAGCTGCCAATCTCTGTCACTGCTCAGGCAACAAAAATCAGACCAGTCTGACCAGATGGTGGCGCTAAATGAGCACTTTTACGTT
>JAQLOL010000002.1:288714-301483 GCA_029783665.1 Naso thynnoides
GCCATCTTGTTCAAATACTCCAGCTGTGGAGGCAGAGTTTTTCTACCCGGTCGTTGAGCTGAGAGACTTCTGCGATCATCGACGAGCGATGAGCTTTTTGGGCATTTTTGATTTATAATTAAACAGCACCCATTGACTCTTTCCTTTATACAGTAGTTTTGCGTCTTTGGAGCTGGGAACAGAGATCAATTTGATCAACAATTTTCAAATTTCAGATATCAGACTGATTTTTTCAATTATTGTATTAATTATTGACTCTTTTGATGTCATTAATTTTCCTCCGAATTAAAAAACTAAGCATTTAATTAATGGAGGTGGTGCTACCATTTAACAAGTGCAAATTCATCAAGTCCACTACATTTCATCTCACGCACCCCTGTGTGCAAAAGCACTCACTTCTGAGACAGATTATGTTTCCACTCAATGGCCAGGCACACTTTGCTCCTAAAGGGGATGAGATACAACACTGACTGGTTTATTTCTTTTTACGCCTAAAACACTCCTACAAATAATTAAAGTGAATCTAGACAACTTTGTCAATATGATGTATAACCTGATTAAACAGTGTAATTGTGGTTGAAAAATGATGCCATTCACTGCTAAATTGGTCCTGCTACAAGCCCTGTCTTTGCCATGAGATTTTATTCACCATTGGGACAAGTGGAAAAATGAAAAATCAGTGACGCTCTCCCTACTCTCTGTACAACAACAGAGTGTCTGCAAGCCACTCCTTCAGTCGGCTCGAGCTCGAGCTGAGACGGACCAGTTTACTCCACTGCAACATTTCATGCAACCGTTTCATCTCAGTTCAAACTGGACTTAAAAGAGAGAGAGACAGCAAACAAACTAAAGCACAAAACGGCACAAACGGCTGCGGCAGATTTGTTTCCCAAAGAGTCTCACACTACAGCTAACGTTAGCTTGCTTGCTCGTTTGCAGAAGTTACCTACTGCATCCTTAAGGGACTAAATTCATCCCCTCTGCGCCTTGTGTTTCACTTTATACCCAGATTATGCACCATCTAAATAATAAAGTGGACTTGGACACACCCAAATTGAATTTGTGTCATATGTCTTAAACTGTGCCCCATTGATCGACAAAATATGGCCCAGTGAGCGCCAATATTTGTCTGAAGCTTGTCTTGTTTCCACGTGTGTTGTACAAAACGACATCATCTCCTGGAAATGGAGATATTGGACATTTATCAAATGTTCCATAAAAATTTCTGTCATTGAATATGGCTCTTAACAACCAAAAGGACCTATGTGCACATATGCACTTGTAGAAAAGACAATAAGAACGTCCTCTTTACTTTTTTAAGCCTCAAAACAGAACCTAGATTATGTGCAGAAGTCAAGGTTTCCTCTCAGATCACTTGAATTACATTTTTTTTTTTTTGCCCTATGATGCCAAACATATATTGTTCATTCAACTTTAAGTTTGATAATTATGTTAACTTGGTTAATATTAAGTTATTGTTTTTTTTTTAACCAAGAAATACCACATTATTAAAACAGTCGTGAATATTAATAGAGATTCCTCCATGTTCATCATGGATTTGGTGTCATGGCTGTGACAGTGTATTTTTTACCAACAAATCTGCAGAGAATAGAATGTGATTGGCTTGTTTGTTTGTGGCTGAAGGTAACATGGAGTACATTCTAAAATTTGGTACTAGGCAAATAATCAAAACTTTTTTTGTCCAAAATATTTGTCTTAGATGTTGAGTATAATCAAAGCAATTCGCTTATTTAGACTATAACAGTTCACAGAGATGAGGAAACATGTGAGGGCACATTACGCACTCAGTCATTTGTTTATACAAAATATGGATTAAAAAAGATCTGATTAAGCTACACAGGTGTTTTTTTAATTAAGCGCACATCTCAGTAGGCGTATTCTGAGCCTTGTGTAGAATGGACTTGGATCTCCCACCTGCCCTTTTACCTGTGCTAGGTTAATTATTAATGTCCTTAGGCGAACGGGACTTGATCAGGTCAACACAGAAATGAAAGAACAATAGCCGTTCCAAATACCACCGCCTCATCTCTGATGCGGGGAGGTTACAGGGTTATTCTGGTGGTGTGTAAAGTAGTTGGCCACTAATCAAAAGCAGATTTTACCAGGAGACTTTGATAAATTTGTTCCTGTCTGTGTTTGTTGTGCGATACGTGGAGTGACAGCATACATAGAATGGAAAGAGCGGCCAACTGCAGTTGGATTGGGCCTGAGATCCCTCTGTCATCACAAATTTTCAGTGGTACGTAAAATTTTTCTACTTTCTACAAGGGGCACTGGCATTGAAACAGAATGGGTTTTTTTTTTCAGCTCTACTTTGATTTCAGCTTTTTTGTTTTGTTTGTTTGTTTTTTGAGCAAGTGCCTGTAGGTTTTGTCTGCTCTCTGTCAGAGGGATAAAACAGCCGCTGATCTTTAAACCTTTTGAACAATACAGTAATAGAGTAATGATGCTCATTTGATATACCAACAATCTAACATGTTTTGACTCATTATGAGTTAGATATCAGTATGTATTCTTGTTATTATGCCTTTGCATAAAAACAAGAATACATGTGATCATTATATTCTCAGTGTGTTAACTCAGAAATGGCTTTTAGATTTTTCAACAAACATCCATTTGTCCTGGATACAGTTTGAGACAGTTTGCTTCAGGCTATTTTTAATCTGTGAGCTGATGGCTGTTGCAGTATGTGGCAGACAGGCAGCGTGGAGATGCGACAGCATGTTTCTCTGTGGAGTTTTTCCCTCCAAACACAAGCCAACAAACATTTTGTCAATTCATATTTGTAATACCTTTTATTAGGTTAATTCAAAGCCTTCACTACATATATAGTTTGAGTTTGGACAGAACTGCAACTTGATGAGTGTGAAAAAAGTACAACTAACAGGCAGTGATTGTGTTTTTATTTTGAAATGAGTGGATTTTGTGCATACAAGAAAATATCTTTTTTTAATCATATTTTATTAAATAGAATATAAAATTCTTGTTTGTGCTAACATCAATAAGCCTCTGTAGCACATGAAGAGATACATTTTTGTTAGACTAATAGATGGTGTATATTCTCTTAATCAAGTTCACCTCAGGATTTATCATCCTGTAAAATCTTGACCATCAGTTTTCCGAAACATCAGAAAATAAAGGAAAATAGTTGTGAAGAACAAAAACCAGGAAAATACAAAAGAAGTATTTAAGTGTGCAGTATTTTAATGACTACCTTAAAACAACTAAATATGGTGTACCTGCATCAGGTGGAGGGGACCGGGCGGAGCCGCGTGGCATGCACATCACTGTTGATGCTAACTCTTGTAGATGCTCAGTGTAACATCGTTCTGATCAGACTGCGTGAAAATGTGTTTTGCCAGCTATCAAAGATGAGCTGTGGCTCTTTCTCATACCGGCTGGCCTGACTGTCATTTTACTGGGGATCTTTCTGGAAGAGGTGGGCTTCTTCCTGCGTCACATTTCCTCATCCAGAAGAAAGCGGTTCTACCTGTGGATATTAGGAATGTACCCGGTAACATCAACCCACACATTCACACTCACAGCTGAACCTCTGAAAGCTGTACAAAACTCAGTTCAGTACTGCTGCAAAGTTTATTTGATCCAAGATGCACTAGGATTGTGTCTCAGTCGTTAAATGTTGTTTTTTTTAGGTATTTGCCTTGACCTCCCTCATCGCCCTGTATGTGCCACGCTCTTCCTCACTGTGTAATTTCATTGCTTCACTGTGAGTTAATGACTCTTGACGTTAATCTAACACTGTATTTGACAGAGTGCAGTCACATCTGTTACCCTCCACACATTGCTGCTCCTGCCTTGATCTGTGCAGGTATCACTCCATCACCTTGCTGAAGTTCATGGGACTGATCACAGACTTCTTTGGGGGGAAAGCTCGTATGCTGACTGCTTTGTCTGGGCAGCAGGTTTCTCCAGATCCTTTCACCTGCTGCTGCTGCTGCTGTCTTCCAATGGTGGCCATCAACAGGTACACACCGACACAAATCACCACTGAATGTTGCATTCATTCATTTATTTATTCATTCATTCATTTATGTATTTATTTATAGTAGATTTCAGTAGAGCCAAAGATGATTTTTGGAACTACCATCTACTGGCTATTGGGTACTGTATGTTGAGTAAGCTTTCAGTTATAACGTTGGCACCTTGGGTCCTTTCTTTGTAGTAGTGTTTGGTTGTACCACTGTGTTCCAAAGTTAGTTATTAGCAGTCTCTTTACCATGAACAGATTTTTTCAGTCCTCTCAGTTACATAGCTGCATATATTTTGTCCATTCTCCTCCGTAGCTGCAGTCGTGGCTGGATGTTGGCTGCTGTTCTGCAGCTTTCTGTTGTCCGCAGCATCTTGTTCTTTGTCACTCTGGTCCTGTGGACGGATGAACAGTACGACTATGGTGATGTGAGTCATTTATTCAGACCTCCGTCTGTGCATATTTTCCCAGCGAGCGTCATGTAGTCAACCTGTAGTCTGTGATGTTGTAACACAATGTATTTTACTGTAAGGATGATCAGTGCTTTTCCACAGCCCTTCTTCTGTAAATGCTCTAGCGACGTTTCTCTTATTGTCTGTATGCTAGAGGTGTGAAGATAAAGTGATTCATATCGATACCCCGATACGGGCATGATGCGAGTGCATTGGCAGCAGCTGTGAATGGATGCAATTTTAGAAAGACATTGAGATGCATCAGTTGTTAAATGTTTGCATCAGTACAATCCAATCTGTTCGATCTTTAGATATTTTGTGCATTTGTTTAGAAATGTGACCGACTGAATAATTTGATATTTTTATACCTCTTAAATTGAACCTATGTTACGTTAACGTGTGCCACGGTTATATTGTGTGGGACTCGGCTCGCTATGCCTGGCTGAGTCTCAGACCTGTACCACACAGATCAGCAGAAAGACTTCTTCTACAGGCTCCTATTCTTCCCTACGTGTAGTGATAACAGTACTTGCTGGGCCGCCAAGGTTACAATCCGTTGTGTCAGATCATTCTTTTTATTTAATATTGCATAGTTTTCAATAATTAGGACAGCATACTGTAATAGTTATATTAAAAAATTTAGTGGATAACCAAAAACAGATGAGAACACATCGATAACAACACACATTCTCATCTTAGCTTTGATTGGATAACCAATTAATTAATGAAAAATCAAACTCTTGGAAATGTGTGCCATCATTTCTTTTACTTGGTCCAGTCACATGGTATTGTGTTGAATCACACCGCATCAGGACTGGAGTGTGAATCGTATTGTATCGCATCGGTAGTTGCTGCATACGTATCTTTCACGCATTGGATCACTGACAGTGTATCGAAATCCTCATGGTATCGGCCTGACACTGGAGAGGCCGACCCTGCCGTAAGCCCGTAGTTTTGTTTTGTTTCGTAGCACTTTATCATGCAGCCCACGACTAACAGGGTAATTTCCTGATATTTACCACGTAATCTCTCACAACGTACAGAGTCATTTCATTGTATAAATGAGTGCATTTGCAATAACCAGTTTTTTGTTGCTTAGCTACAGAGTATCTTTTTCAAGCACAATAAGCAACATTGCATTCATTATGTGCTTTTTCTAGATCGTCTAATGTCATCGTAAACCCTCGTCCCAAAGGTGTCCAAACATATATGAGACTTAACAAAATTGGCTGTGTCCATTTCAAACAATAACTGGCCAAATGTGTGAAAGAAGGCAGGGTTTGAACTTGAATAAACCTCCTTTTTCATTCTTCTCACTTCCACTGTCACTTTTCATGAACAGTAAAATAAAACTATGAAAGTTCTCAAGGTTAGACTTCAAGGTGCAGCTGCAGCTCAGTGGACAGAGCGTATGTTTGCTTCTCAGGAGATGTTGGTTTGTTCCCTGATTCAAGTCTGCACATCAAGCAGGAAACTGAACCCCGAATGGCTCCCAATGGCTGTTTCACATTTCCTGTTTGGTGTGTGAATGTGTGTAGGAGTTCCTGATGAGCAGGATGGCACTGTGTGGAGAAGCCAAATGCCATTACTGTTAGGGACGCGCAATATTGGATTTTTTACCGATATCCGATATGCCGATATTTTATGACTCATCTTGCTGATAATCAATACCAATACCGATATATTTGAATATTTTTTGTCACACCTAACTGCAGAGATCATCAAGTCTCTTCTGTAGTTGAATTCCCATACAGTATTATTATGCAGACTCTCACTGCGTTGGCTCACCAGCAAATGCAGACGTAAAACACAAAGCTTAAAATGATGTAATGTTCATTCCATGTGCAAAGGAAGAAAAATACTTGAACTTACGTCACAGTTGTCATATTTATTTGCAATTTACAATTGCTTTAAAATAAAACACTGGGATATATCCTATTTATAAGTGGATGATGCTCTCCCTGAGACAATCAGAACAAAACCCTCAACCAGAACAAATTTGACCTATTTCGCAAGTGACAAAGTCAGTAAACGTAACGTCTGTCCACAAAGGACACGGGAAACATGGCGTTGGCTTGGGTGTTTAATAAAAGAAACAGCAGCCTGTTCTTTTATCGCTTATTATATCAGCAGATATCAGCATACTGGCCAGTATCAATAATGTCCTGACAATATTGTGCATCCCTGATTACTGTGTGAATGTGTGTGTGAATGGGTGAATGCTGACTTGAGTTGTGAAGAGCTTAGGCTAGTCAAAAGACTTGAAAAGCTTCATATATATGCAATCCTTTTACTGAGATTTGGTGTTATCTTCATTTGCACAAGAATTTCAGACAACAAAAACTTTCAAAGATTTGCTTTGACTGAACTATTCAGACCCTTTTCTAAGAAGCATTAAGTTGAAAAATGAAAAAACTGACTGCCACTTTCTTGTTCTCCAGGTGGATTCGGTCAACCCCAACCTGTATGTCAACGGTATCATATGCGTGTCCACCTTCGTGTCCTTCTACGGTCACCTTCTGTTTTACAAAGCCACTAAAAGTGCTCTACATGGCTATGGACTGAAAGCCAAGTTCATTTGTATCGTTGTGGTGTTGGTGCTGTGTGGCCTGCAAAGCAGCATCTTAGAGACAATCGGTGCTCTTAAGATTATACCCTGCACACCTCCTTTCTCCGTCCTGACCAGGTCCCAGTGTAGGTCACAGCACTAGCGTCTCCTAATCTCAGTCTCAAATCATGTTCACTGTTACATTTTAGTTAAAACAACTGGCAGATCTTGTGTACTGTGTTGGCCACATAAAGAAGCCAGCCTGAAACACATTTCTAAAGGTGCTGGGGTTGCAGTTTCCATGTCTGGTTCATGAACATGTATTCCTTATCTCTGCAAATCCATAGACACATCACATCCAAGCACTTTGTGCTCATTTGAGCAAGGAGGTTAATTGTTGTTAAATAGTAAAATTTTCATATTTCTGTAGATGTGTTTACTCAGAGAGTGAGGTGAATTTCTTATGCGTTACATCTCAGACCGTGGCCTTAATTGTGTGTATTGGCTTTACTTGCGCCACTAATGCAAATAACCACAACGCCCACGCTTTAGTTGCAAATTAAATTCACACACTGATGTGAATTTCGTATCGCCCAACCCATTTCGCTCCTTGCATGGACTTTGTGAATAATCACCCCTTATGTAAAATTTGTCTTACTTTCTGTCTGAACACATCTTAAGACATGACTAGTTCCTTTACTCACCCCAATAAATTATAAAATTAAATTTTAATGCATTTGATTAATGAAAACTGAAAAGCCATTTTTTCCAGGCAAGCAACCGTATGTGTCATAAGTTAGGAGTTAGTCTTTCTTTCTACACGTGATCATTGTGGACTTTGGTGGTTGACACCTGTCCAACCTGTGTTGTGTTCTCTGTCCACCCTCAGTGATATACCACTACTGTGTGATTGTGGAGATGTTCTGCATCGGCCTGTATGCCCGCCACACTTTTCGTAAAGTGGAGTCGTGCGCAGTGGAGAATGTGGAGAGGCCCGCTGGTGTGATGGAAAAAGCTGTACAAACAGATGTTCAGATGATGCAGAACAAGTCAGGCCTGCTACCTGAGGAGGCTCGGCCCGGCTGCTGCCTTGTCACTGCTTCCAACAGTAACAGCCAGGACAGCCTGTGCAGGATAGAGCATGCGCCTCTGGATGGTTTCCCCTTCCCTCAGGTCGGACGTCAGCGGTCATGCAGGCCAGAACCAGAGCAGCCCAGTTCTGCAAAGGAATGTAGTGTAGATCTGACCCATATCATTGTCAGGGCTGATATTAACCGTCAGGACTCAAATGATGTCACTGTGGTTTGACCAGCTGTGGAAGACCTTTAACAAAAGACCAAATACAGTGTAAGTCTATAGCTTGGTGAGGCCATATTATGCCAGTTTTTAGTTCAGACTAACAGTGTAATCCAAAGCTGCAACACCCTCTGTCTGAAACGCTCGTTTAAGCAGGCCTGCAGAGGCTCCGCTCACTCGTCATCTGGTCGGCTCCGTCTGTGCTTTTAGCTTTAAGCTAGCTGCACTTCTGTGGATATTGTCACAAAGCCTGCCAATGAACCAAAAACATCACCACTACACTTGTTAGAGCAGGAATCTGATTCATATTGTAGTAGCTGAAAACTGTGGCCAACTACTACAGCCCCCTCTGTAAGGCCATAATAATGAGGATTACTGTTTGGAGAGTGAATACTTGTTTTAATTTAAAAAAGAGGTAGCATTAGGTGATTTGCAGAACATGGATCAATACTTAGCTAAGCAATATGACAATAAAAACACTGGAATGTCAGGTGCTATATATAAAATAAATACAAAAGTGAAACACAACACACTCCATGCAATTAAAACACCTGATCCATAAGAAAATAAAACCATGCAAATGAAAATCTATGTCACAATGCCCAGCCTCCGTCTCCCCATAAGCAAACCACTGCTACAAGACAGAAGGTGCTTTGGCTCAGGTTTACAAACAAATAGAACATAAAATCAGTAAAACCAAATAAAACAATGCTAAAACAACGGCTGACAACTGCACCAAGCACGGGGCTCTGAAATAACAGATAAAAGTTACTCTCCAACAATGTACATCAACAATGCTAAAAACAACACACACTAAAAAACATCAAATGTAAAAAATAAAAACACATTACCCCAATGTTTGTGGCAACCTCTTTTGCTGTCGTGTCGGCCTGACGGTGCGATATGCCTCCGTCGCTGCGTCTATTTGTGCAGATAATTGTTAGGTCACTGGGTAATAAGTTACTTAAAACAGTTGAAGAATCCTGCTGTACATACCCGTGCTCGTAGCTTTTCTGCTAGCCCGATACAAAGGACCCAAACACACCTGACTGTCTATGCAGTGCCTGCTCATAAATAGAGTGGGAGATTGAAATTAAATGCAGCTGGCCCTGATTGCCTACTCACTCGGTCACAATATTATTCTAGGACTGCCCATCCAGTGGACAACTAACTTTCCAACAGTGTTTGTTTTGTGTGAGCATTAATCAGAGAATGCCAATCAAAAGATTTTCTGCAGTTTCTTGTTCACATGTGGTTATATTGTTACCTTCGGCACAAATACTAGCATTCATCATAATACTTTTGTTTGTTTCCTATTGGGCTTTAAACGCCAAATATGTAATATTTGAAGCTAGAGATCTTTCAATCATATAAAAGATGCAGTGTGATGACATCATGAAGTAGTGTGGAATCATGGGATTTGTTCAGCCACCATTGCAGATGAAAATCTATCTTCGAGAGTCACAAAGTTACTCACATTATGTTTAGTTACGTTTGTCCTTCCGCACTCTCTAACTGGTGTCACTGGTTTTAGATGGAAGCAATAGGTGACAAAAAGAAGCTTAACAGCATTTCCTCATTTTATTTCTGAGATGCATTATTACCCACAACCACAACTGTAAACGTTTTCCTTCTTGCTTGGACTTCCATTGATTTTTCGCCCTCGCCGGAGTAGTTTGTGCACACCTGTTAGCCCTCCAGGACCCTCTTGTAATTGTACTGTTTGTTTGTTTTTTTGTTTATTATACGTTTTTTTGTTTATTATACGTTTTTTTTGTTTATTATACTTCCGCCACTTCAAACCCAAATTTGACTCCCTAAACATGCTCAAAAACTCAACAAAATTTACACGCACATCAGGTCTGGTGAAATATTTTAGAGTCTGACCAAGTCAACAATTAGTCAACCAATGCTGCTTGCTGTTTTAATTTTGCTTATCATTTTAGAGGGGTGTATTTTTTTCTAAGGTTGTTTTACTTTGCTCCCGATCCCTGTGTGTTTTAACAAACTTATTAGGAGCAGCGCTCCTATTTCATTGTGTTCTACACAAGGCTTTCTAGTTTCTATTTTTTTCTCCTACTCACTTAAACATAACAGTTTTACAGAAATTATTGTATTGCACAATTACATGCACTTAAAAATAAATCAACTACCTTACAGCACTGAAAATTCCATGCATATTGAATTCATGACAAGAGTAAAAAGAATGAGCCTATGGATTTTGAGATGTCAGAGTGCAGTGTTGGAGGAAGAGTGAAGAATTTACATAATTGTTCTAAACGTTCAGAATAACAGATAAAATTTTGTTCAATTAAACAGACTGTGAAATGATGAAAAGATTAAACTGTGTTGATAAAAAGTAAGCACCATGCACACAAGACAATACTGAGGCCTGATGAAACCACAAGGGCATATTTCTATTAGCCGAATAAAATTCTCTCAGCTCAGTTTCTCTTGTGCCATTAACATTATTTGTTCCGGGTCCTCTTCACTCATTCAAGTCCATGAGCAGCAAAGCTGAGACTCTGCACAGCAGGTGGGTACGGTATCAGTAATATTGGATTCAGGAAAGTCAGACTGAGCACAGATTTAGCTTTTTTCTCGCTAATCTATGGTGGTGTGTGCGTGTGCATGGTTTCCTTGGCAACGTGTGGGAGAGAGTAATGTTAGAGTGACTGGGCGTGTCTCCTCTCACAACAGTCTACCGTAACGTGAGCCACTGTTCTTTTTTGTTTGTTTGTTTTTTTTAGAGTGGATGGGGTGCAGGGCTTGGTTGGTGACGAAAGCGAACACCAGACCGGTCTCAAATCCCATGATCAACCAGAAGCAAAACTTGTCTGCAATAGCCTGATTTCAACCACTAGAGGGCAGTTGCTATGCACATTTATAATGGCATATGGAAAAGTCAGTTAATTTGCACTAGAATGTCAAGATTTAGGCCTGAATCAATCAGAAATACTACAACATACTTTTTAGCCTCAGTTTTCAGCTGAAAAAAGGTGGTTTAGGGATTTAGTTACTTTTTGAGCAAAGGGAAAGTAGTGTTGGGCAGACTGCATTTTGACTGTATTAGTCTTATATCTGGAAAAGAGGTATCAAAAATGCAATGCATTTTATTCCACTCGACTGCAGTTTGTCTTTGTGTTCTTGGTTCTGCACAGATACCAATGTGATGTGAGATCCTTGGCCTGATGGTACAAATGTGAATATTGACAGTTTCTCAGGTAAATCCTTTCGTGACCAGCCATTCGTCAGTAACTCTTTTTTAATGTCCTCGAGCAAAGCTGGTTTGATGGCTCAACAGCTCGGCTGGGAGGAAGCCTCTCAGTCAAATACTTGAGGGGCAGGGAAAGTGGTGAACTGTTTGTGCACTTAGGCTGTTCGTTCACACACAAACGGCTTTCTGGGGGCCTGAAAATGCAAACTTCTGAAACCAGGTTCCAGAGCGTAATCTTTTGAAACTTCCACCGCTAATGTTGCCATATAATCAGGCAATGCATTGTTCCTGTGAGAACGGTGACATCACAGCCCAACTTTGCACATGGGTACTACGTGTTCAGTCAATTAGCCATGCACAAGTAAAAGGACAACAACAACAATGGCAGACCACTGAGCTGTGCGTTTGAGCAGGTGCATGGTGAGACTCTGGGGTGTTTCATTACAAAGTTACACTGTTAAATACTGGCCTGGCTTGCATACTACAGTGTTCTCAGACGTTTTTGTGAATCCACATACACAATTATATTTCTCAAAATGTTGTCCTATGAATGTTGATTTTTTTTTAATGCAAAGAAAGACTTTTTTCTGTTTTTAGTAGGCCTGTTGTTGTCTAAACATGGCCTTTTATTACAGAAGCGTTGATTGCCCCATCGTACTGAATTCATCAAACTGACCTCCATCTGTTCTGAAGGCTGTGTTTAGTTGCGATTTGGTATTAAAGACTCCATCATGTTCTTAAAGGTGTCCTGTCATGGTTTTGATGGTGTCATGTGAGGCAATGCAAATCCCTTTCAAACAAAGTGTTACTGTACTTCAGTGTAACATGGAAAACTTACTCATGAGGGTTATTTCTTGCATCAAAATAAAGTGAAGACAGTCAAGTAGGCTAAACATGGTGCGTGTGTGTGAGTTTGTATGTCTAAAATTATTCACACAATAACGATACATTAATAAAGCCTAATTGATCTTCATAAAGGGGATCACAGCTGCCAGATCGTCTTTACAGATTCAGTCGCTGACAGCTGCAGAAACTTTTGTCTTCATTGGATCCAGAAATGTCAAACTCCAATATGAGCTCAAAATCCACTTGATTCCCCCTTTGGCTGTAGACCAGACCATAACATCACTCAGTATCACTCAATATCATTCAAAGCTCACTATAGCTCTAAGAGAGAGAGAGAGAGAGAGAGGGAGAGAGAGAGAGAGAGAGAGAGAGAGAGAGAGAGAGAGAGAGAGAGAGAGAGA
>JAQLOL010000002.1:305737-316528 GCA_029783665.1 Naso thynnoides
ATCACTTCCACAGTCAGGAGGGGAACTATGAAGTGATTACCTCATCATTACTTTAGACGTCACTGAATCGACGCAGGAGAAACTGTCTGATAGCTGTGTCTTCGTCTGGCGTATCCACATGATTAACGTTAACATTCCTCCTTGTTACCTGTGCTCGTTTCAGCAAAGTGTGTCTCCAGGTGAGTGTTCGCTTGGTGCTCCAGTGAACTCAGTCTCTGTTCTTCAAAGCTCACCGACGACCGGCCTTCGGTCCAGTTTTCCTTCTTTCTTTTAAAGTCTGAATGTCTTCCAAACGTCAGGCTGAACGTTGGTGTTCTGTTAACAGTGTCGTGTCAGCGTTGTCAGACCACGTTGTCTTGTTGATCCCTGCCAGGCACGGGTTTCATAGCAATGGTCGCGGTTCGATGATGTGACCAATAAGACTGTTGTAGAAGTGGCATGAGAGTCTCGCTCTGAACTTTAACCTTAGACGAGATTTGGAGGTGGCTTGCAGCCGCAGCAACAGCTAAGCTAAGCCTCAGTGTAACTGATTATTAACTTTAAAATCGGGCCATTGTCCGATTCAAACACATTTGTATCGATGCAGGGCCGCACATCGAGGCACTTCCATCTCTACTGTTAAATATCGATTTTTGATTCCGGTCAGTGAATCTTTGCACCCCCCCACAGTAACATTTCAGCTGGTGTTTAAACTCAGCACGGGTAATTGGTTCATCAGTGAGCTTTCTCTCCGCAGTGACATCTGAACGAGCCGCCTGCTGCTGGTCTCACCGCGAGCTGCAGCTGCTCACAAGTCCAAAGACTTAATGACAGATTTACAAACAAGCTTTGTTTGGATAAACTGACTGCGTATTTGACCATCTGCATGGGAACATTGTCGCCTGAAATAAATCTAAAACTTACTGAAGCGATATATGAACAGTTTAACAACAACACTTAAAAACAGCTTTGCAGTCAGCAGACTGCAGTGTGTGTTGCTCCTCCTCCTTGGGACCACTTGGTACCCCAATGAAGGGGTGATTGAAAAAGGTGTGGTGTGGTTATTTGGTACCTTTTTGACAGCAGAAATGCAAAAGAAGGCGTCCCGTCCCATACCATGCCAAACCATAGCCCTGTGTAAACAATAATGAATAAAATGGAACTGAACCTTATAACAAAGCCAACAGCATTTCTTAAATGCAGACCTTCCTCATTTTAACATTGACTCACCTCACTGGCACAGCTTGAATGGCTTGAATAGTTGGTGGTGGGGTCAGACGCTGGTGAAAAAGGGTCTGGCTCTGCTGTGTGTTTTCTCGACTTCAAAAATTTGGCAGTGTCCTTCCGCCGTGCACCATTGTGCATAAATCCAGACAGTGCCGTTGGTGACAGGCTTCTGTCAGGATTTTGGTTCTTGCTAAAGTTTGTAACATTTCTGTGTGTGTGGAGGTGTAATAAAAACTGTGCATGCTACACAAAACGTCAATTTTATTTACATCATCATTCATTTTAACGGTTGTAGTTTTTTCTTTTTACATTTTTTTTCTCTAACTCTCGTCCCAAAATGTATTTACATTGTCATGGATCCTATTTTTATTGGCCTTGGTATGATTGAAGGTCCCTAATCTTGAGCCCTGCCAATACTAGTGAATTTCCACAGTTCTTGATACCAATTTCAATACCAATGTTTTTAAAAAAACAAAAAACAAAAAACAACCATATCATTCAACATACACTCCTTTATTAAAAACTGTTCAACATTCAACTTCAAGTACTTAGGCCTACTGTGCTTGATTAAAATCAGTTTTTTTAAATTCAGCTGTAGTACCCAGCTGCCAAGATGTAAAAAATGTGACAATAATAAAGTGGCTAATAAAATGATAACAAAAAGAAATGACATTGCAAAAAAAAGAACAACAGTGGCATGTCACCTTCGAGTATTTAAGGCAAACAATACTGTTGTTAAAGGGGCACTTCACCTAAAAACAGTGCTGATTTATTTTGCACACAGTCTCACTCATCGAAAAACTCTACACAATTTTTTAGGCAATGCAACCAACTTTTTATGATGGCACAGCATTTCAACCTAGCATTCACATAAACATAAATAAAAAGTTAAACACATTGATCAAAGAAGAACACTGACCACACTCCAAACAGTCCAGCACTGGCACACAGCCTTAGAACAAGAAAAGTGCCTGACACACAAGTTGAGGAACTGTGTGAAATATCCAGGTTATGATAAAACTTAAAAAGAAAAGCAGTAAGAAGAGCACAGTCTGGTTAGGTGCTGCCATCTTGTGGAGATGCTCATTACAACAATGGCATCTCTTTCCATAGGTCCTCGAACTTCTCGTCTGTTCAAGGTTTCTCGAAAGGAACACAATAACATAATATATCAATGTTCCCTTGGGTCATTCTTGACTGTGATGGACTGACAATAATTCCTGAGGCAGTGAAAGCTTTTTGTGAGGCACAGCTTGATGCGGAAAAAAAGTTCAGCTGTGCGCACATCCAAAAGCAGTTGAATGCTGGATGCTGGACAGAATCGAAGTGGGTACAGAAATGCAGGAATAGGGTCTGCACACCAGATAGTGCTCCCATGAACATTTATTACCTCCGCTGGCCCAAGCCCTTCTTCAAACATGACAAAAGAGCAGGTATGTACCACATAAGTACCCGTATGGGCCGCTCACCCAACAGCTCATGTAAGTACAAGAACAAAAACGGCCACAAATAAACATGTGCAGGGCTGGGGCGACGTGTCAACATAATCTGATGCCATTGATTACATGAAGACATTGATTAATGTAATTTAGGAATGTCGCAAGGATGTAAACATAAGACCTGAGTGAACCCGCCAATTTCCCATATATTTCCTAGTGGCTTTCTTTACGTCTTGATCTGGTGTCATCCGCCCGGTGAGGGTTTCATTTTTGGATGGACTTTACAATTACAGGCATTAACACTAACGGACATGGAGCTGAAAATGATTGCTGCCTGACTTGTATCTCTGGAAGCATAGAGTGTTACTGTTAAAACAAGCTTAAATTAATGACGAAGAGTGCCGCTCGCTCTCTCGTTAAAAGTCAACCTAGCTCACCCAGCACACCGCTCGCTCTCTCCCTGCAATCGGTTAGGAAAAAACCCCAGCCCAACGACCAACAGTCAGAGATCGCTCTGTAGCTGTGGGCAGAAGAGTGCAGTGCACACAGGTTTTTTTGTTACATTTACATTCCACTCTGCAGTCATTTAAAATATTGTCTCGTTGTCAGTCTTACATATTTGGTCACATTGGTTCTAGTCTGACGTAAAAACGATCTGAGAACCTCCACTTTTCACCCTGATCCAACCTTTGCAAAACGTGACACCCAGATAAATTTCTGATCTATCTGCTTTTGTCATTGATCAGAGTTAACATTAAAGTCGACAAGCATTTGTCTCACACATGGCAACCATGTTTCTACTCAATGCAGCGCACTCTTTCATCCAAAAGTGATGAAAAGCTGATGATAAGAGTGCAGCAGGCAGGAAGAGACCGACTGAGCAGGTGGTGGGGAAAAAGTAGTACTTTCAGCCACATGGCTAACGCAGTACCTGTGGTTACAGTATGAGTACGTCTGAGCAGTGCCAGCAGCTTGGCCCGTCCAAGTCAAGTGCAACATGAACCAGAAAAGTCAGAGCATTTGTTTGTTGATGATTGAATAAAATACTGAAATATAAGTGACAAGTTTTAAAATTTTATTTTGGGTAAATTAGTTGTTATATTAATTGAGTAATAAATAATGGATTAATTAAAAAAAAAATCAATATATTAATCAATAAAAACATAATCCTTAGGTGAACCCCTAAACATGTGACAATACAGTAGTACATGGGGTATCAAGTACCGTACATGGGTGCCATGAGTCAAAGAAAAAATACACAAAGAAAATAGGAACAATATAAATACTCAGAATGAAAAACACTGAGGATACTGAAAATATAGTACAGGTAATGCTGATAATAATAAAATAATGTTAATAATAACAATAATAGTAATGTTAAATGTACACATAACAGTACACAGGCAGTCCCACATTATTGAAGCAAATGTAAGGCCGCTTGAGGCAGCGATGCATAGATACTTCAGGGCGGAGGTGGTGTGTGTTCATTTGTTTTCCACCAGGAGAGCACATCGTTCTCAGCGCTGGGTTCCGACATATTCTTGTATACTAGAAACTCATCTTTCAGCTCATCACTTGGGGAGAGGAGCCCTGCAGGAGCTGAGGTGGCACCATTGCCTTTCTTTTCTCCCTGTATACTTAAAAGCAGCTGTCTCAACTCACCCTTTAACTTTTTTAATGGCCTGTGTAGGCTTGAGGCCTCTGCCTGTCCTGGGCCTGGTACATGATTTTGACTTCTGTCATGGGCAGCACCCCTTACTTGGTCCAGAAGACACTGTCTGACTTCATCCTTAAGCAAAACAAAGGTGTCTTTAAACCTGGGGTCAAGGAAGGTGGCAGTGTTCAAAATAAGCTGCAACTCTTTGTCATCATCAGCACGCTGATTAAGAGAGTGCCTGAACACTTCATCTCCCCAACAAGTAGGCAGTCATTCTCTGGATCACTGACGTGTGAATATCTTGCATGTCAGTGGCAAGACAGAGGAGAGGGTAGTGTGCCTCTCACCACTTGGTGCATCAGTAAAAGGATTCAGTGGTTCAAGGACTTCTTCAAGGTCTCTGCAGTCGTAACGTGGGCGTGCCACTTCTTTAGGTCCTCTGCCAGCATTGCACACACAGCTTGCTGCTGCTCCAGAAATCTGTCCACCATGTCATACGACAAATTCCAACGAGTGGCTTTATCATGTATGTGTTCATGTTCTGGGAGTAAGAGATCTGTCTTTCTTTTTTAGCAGGTTGACGTGAAAGCTGCAGTGACCTGGTGAAGGCAGATAGGTCTCCTGTTAATGTCTATGGCTTTGTTGAGTGCAGGGAGCAAATTGTGGCTGAAATGTGGGATTCATGTGTAGTCATCTTTAAAGGCCTGCTGGTTGTTAGATCTCGTATCTGTTGTTACTCCTGCCATTCTTGAAATGTCAAACTGCCATTTCTCCATTTTCTCTTCAAATTCAAATGCCGAGCTCTTACCTAGTAGTAATAACAAAAGTAATTCGTTTTTTGTTTTTTAAATAAAGCACTTTCTATGTCAAAGTACTATAGTCATTAAGAAAATAAAGGAGCAGAATGAAAACAAAAAGAGACTATAAATATATACATTTGTGTTCTGTGTTAATCCTGCACAGCTTGAACACAAGGGGCCAGTTGCACTAAGTGGTCTTAAGACTTGTCGTAACTCCTGAGTCAGTCTTAGCTAAGACCAGACTTGATAGTGGAATCTAAGTTGGTTGTGCCAACAACATTTAAGCCTGGTCTTACGCCCGGACCCAGTGACGCACGTCCATGTGACTGCTGTTGCCATTCAGTCACCAGCTGGCTCATTGCTGTTTGTGTAAAGATGCTGTACAACAAGCAGTAACAATGTGGGCGGTTGCCTTGAGGTCCAAGAAAGACCTCAAGTTTGGGGACAGCTCTTTGATGAATTCAGAATAGGGTTGCTAATTGGGTACATTTCCCTTTTTTTCCCCTCGTACCGATAGTTGATAATGTTAACGAGCCTTAGTCTGTCGATACAAAACGCACGTCTTTTTCTCAGTCTAAGTTTTATTCACTTGGTTTAGTTAATAAAAAAACAAGATAAACAAGCAGATTAGCCTAATAAAACAAGGCATGCTCAAAGCAGCTGTTCTCTGCCTGTCCTTATTCAATAAGTAATAACAAACAGCACTGCCAAATAGAGGGCATATACTGCCATTTCTCCACTAACAAGGAAGGCCAAACCAGATCAAAACCCTCTTTTAACAAAGAGAAAGTGCTTTATAAAAGGAAAACAAAACAAACACTTTTCTTCAAACTTTAAACTTTAGTTTTGCTGCTTTGTATTTAAGAACTGAATGTAATCTTCACAGTCAGGAGGGTATTATGAGTGCAGAAAATCCTAAATACTTTTATTCATGAAACTGAGCATATCCACGGGGTTGAGTCTTGTGTGCAGTGTGTTCACTGTAAGTCCAGCAGCAGAAAACACCCTCTCAGCACTGATGTCCCTGGGATCCACAAATGTTGCATGGCTAACTTGACCAGGCTCGTGAATCACTCCATGTGAGCTTTCCACCAGACAACAGGGTTTACTTGAGCTCTCTAGTTTCAGTGTAGATTTTTGGGGCTCTCTGTGGATGTGAAATAATTGAGTTTTTAGGTAGCTGATATCTGGGGTTGTGTTGCACCAGCATTTGCTGGGACATACTTTTCTACAGTATAGACAGGAACATGATCTGTGCGTATCGGGGATGGCCAAGGTTAACCTTTAACTGGTTAACTTTTGATAATTCCTTTAACTGGTTAATACTAAAGGTTAAATTTAACTTTTTGTTTTTGTGGGAGTGAGCGTGTGTGCAGCACAAGTGACGACGAGCATTGCCGAGTGAGGGACGCGTCTACACACTCCTCCTTGCGGTGTCTGCTGAGTCCGAGCTCCAAAACAAACAAAATGAAGCCAGCAAAAAAAAGTCATGTGTGGGACACTTGCTCCAAAAAGGGAGATGACGAGGTTGTCTGTAGCATGTTCGACAGGTGTTCAAATAGAGTGAGTGAGACTCCTCGGTGCGCTGGGTTAGGAGAAGGAAGCTGCTCACTTTACTTTCTCCTGACTTTCCTTTGTGTGACTGTGTGGTCATGTGACGTTTTCCCATCAACACTGGACTCTGACAGACAGAGTGACAGCTGACTGACAGGAGTCCAGCGCTGGTTGAATGTGCAGCAACAGATCAGAAGCCGTCTCATGTGTGAATGTCTGAATCTTCATGACGCTGCGTGCTCACAGACTTTTGGTCATGGGTCATCTTCACCTGTCGAGGCTCCACAGAGAGCAGCTCGGGCCTTGAGGGGGAATGAACTGACGTCTTTAATAACCGTGTATATACTGAGGAAAGGGATCAGCTGATTGATAAACGCTGCTCCTGCTTCACGTGATGATGCTCTGTCCTCCCTCCTCCTCTCTGCAGAGCTACGGTAAACTTTATGAATGCGTGTAATAATAACCATGAACTGCGTCTCATCTGACGTAAAACAAAAGATCGGCTTCCATTTGCGGGATTGTCCCGCAGTAAAACTCCAGATATTTGGGATCTTAGTGAATTATGCACAATCCCACGCCGAATTTTAGGCCCTACTGACACTGGCACGATGCAAGGAGGGGAGAAGGAATGCTGAATATTGTTTGGTGAATTTTAATTTGTGTCAAAAATGGACTTGACACATCAAAACATTTCGCTGTTTTGTACCAAGTATAAGCATTGACAAAACTCTTGATTCAGGTGACAGCTCTGAGGAGAGTGATGGTGAGGCAGCCGCTGCAGCACCACGCCACGAGCACAGCGCCATGCTGTTGCTCCTGGGAGACGACTACAACACTGACAGACGCGCAAGTGACCCAGGGACAGAGGTGGATAACTGCATTAAAGACAATCCCCCGTCATTAGATACTAATCCTCTTCAATGGTGGAAATCAAATGAGACTGGCTGTCCTTGTGTGGCGTTACCTGTGCATTCCCGGGATATCGATACCATCTGAGCGGGTATTCCCTGAAGCGGGTCTCTTGTCAACAGACTGCCCTCCAGATTAACCCCAAAGCATGTCGACATGTTGGTATTCTTGAATAAAACCTGGTAGACATGAATCAAGCTTTAGCTGACACTGAGCTGAGTAGGGAGGACTGAAGTAGGTCTTGCCCATTTATTTTATTTACAGCTTTAAATAAGACCAAATTACATTTTTGCCTTTCAGAGCTTGAGGATGTTATGTGTTTTTGTTCAGTAAATAGATGTATTTTCATTCTTTTATTATTAGAAAACTGGGCAACTATTTGTTTTAATAGTTATAAAACATTTTGTTAGGAGTTTTTAAGGATTCAGTGTGTGTTTTAGTTGAGTAGGTCTACATGAAAAAATTGTTCATTTATTAGGCTGCTAGAGAGTTGGGCAACTATTTTCTGTTTAAGTCAAAATATTTTCCTGCACGGGAATTCAAGGCCACAAAGAGGCTTTGAGTTGTTGTCGGCTACAGTGGCCTCGCACCGGAGCGCGTTTTCACACATTTTCATTTTCCTAATCTGTTTTTATTAATTATGAGGTTGGACTAGTGTTTGAATTGCATTAACTTCATGTTGTATACATTTTCTATGCTGCCCTGTCTATATATTATTCCATCTAGAGCACTGTAAAGTAGCCAATGTGTGATGGAGACTTAGTAGCCTACTGCGAAAATAAATCCTCCTTATGGCAAACAACATTAGTTTGCGAACATCAGTTGCATTACTTCTGCTAAAATAAAACATTAGTTTGTATCCTACTGCTAAAATAAAGCCTTTTCTTATGGGAAACAAAATCTGTTGTATTGTTTTTTTTCATGAGTCAATGACGCATCTTCATTTGCATATTAACCAGTTAATTGCCGGTTGAGGGCTTCCAATGACTGGTTAAGAAAAAAATAACCTTGGCCATCCCTAGAGTGTATGAATTACGTACGTGCCTTGTCCAGCTTTCTTGCCTCTCATGCATTTTTGTCATACTTTCTCTGCCTTTGCAAAACCAGCGATATGGTTGGTTGTGTATGTGTCTGTTGACTCTCCTTCTGCCTCCCCTTGTTGATATCCTCCTTTATACTGAAAAGAAAAAATATAAGATTTCAGTTCAGGTAGCTCATTGGCTGAAGGAAAACAGCACATACACAAAAACACACTCACACCCACTGCTCTTGAGTAGTTTACATTTACTGATACAAGGTGCTTCACTAAGTTGGAAGTGTTTCCTCCTTTTGTCTGGAAACTTCGGAAGCACCTTTCGCATCTTGGATTTCATGAATTTATTATTACCCTGTGACCATCAGGCTTGAACGTAAAGTAATGTTGCTCCCATACACAGATCTTGCCATGTTTTTTCTTGAGCAGCTGAGGTGAAGCTGCAGCATTTTCTTTGACTTTAACACTTAGAATTTGTGCACTGTCCCCTTAAGTTTCCAGAAAAAATTGTTACACCCTGACAAAATTGTGCATCTGATCCCTACAGTACTATAAAAAAGTGGATATCATGGTATTTTTAAAATGTTGACATCGCATTGATGTCGATGTTTGCTTCTCATGACAGCCATAAATGACAGTAATAACATCTTAAACACTAAACCCTGAGTGCTGGTTTGGCACTGTGAGTGATCAAACCCGAACATCTGTTGTCTGGTCCATCTTTGTTCTATGCTGACATACAAAGAGGATGGATTAATGTGAAAAAAATTCCAATCTTTGCCACTAACTAAATTTTTTGTGTGTTTTTAGGAGGAGGAGTTCTATCTGGTAAAGTTGAAAGGCTTTCCTGAGTCAGATAACACGTGGGAACCTAAGAGGAACCTTAAATGCCCAAAACTGATGAAGCAGTTCCACCTGGATCTGGATCAGGAGCTTAGGCGCCACAAGAGACGCTGCACCCCTAAAAAACTTGACCGAGAAGTTGCATTGTTCCTGACACAGAAAGCCAAAGTTCGTCATAGTCTACAACGCTGGGAGGCTCATTTGAACCAAACTCGCAACCACCCTGGTCGTATTTTTGTTGTAAATGAAGTAGACTTGGAGGGTCCCCCGAAAAACTTCACCTACATCAATAACTACAAAGTAGGCCAGGGCATCGTGTTAGATGAGATGGCTGTGGGTTGTGAGTGTAAGAATTGTTTACAGGAGCCCGTAAATGGCTGCTGTCCTGGTGCCTCTCTTCACCGCATGGCCTACAATGACAGAGGGCAGGTCCGAATTCGGCCAGGGACGCCCATATATGAGTGTAACTCCCAGTGCAGCTGTGAAACTGATTGTCCCAACAGAGTAGTGCAGAGGGGCATCCAGTTCGACCTGTGCATATTTAAGACTGAAAATGGCCGGGGATGGGGCGTCCGCACACTGCAGCATATCAAGAAGAACACATTTGTCATGGAGTATGTGGGAGAGGTAAGACCCGGTTAAAAACACATTTTTGTACTTGTCAGCAAATACCTAGTCATTTTTAACTTGAAGATCTAATGCATCTTTCTTTGCATGGTGAAGGCATCTAAGGGAATGAGGCATACCAGACAGTTCTGAAGTTCACTCGAACTGTCACAAGACCAAATTTACATTCATGTCCCCACAACAGCTGATAGCTAAAGTTGGTTTTGTACAGAAATAATGTGAATGTTATTGTAATATTAATAATAGGGCTGCAACTAATGATTATTTTAATTATCGATTAATCTGTAGACTACTTTTCGATTAATCAATCAGTTGAGTAAAAAAAAGTTTTTAATTTCAACCCCTTTATTCAAAATCCAGACATTATTTCAAAATGAAAGCCGTGCAAAGTAGTGCACAAATTACAGGTTGCTGCTCGAATGTCCATGAGCTGGAATAATAAACCCTAAAAAGTATTCTTTTTAAAAAGCTAACTAAGTAACTAGATGTTGGAACTGTTTGATTATCAAAGTGTACATTTTTTTTAAACTATTTTTAATTTGGTCTTAAAAAGAGAGAACAGTCCGATTAACAGCTGACCAAAATGTGATGAATTTTGGATGACTACAAATGGACTGTAAACCTTTTTTCAGTTTTTGTTAGCTTCAACTATGAAGGATAAGAATAACGAAGATGTGACTATAACTAAGAAACATTTTTGTCTCAATACTAAGAAATCTGTGT
>JAQLOL010000002.1:337728-348706 GCA_029783665.1 Naso thynnoides
GCCCTGTACGACAGAGGAACACCGCATCAGTCTTCAGACGTGGTTTTTATTGGTCAACAGCACAAATGCTCTCTGGTTCAAGTTCCTTCACTATTTCGACATCGTGGCCGCTACCAGTGATAACGTGGGCTCGTAGCAAACCTGGTGTTAGTTTTGCTGCTCACAGTAACGTCACACATCCTAGTCCTGTTGCCCTGTTTTTAGCGTCCTAGTGTTTGTAAGTGGGAGAAATATTTGAGACAATTTAATGCAACCAAAACAACATGCAGCTTCTTCTTACAGAACAGAGTTTACCTTGCTTCTATGACAAAACATTTTCTTGTTCTCAACAGAATGCAGTGCGGCATAACCTCAGTCTACACAAGTGTTTTGTGCGAGTGGAGGGAGGAAAAGGAGCTGTTTGGACAGTGGATGAAACAGAGTACCAGAGGAAGAAAGGACAGAAGTATCACAGGTACAGACATCCTCAGAAAACACTCAAATGGAACCTGACGGGTGCACTACCAAGCAAGATTAATGGCTTGGCGAGGTCTGTAGAGTGTAACGCCTCGTTTCCACTTTCGTATGTGTAAGAAGGTGAGTCAATCAAAAGTCCATTCATTCCTACGAGATTCTCCACGATATCCAGAGTGCCTGCGAAACTCCTCCCCTCTGTAATATTTCAGTCCAGAATTTGCTTCAAGCACATTGAAAAAATCAAACGTTTGCAGTTGACTTTGGAGAGACCATTCGACAGTGTGCCAGCTTATCTAACAAGCTGCCACAACTGACGGGCCAGCTACTTCCATTCAGTTCCTAATTTGGATTGTGGCGTGAGTTTGTATAGTTAGAGAGGATGACGTCATAGTTTGAACACATTGTGAATCTGGTTCTGCCACTGTTGCATTTCCTTGAGGTGGACACCCGGGGCACCAGTTGCATACGTGAGTGGAAATGAGGCATACAGCCTGAGCTTGGCCACTCACATGGGTGGCTCTCTGTTAACCTGGCTTGATGAACATGGTATCTCATGTTGCACACCTAACCTGCTTAGCAGCCAGGGTTATTTTCTCTTTGTTTGTTATTTTTGTTTTTTTTTCCTCCAGAGTTTTGGCTTAAGACCTGCTAAAATGCACCTTGTACTAGTAAACTCATTTGTAAAAGTTACACTCTATACTCATTATTAGTCATCTGAGGAATACAGAGTTTAAGCTCAATACATAATTAAGACAATGTGCTTTATACTTTGTAACATGCTGCACTGTCGCGGGCACGCTAGTGTGGAGTAATATGTTATTTTTTTGTGTTAGCACAGTCCAGTCCCAGGAGACTTGGGAACTTTGTTTTGGCAGGGCCAAGCAGATGATCAGGCCTAAGTAAACAAATAAATCATAAAGGCTGTTACACAGTGTGTGTGAATGAATAAACATAAAAATGCAAATTGTTCAAATATGTTCGGATCAAAACTCTTCACACCGGCAGCAACGTGAATTTGCGACAGAAACACAGGAAAACAAATAGTGCCAGAGTTGTGACAGCTCACTGCACCGCCGTCGTGATCGGATGATGCGTCTGTTCACAGTGCCAACGTTCGGAAAAAGTCAGCCTCGACCCGAAAAATAAAGGGTCTGCTTGTTTGTTTCTCTGTGAAACTACTCATGCCCAATCAGCAGTTCTAAAACAAAAATTGGTGCAAATTATTTGCATGAAAAAATGCATCGGGCGTGTAAGGGCCTTAATCTGTTTGCTTGTTACTGTCAACCACACAGATTTAGTGGAGCTGTTGTGTGAAAGCAGTGTCCCACTGCAGGTCAGCAGTGATGCTGATGTGGGCACGAGACACCAGGCCACACCAGCGCTTCCTCCTGTGTGACCTTGCTTAAATATAGCCTAACAAGCACTCCTTGTTTGCATATTTACATGAAAACTTGTTTTTTCTTTTTTTACTATAATACGTTTTTTTTATTCTTCATCGGCTTTTTTATCCAGCTTGCAATCAATCCATTTCGTGCAGCGGTGGAGTCACGTTACTTTGATGGCAATGTGCACAGAGCCTGAGAGGGAGGTCCTGGGTTAACAAAGCAGGCTCATTACCACCATCATCGTGGTAATCGTTCATTCTTGGCTGGGATTTTAGCTTTAGTCAAGTCACCTCACACTATGAAAGTTAGCGTGCCCCTCTGCTCTATGTCATCCAGTGAGGAGAAGACACATATTTGTGTAAAGACGTAGGAAAGCAGAAGGTAAGGAAGGAAAGAAAACTACGAGGTAGAGGAAATTTGAAATTCAATTCCAATTTAGATTGAACAATTTTTAAGTCAGCATTAAATATCAGTTCATAGTTGACTGAAAGATAGTGGCTGTAATGAGAACACAGGTTGTCAGTGCAGTGTGTGTGTGTGTGTGTGTGTGTGTGTGTGTCCCACTAACTGTGTGTGTTTTCAGGGACTGTCCTGTGAAGTGGCTCAAGTCCTACTCTCATGACTGTCCAGAGGATCCCAGAGCAGCAGCAGATGGAAGGACTGAGCTGCTTCTGTAGTCTTCCAGTCACATCCACCTTACAGGAACTACATGAAGAACTGGATAACCTGCTGACATGTCTCACTGTGTTTCGAGAACAACTTTTTATTTGGTTTGTCACATAGGAATCGCTGTACTATAGCCAGGCATTCTTGTACATCTAAAAAGCATGTAGAACAAACCATACATGATGCCACTGCCATGCAAAGAAAAAAAGGACAGAACAGGGAAGAAAACACCTAAAAAAAGCAAACAAAAACAAACAGAAACTAGAGAATGTTTGTATGGATCTCAAATTCATCAATATGACACATTTTATCTGTGTAAAAAAGTGAGTTTCCAGTGAGTGGATGGCAATGCATTATGAATTATAGGTGGTGATTTTTCTATGAAAGCATATCCTGAAAATAATTAGACTGTTCTTTTAATGATAGAGGCTGAAGGAAAGAACCTTGAGTGTATTATGATTTTCTTGGCAACAGTTAAACCTGCAAATATGATGTTTTGAATGTTATCTCTGAGAGTCGGTATTGAATAAAAATGAAGTTGGCTGTTTAGGAACCGGAAATGTGCTGATTTTTTCAAGACACCTCAGAGTAGAGAGTAGATCAGAGAAAACAACGACATATTTACTTACACCATTTTGACTACATTTCAGAGAGTTTGATCTATCTGTGAGTTTCATTTTAAGTTCACGTATAAGATCAAATTTATGAACAAACTTTCAGCGAATGAGCTGATGGACTAGATCTTTTCCATGAGATAATTATGTTTGCCCAAATATGTTCCCAAATTTTCACAGATTAAGTCGAGTTCTTTGTGGAACAGAAGGTAAAATAAATCCCATGGAACTCCATGAGATGGCTGAAGCTTTTTTGATTAATTGAATGATTCCCCCTGGAGGTCCAACCCTAATTAAAGATTATAATCTTATATTATAATTATACTAATACTAATACTAATTATACTCATTATCAGTATTTCATTTTGATGTTGGACTCCAATAGAGCAGCTAAACACAACTGAGCAGTAAAGTCTCTAGATCCTCAGTAAACTGTGACTCCGCCCTCTCTATTCCTTCTGTTTCCTGCATTCCGTCAAAACGATCTGTGTAGCTTCCTCCTCCCTTCCTCATGAGCGCCTCAGCACTTGGCTGGCCTCACAACCCCTTTACTGACAGAAAATAATCACAGGACACTGATAACATGATACTCACAGCTCGTGCTTCTCCCTCTTCAACAGGACAAAGCAACACACGGCCCTGTAGCAGCAGGTTAGCCGTTAATCCAGCTCATGTGCTCGTGTTGAGGAAGGAAATAAGTCCACAAGAAACAGGAACGCTCTCAACTTCTGTCTGCTGCTCGCCTCTTTAGGAAAGCTTAACAAAGTCAGCTGTCCTTCATTCACCTGACAAAAACATTATAGTGGAGCCATCTTGAACAAAGTGCTGACAGTAACCCCTGAAGCAGAGAGCAGCGGTGTCTGAGCAGAGTGATGGAGATGTGCACAGCGCTGTGTGACATGCCCATATAAGGAAGTCCAGCACACATTATCGTCACTGGGAAAACACAGTAAAAAAAACCACAGTAAAACACAGCGTGCGGAGCTCACTTCCAAAAGCACGAACCTCATCATGTGATGCTTTGGCATCATTTAACACGAGTATCTGACATTCTAACAACATTTATAGAAAAAATCATTTGCTGACCAAAAACATTAATTTTCTTCTTGAGATTCTGACTGTCACAGACATATTAAGATTATGCATCTCTGGGTATTGTATCCAAATTTCAGTGTATTATCATTTGTATGTGCTATATGAGAGAATGTGCTTACAATTAAACCTAAAAGCAGAGTGGCACTGTGAAAATGATGTGAGGTGTTTTTCTGAGGCCTTCAAAGGAATAAGGAGAAACTTATCCCTGCTTATTCTACAAACTGAAAATTGACTGTGGAGAAAAGACGTGTGGTGAGAGGGGTGATGAAGAAGAGAAGAGCTGTTGAATGAAGAAGCGGTTCAGATAACATCCTGGACAGCATTTATCAAACCTGAAGAGAGGTGCCAAAGGTCTTACCGGAGCATAAACAGCAGTGAGGTGATGGCAAAGTTTTCATGACGAAAAGGCCCCATACTGGGCATTGCTGCACAAAAGGGACTGGTGTCTGTGTACCGTCTCAGGATACAACAAGGCATGCATTGCATGAGCATCTGTCGGTGAAAGAAAAAGAAGTTTCTACCAGTAAAAATGCTTCCACAGAAAGAGAGGGAGAGACTGCCGATGGAGCACGGGGAGGATTTTTTTATAACAGCTTGAATGTCATCTTATCACGCTTCTGTTCACGCCGTGCGTTGACGCCTCAGACTTTGGCGGTGTGTTCTCGAAGGTGAACTTTAAAAGAACTGTCGATAAGGCAAACAGCTCTTTGTATTCCATTTTAATGCAAACACATGCTAACTTTGTTTTATGTAATCCATATGTGCATTGTGCAAGAAATTTTAATTAAAGCAACAAATCCGAGAGAAATGTGCGGATAGGTGAAGTCCTGTAGTCTGTGAGGGTTTTGTTTTACTGGGCACTGTTCACACCTCAACATGTGAGTCGCACAAAGAAAGGCCTGCAAATCAGACCTAAGTGAAGTTTAACCCCGAGTCCTTCGCCCCCTTTGCACCTAAAACGTGTTTTTGGTGATTATATTGCAACGGTACTGGATCACACACATTTCCACCTGGTATCAATATGTGTCTCCAGCATCCACAGTGAGGTCCAACGGCCAACTTTTCCGCTCAGCTTAACCCCACACTCTCTTTTTCCTCCTCTGCTCATCTAGCTTTTAACACCACCTCAGCTGACCCTTCCCTAAGCTCCGCCCTTGAATGCAAACGAGCCAATCATAGCATAGCATCTGCCAGCTCTGACCTGGGTTCGAAAACTACACAGCTGTGCTCCACAGAAACCAACGCAGTTTTTTCAGATTTTCATCAATTTCAGGTTCCTCTGTGGCTTTGAAGCTAGTTTTTATAGGAGGACTTAAAGTTCTGTTTCACTGAGCCAGAGTTCTGACGTGGGGCCGGGGACGTTTTAGATTCCAAAACAGATTCTCAGTGCCTTAAAAGTGGGCCGGTACCACCTGCAGATTTTCCCCCCTGGCCGTAGCGGGATGTCTCACAGGCTCCCTGTACCCTTTCCTGCTCTCTGTACATCAGAGTGTCTCTCGCCGATGCATTCGGACACTTGAATGACATCAGGGTGCACTACGTGACGCTCATCTCTCTCTTTGCTCACGTGATGCTTCCTCGATTGTTCTCGTGTGGAATGTCAGATTAACTCACAAGTCACACTACTGTTGGATAAACGAGGAAAAGCAAAAGAATTTAAAAAATAGACAGTGATAATGATGGCATGGCTCCAAAAGGTCACAAGGAGAAGGCGAACTGGAACAGATTCTGACGATGACGACGACTCTCCGACAGTCGAATGTGTACGGTCAAATACAGAGGCACACAACTGAAAGTAATGTGTTTAATGAATTAACTGTGAAAGCATTATCTTCTAGTATCTTTTATTCATTGTACAAATTCCGAACGTAGACTGTTACTTGATGATATTCATGCAAATTTTTCTAACTAGCAAGGCACTTGTTTTCAAATCATGGTTGCAACCTTTTGGACTAATGAGGCAGTTGTTTAACAATGCCACAGCAGAGGAGCGAGCGCTGACATGTTTCAAAGGCGACCTGAATAAGATATTCACGATGGCTCGGAAGGTGTACTTGAGCTTGGATATGATTATCGTTACCAGACAGTTTGTGAGGAATGGGTGACAGAATAATTTTTTTTTTGCCTCCCAAGTCAGTGTGGAGGTTTAGAAACATTTGGAAGCGATGAGATTTGGTGTTTCTGTCTTTCTGAAGCAGGTTGCGATATGCGCCACAGCTGTCATCCTGCTGCTCCGCAGCCCACAGCTCCAGTAGCTATATCGTGTTATACCACCGAGGTATCTTTGTGACGGTGACACCTTTTTTCAGCGCACTATTTCAGGGAAAAGAAAGAGATCTTGAGACTTTGTAACTTACGGAAAGGTACTGATGAAGTAATGATTAAGTGTTCAGTAACCACCCAGTATGATGCATGTAATTAAAATCTAATAACAGAGTAATGAGAGTCTAGTTAGTTACTACTCAGTACTATGTCTGACTAACATCAACTGAGGTGCACAAAAACAAACATAATTTAAAAAAAGTGGTTAGTTTGATTAATTCACAACTTTTTTTATGGACAAATAATTACTTATTGATTCATCAACACAGTATTCACGGCCTGGTCTCTTGTAACCGATCACTGTTTACTTTATAGACCTTCATTAGGAGTTACTGTGTGAAATGTGAGGGGGTTTTTCCCTCCAGTCTCCTCCATCAGATGTGGAACCTTTCAGGCCTCTTCTCATTGAGATAACCCCCCACTAACATCACTTTGCCAACCCATTGTGCATCTTTGCACTTAGAAAGTTGAACCCTGGCTCACAAAGTCTCTTCACTGGAATGAGTGTTGTGACATTTCCTCTGAAACTGTGTGTGCAGCCTCTCCCCATCAGTCTCACTGCAGCAACAAGGCAGGGGCGAGACTCCTGATGAAGCGAGTGGGTAAGAAAGACACGAGAAACACCACGACTTAGCATACGTGTTCCAACATCCAGTGAGATTCGTCAGGTATACAGTGTTTCCTCGTTTAGTGTAGGACTGGTAGAGACACGACGACATAACTATGGCTTACAGAGCAGACGTCCTTAGATCGGTCACGATGCCGCTCTTTGTCACATGTTGAGGTGGATGTTGCTGATCTCCTGCGTAACATGGAAACATTGCAAGACTGATGCATAACCAAGTGCTGTTATATTACCTTCAATTAAACTGCATGTTCAGTGACACAGTAACTTACATGAATGGTGATCTGTCATGAATCCTTTCCAAATGATCATTAATAAATCTGAGGGAATCTGTTAGTTGACTTTGATTGACAGCAGTCAGCACGTCATGTGGAGCCCCTCTCACACAGCCAGGCTTACCTTCAGGAGAAAGTGAAACTCTCAGTGTGTGTAGAATAATTACTATGTTTGTATCGTCATCAATCCTCCAAATGTCTTTTTTCTCACCCTTTTTTTTCTGTCAAATAGTTGTGTTTGCTGTACTTGCTGGAATTTGAAGTGCAGTTATTTTATTTTTTTTAGCATTGCTTCCTGCACTGTTCATCCTGCTTGTATTTAAATCATTGTGGAGACATAATCAGGTGAATTATTCCCTCGTTTATATGCTTTGCGTGAACTGATGTGGATATGAAGCATCTGCAGCCTCACTGACATGTGTGTGACTGTGGAAAATTGTCACAGTTTGCAGTCTAATCAACACCAGTCTCTCTGTTTCACCCTGAATGCAGCATGATCACTAACTCACTCCCCAGCCAATCACCTGCTCTGCTCCACCGCAATCAGACTCAACCGCCCGCTCCGTCTCCTTAGCTTGTGTCTTCTGTTTGCTTGTGTCTTCTGTTTGCTTGTCTTCTGTTTGCTTGTGTCTTCTGTTTGCTTGTGTCTTCTGTTTGCTTGTGTCTTCTGTTTGCTTGTCTTCTGTTTGCTTGTGGACTACTCATAATAAAAGTCATTACCAACTTTACTCCCGTTATCTGTGAGTTGCATTTGGGTCCATCCACTCTCTGTTTCAAAAATAGATTAAAATTAATTTCTGAGGTTAAACATCTCCCTCTGTGTTTTACTCTCAGGTGTGTTAATTCTTGTAATTATTATAAAGAGGCATCCATTGTGCACTCTGGAGTAGGGGTGAGACAAAATATTTATACCACAATATGTCGTTGTACTGACAGGATTAATGAGACGCTGGTGCCAAATATTGATATTATCATTAAAATAACTTGTTGCTGTGAACAGATTTTTCTGCCATTTTGACAAAGCAGCGTTACTACTTCATGACTCCTTGCAGTGGTGCCATGACATGAATGTGGGTAAAACAAACCGAAATGAATACACAAAAGGAGAAGCTGACAACAGGATAATGGACGGTGCTTACTTGAATATTTAGGCTACACTTTATTTCTGATTAAGTGGTTTCACCTTACATGCACTGAGAGAGACATAGAGTGAGTGGAAGAGGGAAGGAGAGAAAGAAAAAAGAGATGGTGTCACAAGGTCTCATTTCTAACAAAACGTGTCTTACCCGATGTTGTATTCTCGCCTCCTGCTGACTCCTGTGTGTGTGCCTCATCGTATGCCATAACATTATAATCCATCATCCTTGTCAAAAAAATGGTTAAAATACATCCAACAAGTTTTCCGAAGTAACAAAGTAAATATGCCTTCCTCTTGGAAGAGCATGGCTGAGGAAAAGTTAATCCACACATTTTTGCAGATTAAAGTCTCATGAAACATGTCACGCTTAATATTATAATATTACTCAAGAAAATAGCCTCAACTGGTTTGGATATAGCTCGTTCATTTTCAAAACTGTACCAAAGTTATTGCTAATTTGGATTCATTCATCTGTATTCAGTAGCAACTTCCACAAACAATTAACGGCACATACTTTCTTCTTGTCTTTATCCACAGTTTGCATGAAGCAGGCCCAGACAGATGAGTTACTGCTCTGTTTGATCTCTCTGTATTCATTTTCTTTTAACTCTTTCTTCACATCTGCATTGAAGGTATTCATTTTTTCGTTTGAGACAAGTAACTGTGCCAGATTCATGGCCTGCCGCACTCTGCTCTGATTGGCTAGTACTCGTTACCTGCACTGGTTGGATTGGTTGGTTTAGGCAGTGAAAACAATCAATCAATTACGTAGGCTAATGTTAGATCATCTTCGGGTCTTTTTGGGTCCAATCGGGCATTATGTATAAATTAAACAGACCTGGGATCTGTGGCAAAAAAACGGGACCCTGCCTGGACCAAACTGATGATATGAAAAGTGGACCCTGATCTGTACGGGTCCAGGTTCAGGTCTTGGGTTTCACGGGGATTTGGACCCCTGAAGACCACTACCCTGAAGTGCAGATGACGTGCTCTGGATGCCTCTGGGGGCAGACTTCTTTAACACCCAGCAAAAGTGTGCAAAATTATCAGGGTGTGTGGTGTTTTTTCACAATATGGCACAGAGGACCGGTATCCCTCTCCCTCCTGACTTCTCGCCCTCACAGCATTATGACCTTGAGACACAGCCCCCTGCCCAACAAGAGGGCTATAATCAAGGTGCAAGACTACGAGAGAGTGTCTTCCAGCTTTTGTAAGGATGACAAAAACAACAAAGGGGTTTTTTTAAATTATATCTTTAAGTTTAAAACACAGGGTTTTGAATTTCTGAAATTTGAAACGAGAGAGAGCGTCAGCTATACTATTATCATGGCCGGGAATATAGACAGCGCGCATTATAAAATTACCTGTCACGCATGTCCAGGTGAGGCGCCAAAGAAAATGATTAACTGCGGGCGTCTTAGAGCGCCCTTTGTTAATCATGTTGACCGTAGCTTCATTGTCGCACAAGTCCACAATCTGTTTCCGAGACCATTTGCTGCCCCACAGTAAGGAAGCTACGACTATTGGGTACGGTTTGAATAGAGCAGTTTATTTGCATTCTGAAGGCAGATTGAGCATTTCTTTAGGCCAAGCTTCAGAAAACCATTCCCCCTTAAAGAAACCCCGAAACCCACCGAAGGAGCAGCATCTGTGAAAAACTCAATCGAAGCAGATGTTTCTGATTTGTCATCATGAAAAAAAAAGAAATGCCATTCCACTCATCCACAAAAAGAGACCAAAATCGAATATCGGACACGTACCCTTTATGGTGTCATGTAGCTCTTTAACCGTTTTAGACAGGTCGAGCAATTGGGACACAAATGAACGCCCCTGCAGAATAATCCTCAGAGCGAAATTTAAATGACGCAACAGAGAGAGAAGATCCCTTTTTGACACGGAAGCGACTGAGGAGAATGATTTTAAAATATCCCTAATGCGACACAGTTTCTCTCTAGGGAGAGAGGCCTGCATAAGGGCGCTATCTAACATAATACCTAAAAATTCAATGCACGTACTGGGACCGACAGTTTTCTCTTCGGATAAAGACACTCCGAGAGATGAGAAAACATCCTTAATGATTGTTATGCAACGAGCCAGAGGCAACGCCGGGAAATCGACCACCAGGAAATCGTCTAGAAGATGCAAAACAAAAGGCAATTTGTGGGTCTTATACAATATCCAGCACAGAGCCTCTGAAAGGGTGTCGACTATGCGAGGGCTGCTTCGGCATCCGAAAGTTAATTTTACTGCTACATCGGTGATGTCTGCCTTTACTAGCCAAGCACCTTGCCCTGCAGCTTTAATCATTTGAATTCGAGTCGACCATGGCATAGAACAAGGAAAATGGAGCAAGAGGGATAAGGCTATTAATACTAGGGACTGATCCATTATGAGGAGCGGAC
>JAQLOL010000002.1:374031-385841 GCA_029783665.1 Naso thynnoides
GCACTGTTTTAAATGCCTCAGTACCAATTTAGTACCAGTATACCGAACAACCCTAGAGCCATCTGTGTTGGACATTTGTAGAGCTAAGACAATGAGTCTGTTTTGGGTGAAATAGATAAATCCTGTTGTGGTAAGGTATAGGTAGTTTGATATCACAGTATAAGTAAGTATAGAAAATTAGTTCAAACACTGTGTACAGATACTGTCACCTGACAGAGAGGTCTTGTTGCTTGTTATTCTAGCCCATTTTAATACCTTAAAAGATTCCCATTAAAATAAAGGCAAAGCAAAGGTTTTAATAGGTCAACTGCAAGGTTCTACTTGATAAAAGATTAATCAATCATCAGAATATTTGTTTAAGTTTAGAAAATCTGCTTGAACACAGAGTCAGGTCTGTAAGTATTTGGACAATGACTTTCTCATTCTGCCTGTTGACGCCAACACAAGGGATTTGAAATGAAGCTGCCAGGATGATATTCAGAGGTAGTTTTTCAGCCTTAATTTTCTGGGCTTAACAAAGCCATTTTTATTCACAGTCCCTCTTTTTCCAGAAGTGATTGGACATTTGACTGACAAGTATTTTTAAGGCCAGGAATGTTCCCTTGTTATTCCATGACAGATTAATCAGGTCAAAGGTCTCAGGTTGATTCTACATTTTAAACATTCTGAAACAGACAGAAGTAGAGCTAATACAAAGCATCTCTAGGGAGGAAGCTCTGGTGATGTACATGGGAACCAGACCTCAGGCACTCACTTCCTGCAAATGATTTTCCTTCTAGTTTAAAAAAACAACAACCTTATATTATCAATCACACAAATTTCTCAAACCCTCTCTCTCACCATAGCAACTCCACAGTGACACCGTCCACTTGCACCCTGCTGCTAAACCCTGGATAATGCCATCACCACATCCCACATTGACTACTGCACAAGCATTCTTCATGGTGCTACTTCCAAAGGCCCCAATAAACTCAATAAAGGAAACCCTGCTGCTCGCCTCGTCACCCTCGCCTGCTCCCATTAACATTATCCTGCCCCCCCACCCCCCCCACCCCCCAGGGGGAAAAAAAAAGACACGGATCCTTCATGCGCATTTTACATATGTCCTTACTGACTTATTAATTCATTTGATTGCTCTATAATTGGAACAGTACATTGATGAATTAACTGTAAATATAATCAACAGCTCAATGGACTCTAAAATAGTATTGTGACCTGATGTCCAAGAGAGGTCACAGAGGGAAAAGCAGAAAAAATGTTGATGCCAACTTCCGTCAATAGTTCCTCTGTCAGAATGTGTAGTCCACTGTGATTACGGTAGTTTGTCACAGAGTCAGACAGTAGTTGTTACAGTTCAGTCAGAGTATGTACACTGTCATCTGGATTTCATATACTGTGACCACCTTTCCACAGAGGTAAAGGTGATCGTGGAGTCTCGCCCTCGTTCTGAATCCTCCCTGCTGTCTGTGAAACTGGGCAGTTTGTTTTTGAGAGACTTGACCACTCAGGGCACCATCTTCCCTGTCCTGGTGTCTCCCAAAACGGTAAGCAGTGATGGAAAGGCAAGAGTTCATAATTTAAAGAAAAATGTGAAAAAGTGAATTGCAGATCCTCAAGTACTTGATATTATTTCTCTAATGTTTGTTGTATTCGCCTTCTTATGCTTTAACATTTTTCACTTGTTTTAGAGCAAAGTCGTTGTAACTCTTAACCAGCCACCTGCCCAGTCCTGCAGCACCTCTGGTAAGATTTTTTCCTCTTTGTTTTGTAAATTTCACCTTTATTCTTTGATATTAATGTGCTAAAGTTACAGATGTTTCCAGTTCCACGTGTGTACTGCTCTCATAGTTTTTGAACTGCCTTAAAAGAAAGGCTGAACTCTCTGAATGCAGTTTTGTTGCAAACACAACACAAACCAAGGGTTAGGTTAGGTTAGGTTAGGTTAGGTTAGGTTAGGTTAGGTTTGGTTAGGTTTAGTTAGGGTTAGGTTAGGTTAGGTTTAGTTAGGTTAGGTTAGGTTAGGTTTAGTTAGGGTTAGGTTAGGGTTTGGTTAGCCAGTCAGCTCTTAGAAATGAGCTCTTCTTTTTATCTACTCTTGTCTCTCCTGCCTAGTACAATCACAGGTATAATGTGTACCTGACACAGTGTTTCACTGGAAGGAAAGATGTTAAAAGTGAGACTTGTGGCAATCCAGTGGGAAGGCAAATTTCTGATGACTCCGTCATTTGCATGTAGCTTGGTTGGCTTTAGGAGTAGCATTGCATCATACATCCACCAATTTATCAATGTATGTTTACTCCTAATGACTATTTTTTCTTTTTGTTTTGTGTTGTCAGGATACAGTGCAAAATACTCTTCATCACCAGTGTTTGAAATGATTTATGAACGTAACCCTGTGAGGTGTAAATTTGAGAGAAGACTGGAAGTGAGCACTAGTCCATTAAACATCATCTACAATCCACAAGCAATCAAAAAAGTGACAGAGTTCTTCTTTAAAGGAAGAGTTCATACTTCAGGTAAGTACTGAAACTTACCGCCCCTACGTAATGCACCAGCATTTTCTTATAATAATGTGTAAAATTATGATTAAAATTTTATATCATGGGTAGGTACTTAACACCAGTTCATAGAAAATACAGTTACAGACTGAGAACCTTCATATTTCCAGTGAAGGTAGGAGCATGCTCTTTGAGACCGTGAACCCGACTTGCTATGTAAAATAACAGACTGGCGCGGCTCAAAGACGTGCTGCTCGGTCCTGTGTGAATAATATTAAACTAACAGAGGGCGGGTTATTGGTGAGCCTTCAACGCGGTGACACGGGGTCTCTGTGTGAAAACAGCTTAAGTCTGTATACTGAAAGCAGCTGTAGCCCTTACTCCTAAAGGTCAGCATGTGCAGAGTTCAAACTTTTGTGTTTCTGTGTTTACAAAATCAGACCTTGACTATACCGACCAGCATTTTTAAAAGGTTTGTCACTGGAGAGGTATTTTTACTTGTCTGTCACAATTGGGTGATGTTGACCAGAAATGACTGGACTCAGTCAGCAGAGCTCTGAGGCTCCGCCCCCAGGTCCTCTTTCATGCATCCACCAACTAGTTAAGAGAGTTTGATTAATCCAAAGGAGAAACGCAGAGGAGGACAAATGAAACTGAAACTTAGTGTCTGTCTTCAAAGTATTGAAGCATAAGCTTTTTAACGGCTATGAAACAAAAAAATAGCTGTTTTTGTCATTTCAGCGTTCCACCGCTCCCTCTCCTCACCAGCACTGTCTCTCTGTCGCTCAAAACATATTTTTTTTCAGCCTGTTGGGCTGAAACCATTTTCTTTTTGTTCTGGTTTATTATTACTCCTTTTCTTCAGAAATGTTTTCACAAATTCCCGTGAGATGATAAATGGTAGAGACATGAAATTTTGCACCTTGTTTGGAAGTTGTGTGCAAATGCTCCCCAAGTAATTTGACCCCAGTCGGCCCAATGGGGGTGCTATAATTAAAGAAAAACATTTTTTTCACTTTAAGATTCATAACTCCTACACCGTAAGTCCGATTTACATTAAACTTTGTATAGACATTTTTTGGATCAAACTCTAAAACTTTGCCAATTGAACCCATAAGGTCCGCCATGTTGGATTTTCTGCCATTTTGACTTTTTTGATAAACACATTTTCGACATCTCCTCCTAGGCTGTAGGTCCAATTCCTTTGAAATTCACTGTGGGTCATTATTGGACCAAGCTGATCAAAAGTAGCACAAGGCTTGTTGATGTCTTATTTTGTTTTCAAGATATTTAATTTGAATCGACCAATAGGGGGCACTATCATAACACAAATCAGGCTATAAATCAGAAATAGTTTGTCCTCTTGTGACAAAACTTGCAGGATATTTCCACATAAGTGCCTGAAACATACCCTTAAAATGTTTTGCAGATCTACTGCTAAGGGGAGCTATATACACACAAAATAAGCATGGTGTAACACAAATCAGACTACAAATCAGGAGCTGTTTGTCCAGCCATCACAAACTGGCAGGATATGTCCACATCACTACTTGAAACATACCGTTACTTATTTTTAATGAAGCTGTTAAAGCTTTCAACGTCTAATGGTCATTTTTGGCTTGAACTCTGGAATTGCCGCTTGTGACTATATTTACTTGTCTTGTTTTTACTCATTTTGTAAGTGTTTTGTCTGATTGTATTTATTTGATATTATTGTCATTGAGGATCCCATTAGGAAAACAGAAACGGATATCTCAAGGTTTTTTCCCCAATTAAGTACTTACTTAAAAAAAAATAAAAAATCCATAAAATCTTTCAACATGTCTCCCAAGTAATACAACCTAACCACACCATCTACCATCTCATCTCATTTATTTCAAACCACATAACACTTGTATAATTTCTCATTTCTTCTGATGCTTTTGAATATCAGCAGATTATTGTATTTTCAACAAATGTCTTTTGCACCCAGGGTTTGGCTATCAGTCCGAGCTGGAGCTGAGAGTAGCAGATGCTGCCAGAAGACAGTACAACAAGCTAAAGATGCAAACCAAAGCAGAAATTCGACAAACCATTGATCAGCTACTTGTGGGAGAGTTTATAGTAAGTTTTATTGGAAGGGTACATGAAGTAAATTCAGTTTGAATCATTTCTTAAAACTACTTATACATTTGTTTTATAGGAAAACAGTAAACGTTGGACCATGAAATTGGACATCTGTGCACCCCAGGTGATTTTCCCTGATGACTTCCAGTCAGGGGACCCAATGCTAGTTGTTGTTGATTTAGGCAGAATTCTCCTCACAAACTCTCAAGGTAAACAATCAACCATTTTACAAAAAATATAACGATTCACTTCAGCCCGATAAGGTGTCTTATTGAGCTGATACCTGCTATTATATGTTTTCTTTCAAGATGACAACAAGGTTGACTCAAAAGCTACTCAACCTGAAGGGGAAGAAATTAGTGATGATGAATACCAGACACCCCTTGCCACCCCGCCGGAGTCCCCACCACCTGAACTAGACATGTCTTTGAATGAACAGTTCAAAAGTCCTGAACTTCCTAGCTTCAGATCGGAGAGCACAAAAGCCTTCAGCAGAAAGCTTTATGAAAAATATTCCTTGTCCTTTAAGGATCTGCAGATCATGGTTGGTCGCTGTAAGGACAACTGGAAGCATCTTCAAGAAAGTGAAGTAGGGCCTACTCATGTGGTGGAGAAATTCAATGTCTTGTTGCAGCTTGAGCAGAGACTGCGCTACTCATCAGACCCCCAGCTCCCTGGAGCATTGTTGTCAGGAACCCTGCCAGACCTCAAGATCCACATCAACCTTGAGAAGATGACTGCTCTTCGGAGTTGTTTGGCCAGGCTAAGTAGTTCATCTGTAAGAGAAGAAAATAAAAGCCAAGAGATGGGCCTAAATGAAAAGAATTCTGACCCTCTTAATATCCGGCATGAAAAGATCTTTCCGAGGGAGGACAGCTCCTGGAAGCTGCAACGTTCAGCCAAAACCCAGAGTGTGATGACTTTAGAACAGCACACACGGGAAGTCCTGGTGGAATCCCGGCTACTGTTAGCTGAATTTAATGTAAACTATATGCAGCTCGGCGTAGAAAGTAACGGCCGCTACATATCTGTTCTCAAGGTATTTGGCACAGATGCCCATTTTGTCAAGCGGCCCTATGATGCTGAAGTCTCTCTGACTGTCCATGGTCTTTTGCTTGTGGACACCTTACAAACCTATGGCTCAGACTTTGACCTCCTTGTTGCTTCTCATAAGCATCTCAGTTTTGACATACCCACTGGCAGCCTTCGAGAGAGCCAGCCTTCATCCCCTGTGTCATCTGATGTCAGGTCTCCTCAGCATCAAAGCCCCACTAATGAGTCATCTTCTGGCATGCCCATGGATAGACTTTCCCCCTTCAGTTCCGTTCTGAAAGACCAGGGGGCACTAATAAAGCTTGAGTACCAGTTTGTGAACTCAGACTGCCCCTCAATGAATCTGGACAGCTCCCTTCAGGTGACGAGCATGCAGGTCAATAACTTAGACATCATCCTCAACCCAGAGACCATGGTGGAACTTCTGAAGTTCCTCCAAAAGTCTTTCCCTAAAGAAGAAAGCACTTGGACTTCATCAGTGCATCAACATATAAAACAGCCTTGCAGTGAGGAAGGGGAGGAAACATATCAGGCCACTTATGACCAGAACAAAGAGTTGACTGTGGAAATCCACCGCCTTAACCTGCTTCTGCTTCGGACCGTTTCTACTGGCACTGTCCTTGGTGCTGAGAGAAAAGGGTTAAAAATTGCCACTGCCAGCATCACTGGCACCAAAGTCAATGTGTCCATGGGCAGTCGGTTGGACATCAGTGGTTCACTCGGGTCCATGCAATTGGTAGACCTTACCCAGGAAGGAGGCCGAGGCCAGTTTGTGGTCAGCATTGGAAATGTTGAGGACAGCTCCACTACTTTTGGTGGATTAGCATTTCTCACTGTCACAGAAAGTTCCCCCTCAGAGGCCTTAAATTTTCGTTTTATGGAGAAATCCCATGGGGAGTGTTCCTTGCAACTTCAAATGGCATCCTTGCACTATAACCATTCCGCCAAGTTCCTGAAGGAGCTGACTCTGTCCGCCAATGAAGTGGAAGACAATTTCCGCTCCATGCTAAAAAGTGCTGCCACCAAAGTGTCAACAGTTCTAGTCACAAAGACAGCAGAGTACAGCAGCATGGTTTCACTGTTCGAGACTCCCTCGAGGAGAACTCGAACTCAGAGTCATAGCTGGACTTATCCATTTGAGGATGAGGAGGATCTTCCCCTGGAGGAACCTGAATCTACTCTAGACTCATTTTTTGTGAAGTTGACCCTTAATATCAGCATTGAATCACCAGTTGTGTCCATTCCCCGTAAACCTGGAAGCCCTGAGCTATTGGTTGGTCATCTGGGAAGTGTAACAATCCAGAATTTTGAAACTGGAGAGGACTCTGAAGCAGAGAGTTTGCAGGTCTTGGTAAAGGATATTCGGCTGTATTCATTAAATATGAGTCACTTGGTGCTAAAGAGGGCAGCCAGAGGGGATACTGCTGGCAGTATGTCACTATCTGGCAACATAAATCAAGATGAACCACAGTTTACACGTCAAGATTTCTTTGAATCCCTGAGCTGCGGTAAAGGTAAGAATGTTACAAATTTTAAGGATTTTTGTTTTCTGGAAACTATATTCTATGTAGTTGGTAATGCAAGCATACATTTTTTTATTCAAGTTCACATTTCATGTATTCTTCATCAGCATTCCATATATTGAAAGACACAACTATACAGTTCACCCTGGAGAAAGTGTCCATCGATGACGACACCCAGTTTTCCTTCCACACCCTAGAGGAACCCTGCAGGAGTGTAGGGTTGCTGAGAGTTCAGGGGAAGTTTGTCAACCCTGTTCAGGTATATTCTTCATCAGTTCAGCAATAAATGTAAGCCAATATTCAAATAATAACCATGAATCAAATATGAGCAGTACTAACAGTTAGGTTTGGAAGATTTTGGACAGCGGACAAAGTTTTGGACAGTATCGGTAATTTTGCCTTTTGACACCATGCCAATGAATTTGATATGAAATGTTTGTGAAATGTAGACATCCAGCTCAAATTCAAGGGGTTAAAGAGAAATATTCCATTAAGCGTTTGATATTTACAGCCTATCTTTACACATAATCCCCAATTTGTGGAGGGTCAGAGGTAATTGGACAAACTAACATAATTGTAAAAATAAGGCTTTTTTTGTCTGGTCTTGTACCTGGAGGACTGGAGGTCTGTAGGTGGGTTGACAAGACATGTCTGTCCATGTGTCTGTGTGTGTTTTTAACCAATCACATTACATTGGGCAAGTCAGATGGAAAATGTTAATCTTTTTAACCAATCGCATTGCATTATGCTGGTCAAGTGAGAAAGGTTTAAGTTTTTAGGGTGGGAAATGTTAATGTTTTAGAGTCAATCATATCATGTTGGCCAGGCGCAGCCTCTAATAGTCATATGGCAGGTGCAGCCTATTAACTTTTTTATGTTGGAAGAATGGATGCTGGATATTGTTGGGATGAATTCATGTAGCTCTCTTAGTTGGTTGGTTGACTAAAATGCAACGCTGGCAACACAGCTGTTACTAATCCACTAATGAGAGAGAGTAGGAGATTCAGCCAGATTATACCAGAGCAGCCCTACTAAAAACTTTACTCTGCATTAAAAAAAAAGGTGTATTTACATGAACAACCAAATGCGCTGTAGTATGCATGCCAGGCCAGGAGTTGGCAGTTTAACTTTGTAATGACATACCATTGGAGCTGCTGAATTTGTTTGCCTTCTGCTGCTACTAACTGTGTCTTTACTGTAAGCAGAGTCAAAAATGAAAGGAATTCAGCCGTATTTTACCTTCTTAGGTTATGCTACGAACAATTTAAATCACCTCCATAGACAGCCATCATATTAAACTTGCTTTTGATGAACTGTGGAGTTTTTAATCAGCGTGTGATGGTGGCTACTGAGAAATCTATTGACTTGTGCTAGCATTAGCATTAGCTTAGTCACTGCTACTACGTTACATCACGTTATATTGATAATTCAGCGAAACAAATTGAGTCAAACAATTTAATTCAAAATTTCGTTTTCATCATTATTATTGCACTGACCACCATGAAAGCCCTATTGGTATGCCAAAAATGAACATGTACATTGTACAATGTCCAGTGTGGTTTTTTTCTCGCCCTTTTTAGGGGTCAAACTCAGTCAGCACATATTGAACACCTAAATGCTGAAATGTTGTCAAGCTTTGTACTTTTCATAAAGTGGCATGGCTGTATCAGCACGATGAATTTTTTTTCATATGCATTGTGCCCCAAACTACACACGTTTGATAAAAGATTTATTTCAGACTTGGTCTGTGCAATCTTTAGACATTTGCGCTTAAGCTTTTGTTAAATGGTGCGGTGGGACATGAAACAAGAAGTAGTTGTAATTTTAATGTACATGTCCAGTGTATTTCAAACTTTACATGTGCCAAAGGCCTTGTTCAAAAACCATCATTATATACGTAAAGATGCCAAGGTGTTGTCTACCCTCAATATGCTGGAATTCAACGTCTAATTATTGAACGTTCTTAAACAACAAATATTGGATGCAGGAAGTAACATTGAAAACCTTCATGCAATGGATAAAAAACATGTTAAACACAGAATTGGTGTCATGCAAGCCTCCCTAGCAGAATACACAGAGGCAATTTCCATAATAAAGACAGACCATGAAAGTACAAGAACATGGGTGTGTGCATGTAGGGCCTTTGAATCAAATTTTTGATGTGAGATGACTAGATCTGTTTTTAATTGTATCAACATTTGACACTTTGCTGATAGGTGTTCCTGTGCAAGTCTGTGTATGAACAAGTCCTGCAGACACTGGATAATTTGTCTCTGATCGAAGAGCAAGGTGTCACACCCAGCCAACCGCCCACACCCCCACCACCAACTCCTTCCTCCAACAAACCTCACCGCTTTCCTGACCCCCAGGGAGGGCTGTTTGCAAGGGACCCTCCTCATATCAGCCTCTCCCACTCAGCACTCTCTTTACCGTTGCCTCTACAGTCTCAAAAACCTGCACTTCACTCTTCATCATTCACTCAGCTCAGAGTCACCTTACATGTGGCGGAATTGCTGGTTCAGCTCAGTGCTGACCTGACCCAGGGCTCCCAGGGCTTAGTCAGTCTGCGCTTCCAAGATCTGGAGGGAGACTTCACCAAAGACCAGCCACACAGGCTAGCAGTCCAGCTGGCTCTGCGCTCGCTGCTAATGGAGGACCTGCTGGAGCAGAACCCTGACTCGAAGTACAAACATTTGATGGTGTCTCATGGAGCTCCAAAGCCCTCTAACTTCAGTCCAAAGGAGTATCTTTCCCAAAGCTGCCCATCAGAGTCCAATGCCCTGTACCCAGACATGCCCCGCTCACTGCCTGCTCACATTGAGGAGGCCCAGAATGTCTTCCAGCTCTACCAAAGGCATCCAAGTACCCCTTCAGCTAGTAGTCGCAAATCCAAGAGGGACCCAGACTGTCCCAGCACTCCACCCCCCTCTCCTACCCACCATACACCTTCCCCTCAGCCACCTGCAGACTTTGATGAGTCTTTAGTTCATATCAATATCCTACTGGTGGACCAGAACCATCCAGAGTTCAAAACACGCTACGGCAGTGTGGGGAGAAGTGTGGATGTTGACTTTAACTGCCTGAACGTTTTGATCACACTTCAGACCTGGGTGGTTATCCTGGACTTCTTTGGCATTGGTTCCACAGCCAATAATCATGCAATGAAGGTGCAACCTATGTCACCTGAACCTGTGCCAGGACACGCCCCCTATGAGCCACAGATCAGTGAGCAGGGGACAGCAGAGGTGGTCAACACTAAAGTGGACCTGAAGGTAGGTCAATGGAACTCATGCCTTGAGATGAACTGACTGGGCTGTCCAAGAAACATGAGTCGATACTGTAGGTTGCCGTTACATGTTCACCCATGGCAGGAGTTAGAAAAACTTAATAGCTGCTAAAGCTTTTTCTTTTCTTTTTTTTTTTTAGGTACATTCTTTGTCTCTGGTGCTGAACAAGAAACTCAATGAGCTTGCAAGAGCTAGTGTCTCCAAATTATCTGCTCATTTGGAAATGCTTGGTGTGTATGATGAATCATTTTGCTCAGATAGAACACCCTCCACTCATTTTTCATGTACATTGTTGACTCATGAAAATAGTTTCATGTTGAATGAAATAACTTTGCGTCTAATGTTTTAGATGGAGACTTGGCATTACAAGGCAGTTTAGGAAGTTTGTCTCTGAGTGACCTCACCCCACATGGTAATCTGTACAGAGAGCGCTTCACCACACAAGGAGGGGAGGCCCTGGTTTTCAACATCCATAAGTACATATGACCAAAGTTTCAACGGACAGTTACTCTGCATTATAATCAGAAGCATGGATGAATTAGTTCTCCTTCAAGCAGCTTTGTTTTTATGGCCCACTCAGATACAGTCGACCTGATCCTTACCTGGAGCGGGAATGTGACGTCAAGGTGTCCTTGCAGATGGCCTCAGTGCAGTACGTCCACACCCAGCGCTTCCAGACCGAGGTGGTGGCCTTCATCCAGCATTTCACCCAGCTACAGGATGTGCTGGGCAGGCAGAGGGCTGCAGTCGAAGGCCAGGCTGTAAGTACTGCATGCTGTGTTTTTACTACGATCACACACTGTCAGAAAGATAGCTATTCTCCACTTCACTCCATTTTACTACATTAAAGTGACAGTCAAACAGGTCTTACACACTGCAATGATCTAGTTCTGTATGTAATGTCAGGATAATGTTTCTCAGCTGTTCTCTGATCAGTCTGTTGTCTCAATGGAATTTTTTCCTTCACATCACAATGGATGTTTTTAGTTATTTATTAAAGATAGGCATGGTGCATGTTAAAGAACACTGACATGTAAATACCAGTTTTGTGCAGAATTATGTTGATCAAGGAAACATCATCAACAGAGGGCTCTGTGCAGTGTACATGGACCTGTAGAACTTGGCATACCCACATTGACTCCTAAGGAAAATCTGCTGTTTTTAGGGTCCAGCAGGGAACCGACTTTCTCAGTTGCAAACTGCATGGATTTTGTTGGAAATGCTCAGGACGGTTCAAAATTAGGTGTGTGAACCTGAATGGAACCCATTTGATGTCGGTGGAAACTGGCTAAATGTAGCTTGTAAATGTAGCAGCTAACAACAGGAATCCTGTGCAGTGGGGG
>JAQLOL010000002.1:385941-410449 GCA_029783665.1 Naso thynnoides
AGAAGACATGTCAAAGAACAAGGGTGCTGTTGTGTTACCTATGTGGGGACGGTGTGTTATGCTTTCTAGTTACAGGACACAGGAGTTGTACGAGGTCATGGAAGGCGGAGAATGGAGTCAGACGACAACCAATGAGGAGAGATCTACATTACATTTCTTATTTTGTACTATACATAAAACTGGGTCAGGGAAAGTTCAGTCAGTCAGACTTCATGAACTGACACACCTTGTTGTTTGTCAGGGACAGGAAGACTCCGACCCAGAGCTCTATAATGCTTTATCCTTTTACTGCTAAATAAAACAGTGATTTGAGACCAAATATCTTCTCCTATTGCTTCATCAAAGAACACGCAGGATTTGGCTCACACATAGACTAACAGAGAGTAGGAGCGCAAATCCAACAGCGGTCACAGTCATCGTGTCCTTGGTTTACGTCTGAGTGTCGCAAGCGTCGCCTCCACCGCTCCGGTGATTTTGGCCGGCAAACAGAGTGGGCTATCTGTTTCAGGAAAAGATAATCGCTTTGAATCGTACGGATAGCCTACAGTTCCTGTTCCACCGATGTTTGAGAACGGCATCGTGGTTTCGTTGCGAAATTAGTCGGCCGGCACGTCTTTCAGGCAGAGTGTGTTGTTTTACCGCTTTGTTGGTTGAGGCGACAGGCACGGCATTCGTCCAGCCACACTCTATTATCCAAAAAACGTTGAGCAGCAGAAGAAGCACGACGTAGGTCTATCTGACGTGCTCCAGGAATTTCACAGACGTGTCTTTGTGCATGAAAGTTTCTTCGTTATCCACAAAAACACGTCTGTGTGGCCGGCTGCTGCGCTCCATACATGTGACTGGAGATGGTAGCTAACCATTTAAAATAGGATCTCTCCTCCAGCTGGCACTTACTGGGGATCTGGTTCGCTATAGAGAAGCAACACACACACACACACACACACACACACACACACACACACGCACACACACAAGAATAAAACAAAAAAATTAAATATTATGACAGCAAGACAAAACTGTTGTTGAGTTTGAGCTGGCCACAGGCCAGCATGGTGTATTTTTGGGTTGTTTTTTTGTTTTTTTTCTTCTTCTTCTTTTTTTTCTGACCCGCAAGGACAAGGCGAAGGCGGTTGCCGCCACCACTGCTCTGGGGCCCACTGCCACTACAACTAACTTAGGGGCTATTGGGTGATTTTTGACCCAATCAGGGAAGCGGCCGAACCCTCTTTACTGTAAACTGCTTGGGGCTTTTTCTGACCCGCAAGGACAAGGCGAAGGTGGTTGCCGCTCTGGGGCCCATTACAACTTATTGGGTTGTTTTGACCTGCCAGGGCAGCACAAGGGCTACATAATGTTCCTTCAATTCTAGGGTGTGAATGCACATGGACACCTAAGCTTGATTTATGTGTACACATTTTTTTATTATTGTTTGAAATTTGGATTTGTGTTTCAACATTGTTTAATTAGTGTAGCGTGTAGTTCGCCCGGAAATTTCAACTAGAACCCATTTTGGGGAAAAGGAACCCCAAGAAAACTAAAACCAAAATTAATGCTTACCTTGATTCTCTACTGTGATTATGTGACATCGGATGCTGGGCCATAAGTGGAGACCTTGAACTGTGAAAAGCCCTGCTGTTTTGGTCCAGTCTTCCATCAACGATATTTCGGGCCAACAGACTTCCATCAGCGGTATTTTGTATTTCATATTTCCAGATGTCGTATGTCTACGATATTACGGGCCATCAGATTGTTTGTTTTCTCTTACAGGGAGTGATAGAAAGGGGATTTTTTGGAGTTTTGTGTGCCAGTGCCATTTGTTTCTCCGCGAGGATAACAATTTTTTAAAAAACCATTCATTCCCCTAACCTAACCTTACCCTTAACAAGACACAGATTTTTTTTAAAAAAACATTTTGTCTTCAGTACAAGCCTGGCTATCTCTGACATTTCAAACTTCCAGTTTATAGTAATTTTTTTTCACCACAATATAGACTTATTGAGACTTTGTTTATTGCTTTGATGTTAAATTTTTATTTACAAAGTCTTAATTTTTATTGTTTTCACAGTTCATAGAATTATAGAACATGACATCAGAGGTGATGTGATATGTATACAGATGTTATATTAATAAATAAAAACACATTTCATCATTGTTCTCAACATCAACTGAAAAGAAAATATATATAAATATTTCTCAAAATAATCAAAATAATATCAGGATAATAGGAAATCCAATCCTAAAAATTAGGAAAAAAACCCAATAGGAATTCACAACATTATGTACATGTGTTTTTCAAAATAAAAGTGTTTTCATATATCAAAAGACATTTGATGTGGTCACAGCCTTCATTATAATAGCCAGAGGAAACAGACAATACTATTTCCTATTGATAACTATACAAAATTTGCCTAAATAAAACCCTGTGCTAACAGCATTAGTGATTCTTCAAAATAAAATAAAAAAACTACATAAATAAGTGAAACTATGGCTTCAGTTATTTGGTATGACACATGTTTTTAATACACCAAATTCTTTTAATGTATTTTATGTTTTTAATTATCATTTGCAACTCATTTGTATAAATATTACAATACTAATCATCACCATAAATTTGACATACTGAAGTAGATTGAATATGTTATGGGTAATTATGAAAATAGCAAAAAACATTCAGATGACCAAGAGGTTTATTTACTGTGACAGGTTGCTGAGGCTCCGATTGGTGGAGAGGAAATTACCCATAAAGCTCGGCACCTGCAGACCTGTCGTAATGGCGATACCTCCACACCAAACCTGCAATGCAGTTTTACTTCTGTTAATTCTGACATATCAATCAAGTACTGTAATACTCAGCACTGTTTTAAAAACCTAAGGACAAATGAACAGTGCAGCTCAACAGTGAAAGCTTTATTAAACCAAACTCAACTAAACTGAACCCACCAAAAAAAAGGAAGAAAAAGGAAAAGCTGTGTGGTCAGTGAGTGAAATCCAGGTTAAATTACATTCAGGTAGATGCTTAAAATTATAACTCGACAAGGTCCTTATTTCTGTATTGTTTTCATTGTGTTAACATAATGTTGAAATGTTTTGAGGTTTTTTTAAATCGCCATAATTTTTAGCTGCTTGCATTAGCCACCATCTCTGGTGATCAGGAAAACTTGAAACATCAGAATTTTAAAAAAAATCTCCTCCATATTATCCATCTGCACTATTAATGTATTTATTAGAGACTCAGTTGGTTGTTTTTCTCTTTTTTAAAACTACTTATAAGGTTAAGTTTATAAATCCAAATACCTGATATTATGATTTGATGTGTCAGAACTAAAAAAAAAACAATATATAGAAAACCTTTGTTCATAACAAAGTCCTTAAAGGTATGACAGACACTATCACACTTGAAAATGTTCATTTCCTGCTGACAACTTATGTTCAGTTTATTTCAGTTTTTCTGCCAATAATGAGTCCTTGTACTCTGTGGACAGGTTGGTTCATATGGATAAAGGTGGGGAGGGGCTGTATTAGATGTAGTATAACAGCAGTGTGTTGGAGTACTAACCGTGAAGGCGGGGACGAGCGGCTGGCTGAACTTTGTTTTGAAGGAGTGAAGAAGGCGAAGTCGATTAACATCAATGAACAATAAATCCCCTGAAAAACAAAGAGAATCATTACATCTAAAGACAGCAGACAATAAGCTTGAGAAGATATCAAACCTTGAATCAAAGTGTGATAATTTGCACTAAACACTGTAAACTGATGAAAGCGACTGAAAATGCTTAACATTAGTTGTGAAATCAGCATATGATGTGAAGGGTAGGTGAGGGAAGTTGATGTGTAAGTTAAGGTGTTACAGGACAGAACAGTTGAAAGTTGTTTTGAGTTTAGAGAGCTGGAAGTTTAAATGATGAAAGCAATTAAAATTTCAACTAGAACCGCATGCAGTTATTATCGGGGTCTAAGCCACCCCGCACACCGCCCAACCAGGCGACCTCAGTTGTGCTCAGTCGACCTCTGTCGACTAACCGCGACGCCAACCCTGTCAACCAGCTTCAAGCGTGACCCCCACACTTTCCTAACTTAGTCACGTCTGTCAGAACGCTGAAGTACTTCTACCGCTGTGTGGTAAAAAGCATAATGACGTACCGCATCACAGTCTGGCATGGAAATTGCTCAATAGCGGACAAAGCAACACTGCAGAGGGTCATAAAAACCTTAGAAAAGATCCTTGGCCTCCTACTGCCAGCCTTTGTGGACATTTACACACGTTGTTGCCGCAGCCTGCAACATAATCAAGGACAGAACTCACCCCTTTTTGTGACTTTTTTGCACTGCCACCATCCGGAAGACACTACAACGCCTTAACAACTTGCACAGTTTAGAACGAGATATTGCTCAACAGCCCACTATAGAATGAAATTCCACACCGTGCTCCCTATCTCTTGACAGCCACTTTGAAAGTCTCAAATGATAAGGAATGGTACTGCAGCAAAAACATGCATGAGTAAATTTAATCCGGTTTGCTTATCTTCAAGTACACTTTAAACAAGGTTTTAAATCATATATGTCATCAGTGTAAACTATTTATAACAGTTGATATTTCATATATAATTTCTGTCAATGTGCATAGCACTTTTTCCTGCTTCTCTGACCTGCTAGGATGTTGTGGAGTGGGTGGTTAAAATTCTCCAAGATTGACTGCACCAACTTCATGTACACCTCTCCTCACTGAATCCAGCTATTTCCAAGCAGTGTTGGGCAAGTGACTTCGTAAATGTAATATATCACTAGTTACTGTCATGTGAAAGTAATTCGTAATATTACAATATTATGGTCTCTGAATTGTAATGAGTTACTTTAACTAAACTATCAGTGAAGGTGCATTATTAAACGTTATAAAATAGAGGAGAATAATGTAGTTTATTTCAGGATCAAAGTCTGGTAACTTGAAATATGTTCTTATTTTAATTCTAGGGCTGTTCAGAAAACCAAAGCTTATATAATGGAGTGGCTGTTTTCGACATATAACTTGATAATAGTGCCCCCTAGTGTCCGATTTTCACCAAATTTGGCACAGACCCTCAGAAGCACATCTCTCAAGTTTCATGATGATGGCATTTCATTTGTTGAGGTATGCCTAAGTTTGTATTTAGATCGCTAATTGTACAAATTTTTTCATAAATAACATTGCAATTTTTCAAACTAGCAAAATTCCTTCGATAACTTTTACTCATGTAAACAGTTTGAAAAGTCAATGACACCACACACTGTAGTGAAGTGAATTCCCAGTGTTGAAAATTGCTGAGCTGTTATTGAGAATGTGTATTCCCAGTGTTTGACCCAATAATGAAAATCTTTTAAAAATGACCTGTAATGGTAAAAAAACAAAGGCAGGCTTACAGTTTTAAGTAGCAAACAGTGAAACTGACAAACTCGTTTGCATTATGAGATAAGGTCACAGTGTCAGTTATTATTTTTTGAAGTGCCTGTTGTCATGAGCCAGCCCTCCAGTGCTGTCATGTTTCCCGGTCCGTACACACAGGGCAGACAGGTGGCCGTCAGTCAGCGATGGGTCTGCGGCCCGTCCCATACCATCGGCACTGGTGGTTTTTTTGGCTGAGTGAGCTTGTGAGTTTGTGGTTGAGCCCATCAGTGGGAGAAATCACTCCGATTGGCTGTTCAGCTGAGGTGAATCAGTTTACAAGAGAAGAAACAAAAGTGAGAAAAGCCAGCACGAAAGTCGTAACAATACGTAAATCTTTTCACAACATGGCTGCCTGGAAGGAAAAGACCAATGGATCAGCATAATTCATGAAAGACCAGCTCTGTTTGAAATGACAAAGGTTTGTAAGTTAGCTGGTCCATCAGTTCCCCTTTTGAATGAGGAACACAGACTCCTGCCACCTGCTGGTGTGGAGGGTTAGTTCCTCACTCACAGTCAGGACGTGAACATACATGCTCGACGGCTCTCAGCTGTTGTCTCTGTGGTGTGTTCGAGTCTGTTGGCCAAGACATGGACAGTGTCAGGTGTCCAACAGCAAGCTTTAGTCTGTGTGTTTCGTTCTGTGTGATGCGTGAGCATTATCTTCTGCACTGTTTAGAAGTTAAAAATACATGGAAGATTCATTGGTAACGTCTTTCCAATAGTAAGAGCAAGCATGGAAACTGAATCTTGGCGCTCTGAGTTGTGTTTATTTGTACATTGTTCCCTTTAAAAAAGTAATCATCTGCATTTTTCTGGATGTGATACTGAAAGGGCAACTTTATGTCTCCTTTCTTTCTTTCCCTGTGAGAAGGAGCGCGTCTGGACTGCAGGAGGGGGGAGTAGTGAGGAGAGGACGAGAACCTCCCCTTCCAGCTCCTCCTCCTCCACAGGGTTCAACCTTGGCAGGTCACATTTTCCTGACACCGAAAGGACCCGTGAAGAGGACGGCCCTCACTGCTTAGGTTAGTATCCCTGCGTAGGCACTTCGTGATCAGACTTCCTTTCACAAATGACACTTCAGCAGACCAAAGCTCTCGCCTTTACTTCCATGAAATCCATTGGAGGTGTTTGAAGGGTCTTTCTGGCGCTGGGCGAGCTGGTGTTGAAATGTCTCCTCCTACATTCTTAGTAGCACAAGTTACACAAGTTTGACCAAATTTGACTAGGTTGCAAAATCTTTAATGAACCATGATGTTTAAATTTCAGCCATCATTCCCTTTTCGACCCACAGTCATGACCATGTGTCAGCTTTCCATTGGGTCCAACCTAGAGCAGAATTACAGCTGCTTTTTTTTCTGTACCGCCTCCTCATCTGGTGCGGCTCTCTGCTGCAGCTCCTGTAAGTGAGCTGTTGGTGCGTCAAAGTGTTCGGCATTCTATTCCAAACTGGACTGTGGAGAGTCTTTAGGCTGTGTGCGCCTAAAAATCACCAGGAGGAAACATAGCACGCAGCAGCAAGAGAGGAGAAAAAAACAATGGATCTGCTGGTGACGCTTGTTATTGGCCTGTACTTCATATTTTAAGTGTTCTTACACAGATAAGTACGGTAACGTCTTCATATCTTAGCATGTTTCTATCAATGAGTCTTTGCCGACCATGACTGCAACTCATTTTGCAAGCAGTGGCAAAAATGGGATGCACGTGGACGTAAACTAAAATCAGAAAAGAGTGCCGTTGTGTCCGAACTTCTGCTGGTTATAACTGATAAAAGGAAGAAACTGTAGCCTGCCGTGTTCATTGTAAAGTGCTTTGTAAAGCTACAGTGTCATTCCCCTGTACACCCAATTTCTGTCCCTACCTGCAAACTGAGTTCCAGTCATTTCTGATTTGATTGAAAGAATGCGCTTCATTGTGTGGAAACATCTTTGTGATGTGTGAGACTAATGCCTGTCAACCTAAGTATGAAGTAGGATGGATAAGATTCAGATGTTTGGTCACAAAGTCATCAGTGTGTCATGCTTTATAAAGACTGGAGCTGGGCGGCAGCTTGCCTCAGTAATGTCCGTTTCACAGCTTGTGTGAAAGTGTCTGTTGTCTGTTGTCTGCAACATGTGACTGATACGTCCGACTGACAAAAAGATAACACTGTTGAACCAACACAGAGAGTGGAATATGAGACGTGGGCGCTGGTAAACTGTGGTGTCTTGTACATGCAGCCTCAGAGAGATCTCTGTAAGAACAAACGCATTGAAAATGATCCCACACAAATCCACAGCGTGAGCACGTAGATGATTTATTGAGGACTGCAGTGTTTCACACAGACAGCCATTAAATCACGTTCAGGTTGTCATTCCAGACGCTTCACGCTCATGGTTACACTGAGGGACACTGGATGTTTGTGTAGGGTAGTAACGCAGACACCGCATTCGAAAGGCTCACAATTAATATACATAAATTGTAAGAATAAAGTAATCAACATCCGTTTCCTGGTTAGTAGACCAGCGATCCTGAAGTTAACCCTTTGAAAGGGTCAGCAGTTTATTTGATGGGTTGTAAAGATTCCATCTTGATATATTTTTACCTGTCATGCAGTCTTTTATTTATTAATTCATGTATTTTTAATAATGGAGGGTTAGGTGGAGTTGGTGTGGGGGAATGGGGATCATCAGGTCGACTGAAGTCTCCTGTGTGATGGAGGAAAATGAGACTCGGCTGAGACGTTTCTGATCTGCCCTGTCATCGTTTTGACTTTCCAGCTACACTGAAGAAGACTTTTCAACAAACCAAACTTTGAATGCTGAGCCGAAGAGGCAAAGCAAACTCAGTGCGCCAACCTTCTCAGCACCCTCGCCGCTCCTCTGTGTGGACTCACAGCGAAAGCTTCGACGCGCTTGTGGGCGCTCTGGTTGCTGGCATCGCGCTGCCGGCCCTCTAGCAGCTGCTGTCGGGGGGGCGGGGCAGACATCATGCTCTGTTGTGATCGTCATTATTTATTTGAACTTCTGGATTCTGTTTAAAGCAATATTTGTACTTTTGATTCACCTAGCTTAGCTGGCACATGGTGGGCATTTGTTGGTTTGGATGTACACTGCGTAGCGAGCCTTATCACTCGCCAGATGTCCCAAAAAACCCCTGTCTTTGATCTGGGAAATGGTTGGGTAAAGCCAGAGGGATTTGTTGGAGTCTGGTAGACCTCCTCGTGATTCACGCTGATGCTGTTTTCCAGTAAGCTGTCCCGGAGAAGGTTAAGTGTTCAGCATCACGGGGATATACCCGAGTAAGAAGTAATCCATCTTTGTATCACTGAACACCCAGGCTCTGACCTAAAGTTACCTCGCTGACCAAAAAGTCCTTATTCATATGAAGGCCTTCAGGCTGCTGCATGCTTTTATTAGTGGCCCCATTTATTTGCCAAATCATGGCATCATGTTGGAGACAACAGTCAAACGTGGCATTAAAAAAAGTCCTGGTGTATATGTGTCAGGTCACTTTATCAGAAGATGATGATTCTAACAACTTTTCCACTTGACAGACTTTTCTTCGCTTGAGTGTGAAAACAGTATTTTTAGTTGAGCACAATCTCTGGCTTCTTTTTCCACGTCCGTCCCGCGTTGTCTCTCTGCATCTTACAGTGAAACTGACAGATATCTCCAGCATGGCTCCCAGCATCAGAACAGCCCTTTGACCCCTGTGAAGTCAAAGAGTCACACAGTCGTGTAGAAACAGATAAGCTCCTTTAGAAAGTGGATTCTGGACTGATGATCTGAATGTTCCTGAAAAAGACCAAACCTTTGTTGTAGCTCGTCCTGCTGGAATCATTCATGCTGTTCTTTTCTGCCTGTTCTCTGATATAAAAGTCATAATGCGACCTGACGTGTTTTTGCCCGTAGACCACGAGTGCCTGTTGGACTGCATCACCCTGGACCTACAGGAGATGGATATCTTTGCTGCAGAGCGTCTGCCCTGTCAGCCGTGGGGCGGTGGTGGTAAACCTCCCGAATCCACAGACCTCATCTTTCCATCGTACTCTATCCGGCGCACCGGAGACAACCTGTTGAAAGACTGCTGCCGCCTCAAGCTTCAGGTGGAACGCAACCTGGACAAGTACGGATGCACCTCAGCCTCTTTTTTTTTTCCATAGATGTTGTAGTGTTAGATATTATACTTATGCCTCCGACTGTACGCTCAGCGGGCTCTGAGCTGCAGGTCACATCCACCCCTCCAACACCAGAAAGCCAGCTAGTTTTTCCCTGTTCCATGAACTGCTCAGATAATCACAAATGCACTTCTGTAACTGTAGGCGCCTACAACAGCTTTTCGCTCCTCCTAACTGCTGCAGCCTCATTCAGTCCTGAAATAAACCTTTTCATAAATGAATTCGTTTTTTCCGTTGGTGAATTTGGTCAAAAAATGGCCTCAGTCATAAGTTAAGGCCCCTGTTCACTCAGAAGGATAACTACAAAGTTTTTGAAATCGTTGTAGGTAAATCTCATGTATGTGTTCGCACTAGAACTATACCGATAAAAACTTCCAAACGACATCAATAATCATGTTCTTGATTCCATCTCCAGGGATTTTTGTGATGCACTGACACCGATTAAAATGTTTTCACCTGTTTGACATGAAACCCTGCCTCTATCTGACGAGGACTGTTTCCTCTCTGACAGCAAAGATGGCTCAGAGCCCGTCTTCCTGTGCTCACCAGTGGGTAGAGCTGTGTCAGTGCTGGGGGCGGGGCCAGCTTCTCTCCCCTCACATCCTCACCACTGGTTCCAGGCTCAGGTTGAATGATGGCAGGTGGAGCAGCGACACATTTGGAATATGTAGATATTTTAGTGTGCTTTCCCCTTTGGTGGTTGACGTTTGTTCATCTTAGTTTGATGGACAGGAACCAGATTTGAGGGCGAATTTGTAACATTTCATGCAGTCAAAAACTTGCTGAACATCCGTGTTCCCTGTGTGTGTCTGTATGTGGAGCACGGATATGCCACACCCTTGACAGAGTCATGAAAACACAGACAGCCCCCCCCCTCGTCCCCCTCAAATGGCCTCGTGTGTAAAGTGTGTCGTCCGTTCAGCCATGAGCGTGTTGGTCCGTCAGAGATGACGGCCGAGTGAATCCGTGCCGACGTTCCCAGTAGGCTCTTAGTACGGCTGGTTTCAGCCCACACAGTCGGTGTTAGCTTAGCAGAGTGTGCTCACACACAGAAACTGTCAGATGAAGGGTTAAAGTTTGGCAGTGTGTCACACCCTCTTGCTATCAGCGTTCTGAGCTCCATGAGATCATTTGTCAATGATGATGTCATTTTCTAAGAGAAGTGATTGATGACTTTGATCTGTTATCTTGGACCTAACCTGCTGTGGAACAGGTTAGGTGCTCAACCCACAGTTAAACCTGAAGTTAGCTCCAAAACTGGAAAGTCCTCTAAATTTAGCCTTTGGCAGCTCGACACAGGCTGACTCATGGACAGCAGGTGTCTGAACTCATGCTTCTTGTTGTTGTTGTTGTTGTTGTTGTTGTTGACAGGGAGCTGAGCCATGCTGTCCCTGACATGTCCATTCACGGCAGCCTGTCGTCCGTAAACTGCTCTCTGGACCTGGAACACTACCAGTTGATCAGAGGGCTGCTGGAGAGCAACCTGGGAGAACCTGTTGAAGACTTTCTGCGACCGTACAACCTGCAGGACCCCAGCACCTACGTGAGAACGCAGAGCACCACACACACACTGAACAACACAGCAAACACTCTGATGCCCTCTGTGACTGAAGGAGGCCGCTGACCAGTGACCAGCATCACACCCGTGGGTTTCTTTGACAGTGGTGAGATTGTGAACCGTGAGTTCGATCCCCGGAGTCAGGCTGTTGATCCACATGCGGCCGTGTTGCTCTGTAGGAGAACGGAAGATGCGAATGACCCGAGTTGTGACGCATGTTGAAACCTGCATTATGTTTATTTTCACAACAACACAGTTGCTCCCCCCCCACTGAGTGTACTGTTCTGTTGGTCTGGCATTGATTAGATTCCAGACCCTTCCTGTTGGTTGCTACCTTTTCAGATTTACTCGGTGTGAACGGTCATTACATCACCATGAGGCGTTTCTCCAGATGTGGACTGTGTGTGGCAAGAAGTCTGGCTAAGAGGGACAACCGAAACCCAAAAATGTCTCCACAAGCTGTCGAATAATCACATAGATGTTGTTTTATTGTGTTGGGACTGAGATTCTGAGCTGCCATGCATCATGGAAAGAGACTAATAAATGATTTTTACTTCAGATCACATGACATGTTCACCAAGAGTAGACAGCGAGACTTACAGCAGCAACGTCACTTCCTGCCTGTCGTTGCTGACGACGGGCTGGGACAGACGCCGCCGCCCCTCAGCAGGAGCTGCCGAAGGAGCGTTGGCTGAAACAGACGTAGTAGACATGTCACAGCTACTTTTCCACACAGGAAATCAGCACACCGCTGTTTTTGGGCCTGTAACGTGGTTTTGTGGGTTGAAATGAAGGATATTTGTTGAGAGACAGCTGTTTTAGTCCCACCGCCGGCGCTGGTTGGATTCTTACCTTCAACCAGGAATCCCAGTTTCTGAGCACAGTGCCAGACCAGGAGAATAAGTGGAGAAGAGAGACCACACTTGGAATGGTGCCTCGATTATTTAGCACTTGCTTCATGCTCAGCACCGTTCAGGGCTCACGCAGCAGAACAGTCCTTCACGTTATGATGGACCTCATATTTCTGTCATTAAAAAAAATCCACTCGAACACGTGGCACAACTGTGGACGTCTGACATTGTATTCATGTGGTTGCTTATGATTTAAAGATACATACATTCTTTGGACTGACACTTGCAGGCAATAGGGCTTATAGTTCCAATACACTGAAGTGGATATTGATCATGTTTGAAGAGTTCGTCCTGCTCCTCTCTTTCTTATAATGAGTGTTTTGATGAAATAATGATGGGATTGTCAAAGTACTTGCTCATGAATGATGTTGTGTTGTTTAGACGGTGTTAAGTGGCGACGTCTACCCCAACTTGTCTTTCCTTCTGGACATGGTGGACGTCAGTCTGGAGCTCTTGGACAGCCCGAAACCTGCTCGACACAACGGTTCACTGGCAAGGTGGGCCTCTCTGTCCTCTCACAGCCTTAAAAAACGCTTTAGCTTTATGACTGAAAACAATGTCTCAGGTCACACCAATCTTTGGTAAGTAGTCGAGTCAGTTTTGTTTATATTGTGTCAGATCACAACAAAGTTGTCTCAGGACGCTTTACAGATAAAGCAGGTCTACACCAATTGAAATATATGAAGTTTTTTGGACGCAGCAATTGAAAGCAATTGGCATGAGCAGCACTCTGCGACAGTGGCGAGGAAGGCAGAAACCTCAGACCAGATCCAAGACTCAAGGTGGGCGGAGATCTGACAGCACCAGTTAGGTTAAATAAATATTTAGTCAATACTGCTACTACCACTACTACTCATAATAATGATGGTAAGACTCACAGTATTTTAATAATGACAGTACTTTAATAATAATAATAATAACATATCTGTTTACTTGAAGTTTTCTGGTAGAAGTCCTGGTCCCATCATGGGTCGGGCTTCTCAAATGGATTCAAGTGAAATAAAGAATTGCAGAAAGACAATGTGAATGACCTCGAAGCCCCACACAGCAAATAAATCATGGAGTCATAATGCCAGCTGCAAAGCATAACGTGTACGGGTAGTGAAGATGAGAATCTCCACATCCGAGACAGACGAGCTCTTCTTTTCTCAGTCAAATAACGGCAGCTTGAAGGAAATTTCCCAGGGAAACACGTCCAGTTGTGTGCAGGTCACTGACATGTGAAACCTAGAAAATAAAGGTGAAGGTCACAGACGTCTCTCGCAGAAAAAAGCAGTTTTGTGTTTACTGTGAGTTCAGCAGCATCTGTCAGCCGCCGCTCCTCAGAGTGTAGGCTGACACACACACACACACACACACACACACGTTTGCACAATCACTGAACAGTCGTCCAGTCAGGAGGCACAGAGCCATAAGACAACATATTCACACTGAATGATCTCGGTCAGTGTGCATGTAGTGTAAACGGTCAAAGGTCGGAATAACCAATGTATTGATTAATGAGAGAACTGCTGAGTTCACACAACAAGGTTTGGTACCAATTTAAACGTTAACATACGAGAGTGCACGCCGAGAACAACACCATCATCCACATCATCAGCTAGGGCTGCACAATAAATCGTAAAAAAATCACGACCTCGATTCAAACATACGTGCGATCTCATTTCTAAATGACGGCGATTCACTTGCTCATAGTTTCCTGTGCGTTCACATCGCGCCGCGTTCACGTGTTCGCTTATTTCTAACGATCCCAGACGCTCCAGATGCTCCGTCACACTCACACAGAGTGAAACAATTAATTCAACAGTCGAGTCAGAGATTGGCCACTGATTCAACCAAACAACTTGATCAGCTCTCTCATTTCTCTTCCTCGTTTATGTCGCTCTGCTGTAACTCACCGCTGCTACAGTAACCAGACACGGCGTCGGCGATGTCACGTGTAGACAAGCAGGAAGCAGGAAGAAGTCAGTTTAGTTGACGGGTTGGAGCCGCATTTGACATGTGTAAATAAAAAATGACACTGCTGAGGAGAATCGTGGTGGCGACAGCGAGAGTGATGACGTACTCATGCAGACAAAAGGGACATTTCATCGTGTAGAACCGACAAAACCTCACGACAATGTGTGAGGAGGAATAATTTGCATAAGAGTCCTTTGGCGTCATCGCTGCACCGCGAGGTAACACTACGAATCTCTACAACGTCGACCAAGCTTTTGTTTGTTTTAAAGAGAGAATCGTGATCTCAATTCTCAGGGAGAAAAATCATGATTCACATTTTATCAAGAATGGTGCAGCCCTATCATCAAGTATAAGACAGGGCTGGACACTGCAGACGTTTTCCTCCCCGTAGGTCACCAGCTTCACCAAACAATCCGTTTCACTGCTTTGAAACATGAAGCTGTCGCACTGAGTGTTGTAGCAAACAAAATGAGCGCAGAGAGGAGACAGACGGCAGTGAGGGAGACGAATGTTCCCGCTCAGACGCACGTGATGATGAGGGTGCAGCAGGCAGAGACGGAGCAACAGGGACAACTTTCAAACACAGAGTCTGTAAGACTGTAGCAATAATAACTACACTGCTGTAGCAAGTGAAGGAATGATGAGTAAAAACAGAGTGTGTGGAAAACACTCATGCCGTTGTTCTGCTTTGCTTTTATTTGACAACATTTTGGTCATTTCCTGTTTAAATTTTGTCATCTGTTTTGTTAGCCGCTGCTCATTACAGAGAAACTTTATATTTAGATCAAAATAATTAGCACATCTGAAGGAGGCAGCGTCTTTTCTCCGTTGGAATGAAGAAAAGAGAGAAAGATTTGTGGCTGTGGTTTGGTGGAACATGCTCCTGTCTTGGTTCTAAGATGGGCTGGAAGACGTGTTTGTTGAACTCTGGAGAGCTGCACATTCAATTTAACATTCAAGGGAAAACTCGTAGCTACTTTCTCTAAAAGCTTTTGTGGACCGGCTGTATATTGAATGTCTGTGTTGTCCTGCACTTGACAGTTTAAGTAGATGTTGACCTATGATGAGAGAAAGGAGCTGTTTGGATGTAATGCTTGTTTTTCCTCTTTCAAAGATTTGACTTCATGAAGTCCAAGCTGCTCTTTGAGAGTTTCTCCAATGGATCCAAGTCTGTCAACTTGATGTCTCACTCCTTGCTGGCGTACGACACTCGTTACACGGGGCTGAATGGCTGTGGTGGTGGAGCTGAGGGCACAAGGCCTAATGTCTTTGACTGTATCCTGCAGCCCTCTAAAACAGGCAATAACCAGGCTTCCCTGCAGCTGGAGCTACACTACAGGTACCACTGGAAGACGTTTGAGCCCATAAAACATTTTTGAAAGGAATGTAGAAACTAAGATCTGTAAGAGGGTTAAGAAGAAAAGAGCTGGTCTCATAGGCTGTTTCACCTCTCTGCAGATCCACACGTGACTCCTCCTGCTTCACCGTGGTCCTCAACAACCTGAGGGTCTTTCTCATCTTCGACTGGCTCCAGCTGGTGCGAGACTTCCTGCGGTTGCCGGTGGAGAAGGCGTCGAGCGGCGCCGAGCCCCGACAGCGTTGGCCCAGTAACACGAGCACTGACTCAGGCACCACCGGCACCTCTGCTACCGTCAAGCCGAAGACGGTCAAGAGTGGTGTGGTGACCAAGAGGTCGACTGTGCCCGTCACGCAGGAACGCTGCCTGGAGGTCAAGATCAACGTCACAGGTCGGGGAAGAGTGATCGATCAACACCGTTGATTAGTTAGAAGTCGGTTAGAGGCACGGAGAGAAGACCCAGACGTGGTGTCCTCTGTTGCCTCTCGGGTTGTCTTTACTCATACGCTGTCAAGGAAACCACAGAACAGTCATTGCTGATCTCACGATGAGGCTGAGTCAGTTGGTCACACACTCGAGGATTGATCAGGTACAAAAGTTTGGTTTATTTAACAAAGGACCATGTGCAAGAAAAACAAACAAACAAACAAAAATCAGTGATCTCATAGAGGAAAGATGCTTTGCACCGGATTATAGCAGTTATGCTCATTTCTGTCTGCAGCCCCCGCGCAACAAAGAATACATACAGACAATACAGAAAGCTACAGAGTACACATATACTGCATGAAGTTACAAAATACACATGTAGTGCCATAACACGCAGTACACAAAGTAGAGAGGCAGGAATACACACGCAACAGACACGTTGCTCTACATGTTGAAAACCAGAAAACACAGTGTGACACACACATGTCCCATCACATCACACGCACATACAAACCCTACGAGTCCACAGCGTGTAAAATCACCGATGAAGACGATGCGGTGCCGTGCTCAGGGCGGGCAGAGCTGACTGTCCAGAAACCAGGATTTCACACTGCATGACTTCAAATGTCTGTAGATGGGATTAAGCGCTTAACAAATAAAGACTGATTGATTGATTGATTGATTGATTGATTGATTGATTGATTGATTGCATGAGAGGCTGTAATGGTTTGTCACATTAGTGGTGTTGTTGGGAGCCTGTTCAGGCTGTGATGGCTCTGACAGGAAAGGCAGACGGGCCCAAGCAGAGCTTCGTTTCAGAACGTGGTTGTTGAGGAAGACCTTGATGCTCTGGTTCTTCAAAGCGGTGTTGATTATTCTCTGAGTGAGGCGGACATTTGAGAGTATAATTAAATCGTCAAAGCTTAACTTACTGTATGTGGTATGTAGACGGCAGTGGTGGTTTCTTGTCCGTACAGTGATCTGATAGGATTTAATACATTCTTGCTTGCTTGGGGCCAACACGATATGCCGTAGAGGATTTGGGGTAGGATCATGGAGTGCAGTTCAGAGGACGGCCAGTTTCTAGGGTGCACGTCAGCAGTGTTGCGTTTCAAAACATGACACGTTTTTGGCATGTTTTTTAAAGCTCAAGGCGGGATCTAAAACCACCCAAAGACATTTGAACTTCCCAACATTTTTTACTCTTTGCCCCCCTACACATGGGAAAGCACGCTAAGGTCACGTTGTTTTGAACAGTGCATGGTTACTGCCTTCCTATCAGGGTTAGGAAAGATAGACCACCCTGTTACTGCCTCCATTGTTAAGCTGGCAGCAGATACGCTGGCATCTTTGCCGTGTGCATATGTGACTGTGCCGTCTCCACGCCATCCCAGGCTGCTGGGAGGTTGTTGATGCAGATGCTGAACAGCAGTGAGCCTCAGATGGAGCCCTCAGGCACCCCCACGTTGTAGGCCTGAGGGGAATGCTTCACCCCACATCCTGACACACACGATTGTCACCATAGGTTCACTGGCAGAGAGTTTACCATATGATCATTTGGAGAGGAGCAGGCTGCTTCACAGTGTCGAAGGCCTTGCAAATATCCAAGAAGTCTGCCCCCACCCCCCCACCCTGGTCAGGACTGGCTGTGATGACCTCCAGGAAATTGCAGCAGGCAGTTCTGTGGAGTCATTGTTCCTGAAAACTAGTTGAATGGGATGTAGTAGATTTTGTTTGCGTAGGTGAACTAACAGCTGCTCAGCAGTAAACACCTTCACATGGCACATAAGAGGGTGGCCGTCAGTTGACTCTAATTGGATTTCCTTACAGCTTCATGTATCGTACATGTATTGATAGGAATATTAGCCCCATTGTCTAAAACGTTCAGTTCCCACACACGCCTCTGAACTCTCAGATTAGCTCTGTAGCTCATTTACTTTTCAAATTTTAGATGTTATTTGTTTGATTTTCAGAAATATTCAGACAACAAAGATATAAGCATAATTCCAGCCACATGAGACACATCTGGACCAAGATGCTAACACCTTCAGTCCCTTACTGCTATGAATGCGGCTTTGGCGAGAAGAAGATGTCAACGGGTGGCTTCCACCTTTCTACGGCGTTCTGACCCTAAACGCTCCACTCGGCGGTTCCGTAGTGATGGACGGTCACCGCCCATTTTCTCCGTGCTTCCAGCTCAGCTCCTCCCACCTGTTCCAGAGCCAGCACGCCACACCTTCCACTGCTCCCCGAAACCATATCAAACAATGTGTCTCCAAGATTTTATTTGGAACATTTGATGAAATATCAGTCATGTAAATGAGCTGTAACTTTACAAAGTGCTTGAGTCTATATATCACCTCTTCTATCAGGACCTCAAACCAACTTGGTATTTTACGGAATTCATCTCCGTGTGATTTGGCTCCCTTGCAGCATTTCAAGTATTTTTCTCATCGTGTCAAACGTCCAGTGAGAGCCACAACACATTACATGTAAATTAGCAGCAGCTACTTCCTGTTCGACAGCAGCAAGTCCAGTTTCTGCAGCCTTTCACGTAGCATTGCTGTCCCCAACAGCAGCACGCCAGTCTGAGAGAACTCTCTCTGCTCCTCCTGTTGCTCATGGCCTCTTTTCTTCCGTCAGCGTCTCTTTCCAGCATCCTCTCCTCTGTCAGGACGTTATTCGGCGCTGTTCACTTCAGTTACATTGTCCGCTCACTCGGCTCTGGTGCTGGTGTCCGCTCCATCGCTGGACCTCCATCTGCTGGCAACCCAAACCTCTCATAGCGGGACAAAACAGCGACACTCGCCAGTTCTGCCGCAGCTGCAGCTTCTGTCTGTTGCTTTCAGGAACCTCTGTGAATCACAGAGTTGAGGCTGAGCGGTCACAGGACATCAGAGGGAGAGCCAGAGGACGTTTTCTAGTAATGTGCATCGTTGAGTTTTGGTTTTGAAACGGCAGCTGGCATCTGAAGTTACACAGTGAAGAAACAAGCCTCCTCAGGGCTGAGTGGCTGAGGCAGATCGCCCAGTCAGCCTGTTACCACTCACTCTGACTTTAAAATGATTTAAAAACTGTTGTTTTTAAGGTGAAAAGCTGCAGAATGTTGCTTTTAATGGTGCTTTGTTGTTTCCTCTCCAGGCACAGAGTTTGTGGTTGTGGAGGACTTGTCATGTGCGGATACCAACGCCATCATCCTAAAAGGCACCACAGTCCTCACCTACAAACCCCGTCTGCTGGACAGACACTTCTCTGGAAGCCTGGCTGGAATAGAGGTGACATTTCCTAATGTCATCGCACCTGACGATTCACCAAAAAATACTTCTGCTGTCACTGCTGGTGTTTAGCAAGAAAAAAATCCCAGTCTCAAATCAAAATGAGCAAATAGATGACAGAAAAACAAAACTACGAATATAAGTTCAACTCTACTTGTACTTTTACTGCCATTGCTAATACTATCATTGCTACCCAAGACACTGCTGTGTGTATTAAATATGTCACACTCACTGTTGCTACCAGCACTGTCTTTAACTTCTTCAGGTCCTCCCTCCATCCAAGGCCAGCTGTTTGTAGTTTTTAGTGTTAATTGAGTTCAGTGCTTCAGTGCAGAGGTGTCCCTGACTACTAACCCAGTTTCCAGATCTCTGTTTGATCAGCTGTGACTTCAGGTTACCTTGTCGCTCTCAGGTGTTCTCATGCCGGCTGGGCAGTGAGCAGGAGACGGCGCTGTCCATCATCGACCCAGTCAATGTCCAGGTGGAGCTGTGTGGAAGCCCCACCTACCAAACCAGTTCGGGTCTACTGGACGCCTTCAATGTTGAGGACATCCCACCCCTCCTGGAGGTCAGGGGGCACTTTGTTAAAATGAGATACAACTTTGTAAGCAGGGACAGAACGGTGGTCTAGTTATTAGCCATGTCTCCTCACAGCCAGAGGGAAATCCCAGTGTCAGCAGGGATTATCTCCAGGCCCCTCCCTCAAAGGATAAGCTGACGTAGCTGACGGATGGAGGAAAAACTGAACTGTCACTGTTAGGAAGTGGGCCAGTGCAGAAAGAAAATAATTACTCATAAATGAGTATATTTCCCTATAAAACATAAAGCTCCATTCAATCATTTAAATGTATTTCTGTACAGCCCAAAATCACAAGTTACAGTTTGTCTCAGGTGGCTTAACAGACTGCACAGGTGTGACATCCTCTGTCCTTAGAGCCTCTGACCAGGTGAATCAATGGAAAGAATCAGGGAACAATAAGAAACCTGCGAGAGAACCTCAGAGGAGGATCCCTCTGCCTCGGACGGACAGACGTACAACAGATGTCACACGTACTCGTTTTTCCACCCATTAGCCCGTTTGATGAGTTCTTCTTAGAGTTAAGTTAAAAGTTAGCGTAAAGACTTCATATGTGTTTGGTAAACAGCCTTTTCCCTTCCCGCTGATTGTCAAACACACATACACACACACACACTGTGTAATTTCTGCTGTGTGAGGTCTCGTAGTCCAACCAAAAACAAAAGACTGATTGTAATGACATGCTGAGATAGCGTGGGATCAAGGCAGCTGTTGCTTTCATGTTAAAAACCACCACTGGCAGTTACTACTTGTTCTCTATCAACATCTGTCAGCATCAGTTATAGCGTTGGTGGCTAGCTAGCTGCTTCTCCAGAATGTGATGTTAGCATCAGGTGTTTTCTTATGAGCTCTAGCAGCTGGAGTAGCTGAAGGGGTCAGACACCAGTGATGAGTGAGAAACTGAAATGCTGCTTTCTCTTGACAACAGTTGCAGACTTTGGGTTGTCATGTTTGACAACCTGGTTGTCAAGCCTGGACAGACAGACAGAAGACATCGTGCAGCTGATTTAAACGAATCAGCTGGTTCTACCTGCTTGTAGTTAGAAGGCTTTGACGTTCTTTTGTCGTCGTGCATGTGATTCTCCGGCAGGTTCAGTTTCCTGCTCTGGATATCCGCCTGTCCTACAATGACATTCAGCTCTTTTTAGCCATTGCCAAGTCCATCCCTACTGCCAGCACACCTCTGCCCTCTGAGCATGAGCCCGACCCCTCCGCCCGCTCTGAGCTCACTGCTGCACCCAGAGACCACTGGAGGCAGAAGACCGAAGCCCTCACAGGTATGTAGAGACCAGTGTTTGGCCTCATTTTCATTCCAACAACAAAAAAATCCCCTGTGTTGTTTGGGCACAGTTGTTACAGTGTGCAAAGACAGAAACGCTCTGTAGTTGCATACATCTTGAATTGTTTTAAATCAGTAGTACTCATGTAGTTTTGCTGAAAGATTGCGAGGCTGTTATGAAGTGACAGTGATGGGATCTGCTGCTGACCTGCTCATCTTACTTCTCAGAGAAGCTGTCGATGAGGTTTTGTTTTGTGTCTCCACAGAGAGTCAGCTTACTCGTTTACAAGACCTCGGCTTCAGGAAAGAGGACTGCAAGAGAGCCATGATCCTCTGCAAAGGTGGGATGGTGCCTCCACACTGTTTTCCACACTGAGTGACATGCAGTGAAACTCAGCATTAGAACTGCGAAGTGTGTAATCTGATGAAAACCTCCATTAAGACAGAACCATGCTTCCTTCAGGTCAGCTGGACCAGGCTGCCTCGTGGCTGCTGGAGAATGCCGAGAACATGGCGGGTCATCGCAGAGCCGCGGCCAGCTTTGGCTCCAGCAGCCACTCAGCTCCTCTGTCGGGGGTGGAGGTGAAGGCGGAGAGTGTGTGCATCTGTTTCATTGACGACTGTCTGGACTGCGACATACCGCTGGCTGAGCTCACCTTCTCCCGTAAGTCTCGTCCACACGAGGCACGTTGCTCTGCCAAGTGCTTCTGGAGTGAGCGTTTGCTCTCAGACACTGGCTGTTGTCTTTGTTGCCTCTACTCGCTCCTGTGCTTTTCTAAACCTGGATCGTCCTGCAGCCCACTGGGCAGTGTTACAGCGGAGTACAAGTTTGATTCCTTCCTGTCTTCTTCCTCTTCTGTCTCTTTGTGTCTCTACTCCCAGTCCTGAATAAAGACAAGCTGTCAAAAATCAGCTCAAACAGAAACAGCTCCTCTGTGTCGGTGCAGCTAAAGCTCCCGTAAGGAGTCACTCACCAAACCTCAGTGGTCGTGACTTTAAAAAAACGACTTGATAAAACGTGGCTTCCATATGTGGGAAGTTGAAGGTGAACATGTTGGATGTCAGTGTGCTTGTCATCTGAGACTGTGTGTCATTGCAGGGCTTTATGTGCTGCAGCGCATTGGCTCCACCCATGAAGGCAACGCCAGCGTCACCCTGTCCGGAGACTACTACAACAGACAGCTGTCAGGTAAAGCCACGTTTCTGCAGCCTCAGCACATTTCTCAGCACACTTACATGTGAGTGTGAGCTGTTGTGTCTTCCTCTCAGTCTGTCAGAGAAGAATCTGTTGGACCACGAGCGGCACGCAGCCCTGCATTTTCTCAGACCTCTCAGAAGAAGAGGTGCTCATGCTGCTCTGATCTGAGTGCAGCAGAGTTTCATTTTAATATCAGTTACATTTAAAACAAAAACATCTTTGCACCGAACTCTGACAGGCATCCAGAGTTCACACAACTATACCAATTCTGGTTCTTGTCATTTTTCCTGACCGCCGGAGGTCAGAGTGCGTCACCCTGGTGGAGCGTTACCCTAAACGCACAGGGACTCCAGATGTGTGGGAACAACTTGAGGATCCTAGAAGACAGATGTTGTTGCAGCACAGGGACAAGAACTGAAGCCATGTAAAAACGGGCAGCAGGTGCACAGCGAGGCCAGGGGGTGTGGTGGAGGCTCCGGGCCGAGGCGCCGCTGCGTGGACTGGACAGCGTCAGTTCCTCTGACCTCTCCAGTTATCTGAGGGTGGAAGCCAGCCTGTGAGTGGGCTGGAGCACGCCTTTTTTTTCTTCTTCTTCTCCTTCTTTTTTAAGGAGAAGGGCTCTGCCGTCCAAGTTGCAGTGTTGCTAACAGAGAACACACTTCCTGAACCTTCGCATGCCAGCGCAGTGTAGAAGTGCACTGATCAGTTTTATGAGTTAGTGTGGCACTTCTTATTTCAGTCAGCGGATTAATCTGATGACTCATCTGAGCTGCACATGCAGTAACTTTAAACTGCTTATGACATGAATGGGTTTCATCTGTGGGTAACATGCAGTTAAGACAGTCACTGACAAATATATTTACACGTTCCAGTGGTGTGAAGAAACCTTTCAAACGGTAGCTGGAGTTCGAGCCATTTTCTGGACATGAAGTGAACCAGGAAACACAGTCAGAACACTCAGAGGGTAACCTTGAACTGCTGGCACAGCAGTGATGCCAAATCCATCTTTAACATGACCGGACAGAGCGACTAAACGTGTTCCTTGGTGGCGTCGTCGTGCCAGTCTGTGCGTGTTGCGTTGTGTTTTTTTCCACCAGTGTGAGCCGTGTTGAAGTGCAGCTCAGGTGTGAGGAGGTTACAGCTGGTGCTGGTGGGGGGTTTTGCTCCACCTGCTTCAGTGGGAACACAGAGTTAGTGTCTGTAATGCTGCAAGGCGGCTGATGCAGGGATGCACTGCAGAAAGGAACAGACCTAAATCAGCCTTTGCCTGCAGCCCTGAGCGCTGATGCTTTTAGGCGTGCTCAGTGCAGAAGATCTTCACTCACACAGTTCGGTGGAGGTGAGGGGGGGGGGAGAGGTCATTGTCGTTCTTCCTCTGTTTTCATGCACCACATTCTTTTTCTCTCTCACTGTGTTACCAATCGATCCGTTCCCCTCACGTTAGTTAGCTCAGATGTAACTTGTTTACAGGGTTTTTGGTTTTGTTTTTTTCCTTCTCATCCCATTTTTCCCTTGATGTGCTCTGGCGCCCCCCAGAGGAGGCCCGCCTGGACTGCAGCGGATCAACAGAGACAGAGACGTGTTTCATGAACGGCCGAACAAAACTGAGTTTAAAGCTGCAGGGGTTTAGAGAAAACTCTGTTCACCCTGAAATGAGGAGACCTCTGAAAGAGAGCTAACCTAAGCTCTGAGGTAGTTGCTATGGTAACTGACTCTGTGAAGCTGACCTGGTCATTGGCAGGTTTTCTTCAGCAAACCTGGAGTTTCTCTCTGTCTCCTCCCGCTTTCAGCACCAGAAACTGTTTCATTCCCTCATTCATTCATTCAGGCCGTATATCAGGCACATTGTAGCCGAGTTTCACCGACTGTTGGACCAAAAAGTCCCGGTTGGTTTAAATAATCTGTCAGTCAGAATTTCTGAAACGTTTTGTGTTGAGCGCGCCTCGTCCTTTTGTGGAGGATTTGGTAGATGAAGAGGCCGCGTCACTACGCAGGGATGAACACGCAGACACCGTCAGCAGATGATTTTCAGATGTTTCATCATTTCCAGAAGACGACCTGCTGCCGACACTTTTCTTTACAGTCTGTTTTATATCTGCAGAATCTGATCCGTCCTCTCATCAGCGGCTTGCTCAAATGTTCATTTGATCAGAACTAATTAAGTCATTAAACGGGATAAAGGTGAAAGGACAGGTGTGTGTGTGTGTGTGTGTGTGTGTGTGTGTGTGTGTAAAAAACATGATGTTGGGGATAAAGCTGCACACTGAAATATCCACTGATTGATTTTTATGTAGTTAAAGACGTATAGAAATGAAAAACAGTTTCATTCCACTGTGGGTCTTAAATTAGTGTAATCACTCGTCTATCAGATGATGGAACTCAAACTTTGT
>JAQLOL010000002.1:418746-431958 GCA_029783665.1 Naso thynnoides
ACCCAGTCTCGTCCCGAACAGTACCTGAGTCAGCCAAAACATCAAAACACAGACAGAGGGCGCCGTGTCTCCACACACAGTCACCAACACACATGTACAGTGTGTGTACATACAGTGCTATCTCTCAACAACTCCAATGCTGTTACACATTAAACACAACTATAATTACCATGGTTACCTTTGTACATTGCACAGCAATATTGACCTAAAACTGCTGCAGTGGATAAGCTAAATGTGTTCTTCATAACGGGAGCTAGCCATCCCACTTCCCTCCCAGATCCAACAGAAGATGATGAAATCTGTCTGTCTCTCCTGGAAACGTGCTTTCTGCATATTGATTGTAAGTGGAGTCAAAGTGATCGGTACTGATCTGAGATTGCTGCAGATATCGTCGTCGTCTTTTCCACTTGACACCATATAAAATCGACTGACAGGGCAGATTTCTTTGGATCTGTTGAGAGCTTCAGGAACCATGTGACCCAGCGGCGGAGAGACCGTAGCGTGTCACAACTCTGTTATTCAGCGGTGCAGCATCGATCGCTTACCCACGTTGACCCACGTGTCAACAACAACAGTTATGTACGATGAATTTTGAAGGATCGAATCTCAGGTATTTAAAATTAGTTGTTTAAAAATGAACGCTCGAATTTTCAAGTCTAAATCAGTGAATCATGAGAGTGAGTTTTGAGATTTTAAGGAATTGATTTCCGCAGCAGAATCAAGCAAAGCTAAATGAGCGAAGTGGTCGTTGACTCCTGTGAAATCCGTCCTCATGTCTGTCATTCCCTCCACTGTGCTCTCCGCTCCAAAGTTCTGCTGCAGCTCAGTAGGGAATGGGAATCTTCTTTGATGGGCGCTGTCGTTGTGTTTCCTGCTCTGTGCGAGGCCGTCACATGGGTCTCTTCACACCAAGTGAAACTGTCCAGAGCTCATCAGCATTCTTGCCTTAAAGTGTGTCGTGACCCCCAAGAGCATTTATCCCCCATTTTTAGATTTGTGGTTGATTCAATATGACAATAAAGAGAAACTGTTTAGAATTTTAGAGTTGGTCACATTTTAACGGTTTCATCCTGGTATTGATAAAAGATGACGCGTCACCACCTGTTGTGGGTTTGCTCCACGATTTTCTCCTTCATCAGCGTACCTTCCAAGCAACACTGAAAATGGACTGCTTCAGTTGTGGATCAGCTCTGCATGCTAATATGTTATGTGAGGGCAGTTCATTAAAGTATCACGATGTTAGTTTGTTTGTCTTTTTGTTTGGTCCAAAGCTCATAGATGAGCCTGTTCCTGTCCACCATGTCACCGTTACTCAGACAGCATTCCTCCTGCCACTCTGAGAACAAACGCTGTCAGTTGTCCGGATGTAAAAGCTCTGAGAAAATGCTGAGTTTACAAATAATGCTGTTTTTAGGATGAAGATGTCCAGAGAGAGTTTAGCTAACACTGAACTTTAGACAAGTGAGACAGTTCTCCCCCGCAGACCGACAGTGTTGACTCCAAAGAATGTCTCTGGATAAAGAAATTCACCCGTCCTCCTCAGGCTGGCGCTGTCTCACAGCAGCAGTGCCGACTCCATCTCAGAGCCCCATGGCCCAGGAACAGACGACACTCACAACGTCAGCCAGTGGAGAGAGGTGCTGCCCGGGGAGGAAATCCCCTTTGAGTTTGAAGCTCGGGAGAAACTCCGCCACAGGTACAACTCGTTTCCCTCTGCAGCGTCTGAGGAATGTGTCCAGTGAATATGAAATGCTCCTAATGCTTTTGACTGAGTGGCTCTCATTCTTACTGGTTGGATAACACTTCATTTCTTGTCTGTGTTTCTCCTCCCCGGAAAGTTCAAGATGTGATAAATGTAATCGCTGGCAGCAATTTGGAGACGTGCAAAATGTTTTTTTTGTCAGAAGCTGTTTTTATAACACTACATCACATTCTACATTCTAAGCTTCACTTCAGTTCCACTGTTGCTGTTGTGGTTAGCATAGGACGTGACAGGCGGCACTGATTTTACAACTGAGCTTATTACATCATTGGAATCCATTACCTGTTAATAGGGAGGATGACCTCGGTGAAGACGAAGAGCTTCATGGATGGATCAACGTGTTCTGTGTTTGTCAGTGTCTCAGTGCACACAGACATAAACGTTTGTGACGCTGTCCTCAGTAAACACTCAGTGATTGTTGTTGGCTGCTGTCAGTGTGTGGAGTTTGTGAAGCTGTTAAAAGTCCGTGCAGTGTAATGATGGGATGATGAACGGTGCTGCCTCTGCCTCTGTAGACACACTCATGAGCTGAAGCTGCACCAGCTGCTGGTGCGGGTGTGCGGGTGGGAGCAGGTGAAGCCCGTGTCTGTGGACAAAGTCGGCGTTTTCTTCCGTTACGCGGCCGCTGACAGAAACAACTCGTCCAACACTGTGAGCTCCAGTCAAATGATCGAAAACAAAGTTTATATTTACAACTTCAGAAATACATTTTCCTTGAGTCAAATGTTTTTCTTTTTTTCTTTCTCTCTTCACAGGTTGGTAGTCCAATCAGCAAAACCAACATCATCCACCCACATGTTTACGTACGTCTGGCAAGTCTGGTTTCTCCGTCAGAGAGCTTTACAGTCTTTCTGTAGTAGAGGATGACAAAGCAGTTGACTCAAGTGTGAGATTTACTTATTAGGGACGAAGAGCGTGAACTTATTCATTTATGAGCCTAATATCACAAGCATAGTTTACCTCAGAGGGCTTTCCAATCTGAACAGCATGTGAGAAACACATTTATAAAATGAAAACTGCCATGCTTTAATATATTGAGTAGAGATGAAATGTTCTTATATTGTAGTAAATAAGCATAAAAACAGCACAATGTAAGTTTTTACAGCACTTGTTCCACCAGTTTTAAAAACAGCTGATCAGGGTCACTCAGTGCGTTTACATGCACAGTTCAGTCGAGCTGCGGTTAAAGCCCGATCAGGACATTTAATTGGACTGCTGTCCTTGTCCCAGTATACACGCACCGAAGGAGAATCCATTTCCTGTCCGACTCGGCTGAGGCAGGCAGCGATATGCTCCGATCAGCTGGTTGCTATTGGACCTTCTTCCGGTTAGCCAAACAAACTACAAACTAGTTAGCAAGCGGCTAGTGGAGTAGTAGTGGAGCTTATGGGATTTTTGTTTTCCTTTACAAATTATGCTGTTCGCGTTCCGGGTCAAAGATGGCGGGGGTATTATTGATCACGTGCAGGCTGCATTGGTCAGTCCAGGTCCGGTTGAGTCGTAAACGTGCAGGACAAGTCGACTTCCTGTCACGTTATCTGGGTGTGTCAGCTCGACTACGAGAAATTCAATTTAGTGCGATTTTAAGTTGGACTAACATGTTAACGTGTGTTTTAAAAGTCCAGTTTTAGCGGGACTAGCTCAATAAATAGATTTTCTCTAACATCATCTAAACACACTGAGTATAGTGGGAGTTGAATAGAGTTTTTTGAATAGGGTCTGAATTACCTGCGTCTTATGAGAGGCCTTGCAGGAGAGTGAACCTTCAAATCAGACGTGGAATGTGTTGAAATGTCTTGTTTTCTGTGTTTCTGAGGGTAATTCTCTGTGCGGAGTGTGGTAACCTAGAGAAGATAAGATGATCAGATGAGTTTTACAGCGACAGTATATAACACTCAGAAAACCTGACAGTCAACAGAGAACGCTGTACGGAGGTCTTCTCTCCATGCATGCTTGTGTAGAAGAATATGATTCATCACACCAAGTTTGTGATTCCTCAAAGATTTAGCAACTTTAACTTTCAACAAGGAAAATGTCCATGACAGTAATTCATTCCTGTTGCATTACTAACTGCATTTTTCTCTTCATTATTCAGCTAATTGTTTTTCTGATAACTGATCTTTTTTGCAGTCTATAAAACATCAAAAATTCAAAAACAATTCAATCGCATGTTCTCAGAATGCATGGTAACACCGTTATTTCTTTATTTTTATAACAGTCAAAAACCTGAAGATATTTGGTGTATTTCAAATGAGACAAGTAAACAAATGAAATCATCACAATCAAAAAGCTGAAATGACAGAATGTTGTTTGCGTTTTGGGAATGTTTTTTTTAATGTGCTTTGAGTCTGTGAAAGACATTTAACATGAAACATCTGAGCAATGAGTGAATTCAGTGCTGAGTATGACAAAACTATGTTGTACTGATTGAAGCAGTGTAATAAGAATAATATAATGATGATGATGATGATGACTATGATTAACGTTTGACTTATAGTAAGTGAATAAGAAGCCACAGTAGGATTTATGGCTGTGATCAGCTGTGTTCAGCGATCCATGTGCGGCCACCGTCCATGGAAATCTGCAGGATGACAAAGCAGAGAGACTTCGGGGAAGGAATCGAGTTAGTGACAGGAGTTTATGGAACCTAAACAAAAAGGGCAGAGAGATGAAGACAGAGAGGAGCTCAGTGTGTCATGGAAGTCCCCCAGCAGCCTCAGCCTGATTGCAGCATAACTAGGGGCGGGTCAAGGCGAGCCTGAGCCAGCCCTGACTATAAGCTTTTATCAAAGAGGAAGGTCTGAAGATGGCCTCAGCTGCGCCCAGCTGGCTGTAAAAGAAAAGGGTGTGCGGGTCATTTCTGAGGTGAACAGAACTATCCACAAACTCACGGGCAGGTTTGGTGGATGTCCTCTGTGTTTAATTGCACTTACATTAATAATCATAATGTTAAGTTTGAACAATCCTTTATTTCAGCTGATCATAGAAAACAATAAGCTGACTCTTGTCTATTGAAGTGGGCGTGAATCAGGCCGTTAAAGCGCATCATGACGCAGCTGCTGCTCCCCACCCACTGAATACAGCCGCTACAGAGTTAAGACAGGAGCTGACATGCAAGTAGACCCGTTTCACCCACTCTCTTCGAATAAACGTAACATACAAGCCGTGTTTAACGGTCTTTAGCAAATCAGGACCAGGCATGACCACATTATTTAAAATGGTAAGGTTTCCTCCACATTTCATATGCATGTAAACATCCAAATAATGTGGTGAACTTTGTTTTTTAGTTCCGTCATATTATAGGCCTCTTTACAGCCAGTGTGGTCAAATGGTCAAAGGACGCTGTGATGCTAATTTAAATAAAGGCCCAGTTGAATGTTGTTGGTATTTCATTGCAGCCCAGCAGTCTAAACAAAAATGCTCAGTTCTGGTTTAGACCTGATACCATCTTGTCTTACGTCTAAATCTCTTTGCCCCCTCAGTTCTCAGCCCTGCCTCCAGTCAGAGTGGTCTTCTCCATCACAATGGAGGGGAGTGCTAGGAAGGTCATTACTGTCCGATCTGCCCTCATGGTGAAGAACCGGCTCGATGTTCCTATGGAGGTCAGACTCGACAGCCCCTCAGCTCCTGACAGTAAGACACTACTCCATGTTTTTAGGGCCACTGTGCTTTAAGTCCAAGGGCCAAAGGTGCAGGAAATGTCTTGTATTTGCTAAAGGACTGACCGGTGTGAGGACCTTACGAACTTGCTAGGATTGTTAGGGCCCGAGCACTGGCCAATGCAAAGTGCTCTAGTAATGTATAAAATTCTAAAAAGCCTCCGTGGAAACTTGGAATGTCAGAAAATATCAAATGATTGGTGTACCCCATTGGCAGGTGGTTGGTATGGAGGCAAAGTGTTGCCCTTTGGTGTACTGTTGTTTTAAACATTCATCAGCATAGTCATTAAGGTCTTTCAGATTGAACAGGTGTGTTATTACAGTAAATACGGTACAGAAAATGGAATGTCTTCTGCTGAGCTTTGGCTGGGATGTCATACTGGACTCCTTGGATCTCGTGCTGACAGGCGCATGTCCCTCTCGCAGGGCGGCCAACAGTATTTTCTCAACTGTACGGCACACAACGCATAGTGTCATTAAAATGAACTAACTGTGAGCCTTTGTTGACAGAGCCAGTGGTGTTGCCTACTATCCTGCCCGGACAAGCTTTGGCAGTACCCCTTCACCTGACATCCTGGCGACTGCAAGCTCGGCCCAAAGGCCTCGGCTTGTTTTTCTGTAAGGTTCCCATCCACTGGACCAGCGTGGAGCGGCCCGGAGAGATCAGCAGCACGAAGCGCGAGTGTCAGTCAGCAGACTTTGATGACAGCCTCAAGCGCAACTTTAGGTAAATAGTCAAAAAATCTTGTTCTTGGTTCTTGTTGTCTTCGCATCTGGTACCATTTTCATTGTCATTTCTGTGCATGTTGGAGGTTTTGTGTGGTCATCAAGAAGGAGAACTACCCTGAGCAGCAACCTGCCAAGAGGGCCTCTGGAGGTGCCAAGCAGATCTACCGACAGCCAGGCCATACCATCTACCTTCTGCCCACCATGGTGCTGGCCAACCTGTTGCCCTGTGACCTCAACTACTACATCAAAGGAACATTTATCAAAGGCTCGCTAAAACCGGGAAAAGAGGCGGTGCTTCATGCTGCTGATACTTCGCAGAACATGGAGCTAGGTAAAGACCGTGACTGGCTGATGCCTGTTTCCCAAATACTCTCCTTATTCTCACTTCTGATGTTCATGGTGTGTTCTGCAGGAATTCTGCTGGAGAACTTCCCTGAGTGCAAAGAGCTTCTGATTCCCCCGGGGACTCAGAACTATGTGGTACGCATGAGGCTGTACGACACCAACAGACATCTGCTTTGCCTCACCATTCGCATCGTCCTGCGGGCCCAGGGAGCACTGAAGATCCTCATTTCTGCACCCTACTGGCTTATCAACAAAACTGGTAATGTTTTTTTCTGTAGGGATGGGAATTAGTAAGATCCAGTTGATACCCATAGTGTTAAAAGTTTTCCTCCCATCAGTTTGATTCTTTATTCGCCTGAATCCTGACCAGTTTTCTCTGTGGGTAAGTTTCCTGCAGTGTTCTAATATCCTACTTTACAAGGATCTGGGTTTAGCCTTGTTTATTTTGTATGTTTTGTTCAAAACAACAATAAAAAAAAAGATTGAAAATGAAAAAAGATTATTTTAAGGACACTGAAACTGGCTCTTTTTTCATCTTTCTTTGAAAGAATGGAAATCATGCCAGAACCGATGGGACGATGTGATAGGCTCAGAGGCATATGATTTCAGTGAACAGTTTCAAACTAGTTCTCACCTGGACTAGACTTGTGATTCCCGTCTCCGTTGTTCTGATTTCATGAGGGAAAACATTGGTCACTCTTTGCCAGAGATAAAAACTTGCACTTGAGACTTGAACTCGAGTTGCACTTACACGGTGACTTGAGACTCGCCCTTAAAAGGCCTCAGACTCGACTCAGACTGGAGGTTTGGGACTCGTGAGCCTTTTTTTTTTCAGGACTGACGAGCTGAATCTCATGTCATTACCCATGTGTGATCTGTACTACAGTGCAGCATGTGCTTTGAGTTCCATAGATATAGCTACACTGTGTTCTAAGCAGTCCGACTCATTTTCACCATAGAGACTGGAGACTTGACTTGAGACTCGTAGTCAAAGCCTTGTGAGCTTCTCTGCTCTTTGCTTTAAAGCCACACTTCTCTCTCATCATTCCTAAAACACTGTCTCTTCCTCAGGTTTGCCACTGATCTTCCGTCAGGACAATGGCAAAGCCGATGCTGCGGGCCAGTTTGAGGAACACGAGTTGGCCCGAAGTCTCACTCCGTTGCTGTTCTGCTACACTGACAAGGAGCAGCCTGCGATGTAAGTGTGTGTCGGAGAGCAGACCACTCTGCTGCCCTGGTTTGGAAGTGTGCAACACTACGTACTGCTACGCATTTTGAATCGAGCGATTGAGATGTGCTTCAGGTGTACAACATCGTCCTTAATTCAGTGGGTTGAACTGAAATGTTGCATGAAGTGTTCGTGAGTAAGAGGCATTTTTTGTTCTGTGTGTTCATATGTATCTATTCATCCAGCCTCACTTTACACTTTGTCTTTTCTTTGTTTACCCCAGGTGTACTATGCGGATCGGGAAAGGGATCCACCCAGACGGAGTTCCAGGCTGGTGTCAGGGCTTCTCCCTAGATGGAGGAAGTGGAGTCAGGGCAGTGAAGGTGATCCAGCATGGAAACAGGCCTGGCCTTATCTACAATATAGGCAAGTGGTTCTATGCACATCAGCATCAGTGTCCGTGCAATACACAGGATTATAATGAGGGTCAGCTCTGTGTCTGGAGCACAGAGGAGCTCTGCACTAGTAATGTTGTGCTGGACATCAAGGCAGAGCTGCAAAAAGTATTTTCACTGACATGTAAAGTATGACAAAAAGCAAATATCTAAAGCAACTGGGTTCAAATATTTTTTCCCTTGTTTTTTTCCAGCACTTTTTAATAATAATTACTGTTAAGTTCTGTGTTATTACGAGCGTGGATATAACGTGTGTTCAGGTCTTATGAGCATTTGGTGCATGAGGCCCTGTGAGATGGGCTGGATGCAGGTTAGGAGAGACATGCGGAGACGACTGCAGCTGTCCAAACATTCTGTGTGTAGCCACCTTCAAAAAACTGATCGACACTGGGCTACGTCGCGGACTTCGCCAGCTGAAGCTGAAATATCGCAAGTCAACAATAACGTTGCACCTTTTAGAGCGAAGCACCAAGCAGGAAGAGGAGCCCATCACTGATCGACACTATACAGAGTATATACAGATCATCTCTAAGATGATGGCTGAAACACGCTTCACCGTGATGATACGTGGTGAAATGAATGCATGGGAGGATTACTGTCATGTGGCGTTCTCTGGAATAACGTTAAAGCGTACGCCTTTAACTCAGCGTGTCCTTTGCTGTGTGTGTTGGAGAGAGGATGAAGAGATGCGTGAAAAAGAAGTAATGGTGCTCTGACGGCCTCATCTTGCCAACAAACGTTACTGTGTGAGTTTTATGCCTATTGAACACTAAATGTGCTACGTTGTTTTGGCTGTTGTGCTGAAACACGAGAGACCTGTGAGAGAGATACACCTGTCTGAGGAAGCACGGCGTGTTGATTAAGAGCGGTGGATCTTTGATTTTATCTCTGAACACCTTGCTGGACCGGTTGGACCTGCCCATAGAGGAGAGAGTCGGGTGGAGGCACTAGCCAAGCTTTGGCTGAGGACGGGCTCCTGGTCTGGTTGCATGAACAGGAAATGGATGAAACTGGACAGTGGAAAGTCAGAGTCTCTTGTGCTCCCCCCTTTTTGAGGCACCTGTTTCTGCCACAGCACCCCAAATGAAGTTTTGCCCTCCAAGTCCAGATGTGTTTGAGCCAGCAGAGTGCAGGATTTCAGCAGGAGAAGGGGAGGCAGACATGTTTGACATCACTAATGCGTCGGGCCATTTGACACAACTAGACACAAATTAAAATATGTGCAGACTCACACCCCGTTTACACCCGGCATTAACATGCCATCTGTATCCGATTAAGTTATCCAGATAAGTAAAAACGCATGTTAATGCAGGGTGTAAATGCATCTAGATCGGATTGTGATTAGATCTGCCAGACCACTTCTGAAGGTAGTCTGGCTCGCATTGTGTTCAGATCTTATGTTGGTGTAAATGCAATCTGTACAACTTACTGGCATGAGGTTTGCCGCAGCCTGCGGTAGTCAGTGTTCTCAGTCCCGACATCATTTTGCCTTTTGAAAAAAGTTCAAAGTTTGCTGCACAGAGCTGCTGAAGACACCGAGACATTTCCCTTAACTATAGTGAGAGTAAGGAGGGTTGACCAGCAGGACCGTGAATAAGTTGTCAAAGTGGAAGGCAAAAGCAGCTGACGATACTCAGAATATTTTGGATTCCAATAGAGGACTTGGTAACTTGAACGAATAGTGAGTTTGTTGGCTCACCTGTCTTCTGCAGGCAGCTCGTCATCTACGCTCTGTTCCTGTTCCGTCACTTTCACAGACAGTATGAAACTCCTCCCAGACATATTTAAGTTAATCCAATGTAAAAAAAAAATAAATAAAAAATTGCAATTGTTTTGCTCCAAAAACACACTGTTGATGATCGACAGCGTTAAGCTAGCTAAGCTAACTGAGCACATTGTATTTTCTGTGGTAAGCCAACTTCAAAATGAAAGTCTACACGCATTTCGCTAGTTGAATACTTTTAATGTTAAGCAGCAGCTGTAGGAAATGTTGTGTTTGCATTAGCAATAACTTGACTGTGCTCTGCATATAGTCAGTGTTAATGTCATGTAGGAAATGTCTCATGTGCAGGTTTTGTTGCAGAGGAGAGAGATCTGATCTTAATGTGGATAATGAGAACGCATTAAAAATACCAGGTGTAAATGCTAAGGTGAGATCAGATTATAATACCAGGTGTAAAAAAGGTGTCAGAGACAATCCCTGGACAAAGTTTCTTACATCAGAGAGAACCAAAATAAAGTAACTTCTTGAAAAATCTTATCTATGCATATCCAAACATAACATGCCTGAATGTGGATATATCAGAAACGCCATACTATCTATAAAAAGTTTCCTATACATTGAGTTTATGCTCTTCAATATCATATGCATTACACCACAAATATTGTAGACACTTTCATTTTCATTTTCAAGGACAAGGTCAGGGAAGGTTTAGTGTTCTCTAAAAGAGAACACACACACACACACACCCGCAAAAACTGGTACTTTACATTTTGGTATCATGACATCATTTAGTTGAAGACCAAGTTGTAATATATTAAAAACAGATCTTATTCAGATTCCTCAAGTACATTTTCCCAAACTATATGGAGGAAAAACTGGCTGGGATATGTATTTGAGAGTTTGTGCAAAATATTTTCATGTAATCTGGGATTGAGTTGGATGTACACAGTATTTATCCACTGTGTTGTCAATATTTTGACTACTACATCCATTTTAAAATCCCACATGAACAAAAAATAAGAGTCTGGGTAAAAATATTCAAAAGAAAAGGAAACAGGTAAAAAAAACAACAGCAAGTTTTGCAGCAGTTTTTCTCAGCCAAATGCTAAATCCATGCAGTGGTGTGCTAACCGAGACTGAGAGGAAGAGACTAAAAATTCTGTAACGAGGGGAAGCCTCACTTTCACACAGATCCCCCACCTCTGCCCCTCTCCTACCCGAAATCCAGCAGCATGTGGAGGGAAAAGAAACAGAGTCCATCCTGTCACAGCAGCACCTACAGGACTCAGAGATGCCTTTTGGAAAGTGATCCCAGCCAACTGCAGCAGCCTCAAGTGCTCGGGCCAAATTGCTTTGCAGCAACCACCTTCCCCCACACCACAGTTCCTCCGTCAACCTACCAGCAACGAACAAGACATTTACTATAATGGAGACTTTCTTCAAAGATGTGCAAGAGTATAATTATAGATATTTTTTTCACTTTGGGTTTTAGGAAAACAAATCTTTGGAGGGTATAAATGGTAAAAGAATTGATTTAATTAATGCAGCAGCATGTCCTGCGGCCGCATGTAATCCGCTGAGAATTCTCTAGCTGGAGCTTTCAAGGGGGGCAGTTAGGGGGAATACAAAAAGATATTCTCCACAAGACTCTTCCAGTGGCCTGTAATGGGAGCCTCACACTAATCCCATAATTCCTTGTTTAATTAAACTACAGAGCCGACCCTGTAGTTGTCTAAGCCAGTTTGATGGGCCTTTTTCTTTCTCACTTCACCACCACATGAAGAACTTCTGCACAAAATAAATGTACTAAAACAAGCAAATTATTAAAATGTTCCTCCACTCTTTATAGTTAATACCAAGAATGACTGCACCTCGGTACGTTTATGTGACAAATATTTACAGCAAATATAAACCAGCATTTCTACAAACCTCTGCAGTGAGGTAATGCCTGCAATGTAACCAGTATAAAACAATATCATCATCATCATCATCATCATCACATCATCCATTAGTGCTGCTCTCATGTTTTGCATCAAATCAAAACAGCATAGAACTGACATTAACATGCAGCGTACTTGCTCATGTCATGTGTATATTTTTTTCTAAATTTCAAACACATTATAACTATTATTGTGTTGGTGCATTTATGTCCTTTTATTACATATTTTGGGTCAGTCGTAACACAGGTCACATTTTCCATGGCTTTCAATTCTGTCTGTCTTTTTACGTGCTTCTCAGTGAGATTAAGGACCACTGTTTTGGATCTACACCTTAAAATTTTGCCACATTTTGTCACATTGATTGTCATATTTCATCCACAACAGACCAAAATCCCAGTGTGGCGGCCTAAGAATGATCGAACTGAGTGTCTAATTCTTTGGTGAAAATGGTGTTGAAGGCAGAAGAAAAGTCCACAGATAGCCTTTGCCCTTCTCCAAATGGTTGTGTATGGTGTCAAGAAGGAACAGTATGGCATCATTCAACCCCCTACTAGCACAGTAACTAAACTAGAGAGGGTCCAGGTCGCCACCAGAAGAAAACATGATGTAGGATCGGGGATGTGAGAGTAATGTGTCTGTGGTCATTAAGAGAGCAAGCGCTGTCCTTTTTGGGGATGGGAATGATGGTTGAGGTTTCTCATGGCAGCAAGACCACTCCTTGGTCCAGCTAGGATGGATAAAGCTCAAGGAGTTAGGAGGTTGGGTGTCTTTAAGCAGGTTGAGCACATTCTGCTTTGGGAGGGTGAGTGTGGTTGGTGGCATGAGACAGAATTTAAGCTCTGCCCTTCACCATCACCCGTCTTCTCTTAGTCTTTGTCTTTGAATTTACAGCGGCCATGCTTTGAAGTCATTACCAAGCTGCCCTATAGTTTTCTTGCTAATACTTTTGCTCAATCTTGTTTTTATACTAGATTTTCGCCTGACTGATGGCCCATTTCACCTTTCTGTTAATCTGTTTTCTCTCCTCAGTAGATCCTGTGAGAAACAATTTTTTTCTCATTAGGGATGCTTTTAAGTAACAGGGTTTGTTACTGGGAAATATGTTTGACATGTCAACACAAAATGTAATATATTTTGTAGTTGTGGATACTTACTCATCCAGGCAAGTGCTAAATTTCAGGAAAAACTCCCATTTGGTGCAGTCAAAACATCCTTGTAGGGCCTCACTGCTTGATGGTGTCCATGTTTTTACTGTTCTCTTTCTACTCACTTCACTACAGGTTGTAGGCAAGTAGGATGATGTTATTTAGCAGATTCAAGTTGAGGGGGTAGTAGTGACATAGAGGCTCCAGAACTGGACCATAATACTTATCAAGGGTCTAATGCATGCATGTAGCACAATAGCCTTTTAGTGCTTTATTCATTCATTCA
>JAQLOL010000002.1:503719-516148 GCA_029783665.1 Naso thynnoides
CCAAGACTGTTAAAAAAAAAGATTTGAAGGCTTTGTGGATATTTGAGGCTTGGCCCATGGGGGGAATTCTCATCTGGGAAAATTTTTGACAAACAGTGATCATTTACGTATTTTATACACTCTGGCACTTATTTACATTCAAAGCTGAAGTCTTAGGGATTGAATTATTAACTGTCATTGAATTTTTTTAGGGTTTTTTATATTGATGCTGTGAGGTTAGTAGAAATTAGTATTAGTATTTAGTAAAAGGCAAACGCAAAATGATTCTCCTTTAAGCTGTGTTGTTTCTGTATATTAGTTTATATAAATAACACATCAAGCTAAACAAACAATATAAATAAACTGTTTCCATATCCCAATGTTTCACTTTTTCTCCAATAATTAATAATAACTTCAATATATTTCACATTAACTGAATTATAATTCATTTTGGCCCAAACAATAGGCTACTTACTCCGTCTCCACTCCGTCTGTGTCACTGTTCTGCACCAGGTGTATTTGGGCCTCTCCAGTTTTCTTTTGCCCGGTGTTGTCCATCTTAAGGCGACTCTGGGATCCGGTCCTGCTCCATTCTCAGCACCAGGCCTAGCCATCTTTTAGGTCCTTCGTGGTGCTCCGGCTACCAGTTTTCTTGAAAAATTTACGGTTTGGAGATTTTTTTAATGAAATCAAAACATGAAAAAGACAGATGTATTTAACAATAAAATGCAATTTTACCTATAGGCTAATTGAGAAGTTACTGCAGAGGCTAAATTCTCAGTCGTTTCTCTTGAGATGAAAGAGAAGCTGTCATCTCTGTAGGACACTATGACCCTTCAGCGACAGACTGCTTTACCCAAAGTGTGTGAGGGAGTGATATCGCAGGCCCTTTCTTCCTGCAGCTCCCAGACTATACAGTCAGCCCTGCTCCCAGCAGATCACACACACACCAAAATTGATGATTGACTGCACTAATACACTTCTGTGAAATATCAGTATTTTACTTTAGTACTTTTCACTTCAACTGTGCAATTTTCTCATTTAGAATCACTTTATATGTTTATGGCCGGGGCAGCCAGCTGCCAGTTCCTCTTTTTTGTCATATTATTATTATTCTAATTCTTGGAAATGGACCTTCCCATGCATGAAAATAAACCAAAGTTTGCAAACAAGTCTGTCAGTACACAATGTGAGTCCTGCGTCTATGTGAGTCGCACATGCATGAAGAGGTGTATGATCTTGGACAGCTAGATACAGTTATACCACTTGGACAAATTACATGTGATTATTAAATGCTAGTATTAAATGATTAAGTTTCTTCTATTCCCAACTTTATATTTAGGTTAGGATTACAAGTTGAGTAAGTAACTGTTGATGAGTAATTTAGTTGCCAGTTACGTTAGCTAGAGTACTGTTAGCAGCTAACTTTATACTAACATCTTTGCTCGGCACTAGGAAACTGGCCACCACAAGTTGAAATTATAAAACAGGGCATTGCTAGCACCAGAGCTGGCTAGGGATAGCCACACTGCAATTATAATTTAGTTTTAAAACAAAAAATGTGATTTAGACCATCAAACGCAGATCGTGACATGTCATCTGTGAGTGGTGTAAGTGTGGCAAGCTATCCAAGATGGTGGACATTTTCAAGACTTATGACGGCACAGGACTCACATCGGATACTGACAAGGTCCAGTCCTATGCCAAACTTCCTCAACTGGCATTGTTGACTTATTGTCCTGATGGTGGTACTACAGCAACCGTTTAAAGTTCACAGATTCGTTACAGATATCACAAATCTTTAGACTGTGCTACAGCTTTACAACTTACACCAACAAAACAGAAACATTCTCCAGCTGTGAGCTGGCAGGAATTTTAAAGTCTATCGCACTGTTTTGTCTTCACCCACAATTTTTGCCCAACTGACACCAAACTTGCTTTGCTGCATCTTTAGACTGTACCTCCCTTTCCTCTTTCTCTTCTATTTGCTCTTGGTCCTGGGGGTTTCATGACTACCATTTTTTACTAATTGCCAAGTTTTTCAAATGAGTAGTTGATTAGTTGACTTGTCATTACGTAACAAAAAAGCACAAAGAGGGGTTTCTTCTGAACAATGAAAATTGTATTCTGTATTGCAGAGGATTCAATCATTCCACGGTGAAATGTCAGACTTTGCAGGATTACATTTTATGATCTTGACAAGAAAAAAAATAGCCTACCAATGTGTCTCTTCTTAACAAAAGAACAAAATAAGCGGTTGTCTTCCGTATAAGCAAAATTATCATATTCGTTCACTGCAAACAGATATTAAATGTAAAATTGCCACAATGATTTTGTTAATAGCTTTCCATGTCACAGTTTAAGCAGACATGAGATATTGAGTCGTATCATTCAGAGGAAGTGTTTTTTTAGACAAAACACTGGTGTCAGATATGAAATTAGACACCTGCTACAGTTACTGTTTTCCCTTGCTGAAATTTCTACAATATCTGACAGTCACTGTCACAGGTATTTATGTCTGTTTAATTCTGATTCTTAATTAAACAAAGTAGAAGTGCTTACTTTTCAAACACGTTGGTACATCTCCAGAAGCAACATAACATGTCCAATATATGCAACACTAATGTCTTAATATTAATGCGGTTCATACTTCACAACAAATAAAACTGACAGTTACATCAAAGCAACAGAAAATTAATTTTATTTATTTTTCACAGAGGAACTTAATGTCATCTCTGTATCATAAATAATCAGAGCAGATGTTTGTTTGCAGCCAACTGAAAAGGCAGTTTAATCGACTTCTCTCAGTGTCTGACCTGTGAAAAAGCAAAGGAGAACAGTCTCATCACAGCAGAAGTAACAGTTAACCACAGTGTGAACAAACCTAATGATTCAGACACAAGCAACATGAATAATCATTCCTACCTGTTGTGATGTTGAGGGATTCTTTTACACTGACTTGCTGCCCCGTGACGACCAGCTAACCCTGCGGTGTGGTGACAGGAGGTTCATCGGCAGGAGTCAGAGAAGGTGGTGGGGGTAAAACCACAGCAGAGTCGGGTTTGGGGCAGACTGCTTGCTGTTCATGTCCAGCGCTGAAGGTCAGAGGAGCTGGAGGCGGACTGTTGACAGCAGACAGTTCAGTGAGAGTCTGAGGCTGAAACAGCACACAGATCTCTCCTGCTGATCAGCAGCCGTGCTGCAAAGCAGTTGATCTTCCTCACCAATACGTCTTCAGTGTAACTCTTTCTAACCTTTTCCTCTATAGACAGGACTACAGTGTCTCTGATGGAGCAACAGAAAATCACCTGATGGAGCACAGAGGACATATGTTATGACTGGGGTCATGGATTTGTTTGTTTATGTTCTGTGCTGACAGCTCTCTCTCTCCTCCCCTCTGCTGCAGTAGCAATCAGCTCTGTGTGCGTGTGTGTGTGTGTGTGTGTGTGTGTGTGTGAGAGAGAAATGAGCTGCAGGTGTGCGTGATTCCCAACTAATGATGTGACCGGGTTGCTGCCTGCATATTGGCTGACTCCTCAGTTTAAAATCCAGCTGATGCCAGCCTTCGGCCTCTCTCACTCTCCCCATTCCCAACTAACAGCAGCCTGCGTGTGACGTATTTGGTGAATTGTGATTTTGTGTGTGAAGTAGCTTATCTGTATCTAGAGTAGCTGTCAAAGAAGCTACTAGCCTTAGTTTGTTTTTGTGCCAAAGTTACCTGTGACTTTGACTAAATTAGTACTGTCGTAGCCATTGTAAATATTGTGAATAGTTGTAAATATTCCTTAAGTCAGTAGCAGCCGTAAGTAGGAGGAAGAGGCCATTTTTGTTGATCCCTTTTCTCCTGTTTATTTCAGTTAGGAGTTAGGTTAGTTTGATTGTCTTTTGTTTTCATCTTTATTTTCTTGACATGTAAGATAGGGATCTTTAGTTGTTTTGTTTGTTATTTTGGCATTACTCCACCCCAAGTTATAAAATAAAACTGCTACTTGAACCTTTGACTTGGATGTTGGATGACCTTCTTGGGAGTGGGAAGAGCGGGGGCACTTTATTGCGTGTGACCCAGGTGTCCAGGCCTGGGTCATAACACACAGCAGTGGGGACCTGATCCTCAAAGGCTTTTGTGACCAAAACAGCGCTTTAGCTGACCTTAGTCTCATCAGTGCTGCTGCTTCACGATAAAAAGTCGTAAGTCTAAGAAATTTAAGCTTCTTGAGCTTAAGCTGTTGTTAGTGGGGAAACTTTCCACAAAAGCGTAAATGATAATTTAATGAAAAAATTAACCAGGACTGGCTTTCAGAATGGTGAATGCACAAAATCCAAAAGGTTTGCTACGAAAATTTTTTAGGACTAAAAGCTGTGAAAACTGATAATTAGACAGGTGACGTTAAATTTACCAACTGATTTATATATAAATTTTCCGTATTACTTAACAGAGAGCTTATAATCAATATTTAAGCCATATGTCTGCTTTCCTCTGCTGCCTTCAAATAGGGTCATTTTTACCCTGCTCACAAGAAAACACCATATGAACGCCCCCCCTCTAGTCGTATTCACGACGTCATAAGTCGAATTTATTAGAAACTTCGATTTTATGAGTTGTGAAGTGTTTGCTGATGTTTTCAGATTAATTCAGGCTGGTATTGGCCCGTTCAGGACCAAAAGTGAGTGTAGACAAGTTGTTAATCTAGATATAAATGGTCACATTCATCTCATCTCTTGTTTCTCCATGTAGCATTTAAACGCAAAGTTATGATGTAACATTGATGTTGTGGCGTCCATATTACCATTTCCTAGCAAGGCTGTTCTTATGTAGTTACCACTTGAACGCCAAGCTTTTCCTGTACACAAATTCACAACACGACATCACGACTTCATGAGTTCCGTTTGAAGGCAGCCTTCTTTCAGTCTGAGCTTCTTAGTGCCCAGGATTAGCACTGTACTTTTTTATTTTCTTAAATTTCTTCTGTCATAAACAGGGTCCATTTCATATTCCCTTCTGATGTTCTCATATCTGGTGACTTCATAGTGTACCTTTGTACATGTTCACATGTACTTGGTGCGTCAGCTGTGGTGAGAATCTCCAGTTCTGTCGCCCATAGCTCAAGCCACAAGATGCCAGATAATTATCCACTTAAGAGCACTGCTTTCTTAGCTGAGGAGTAAATGTCAAACCACTTTGCTTCAAGTGACCAACAACCAGTTGTATTTGTTGGTTTTCATCTTCACAAATGGAGAAAGAGATGGCTCTAAAACAGCATGTTCCATTATTTATGGACTTGGTATCACACAGATCACTTATGTAACTGTGAGTTTCAGTCTTTAGAGATTGCTTAATCTTCCATCTTCAATTTTACACAGCTTTCTTCTTGCTGGTGTCTGGGGACAGGATGGAATACCAAGTAGAGCTCCTGATGTAACTAACAACAGTCACATCATCAGTCTCCTCAAGTGGTCTGATATCCTTCAGGCTTTCAGTTTCAACAGTCACTTTCTCTGTCATTGCTTTGGTAGTGACGTCTGTGTTGTCATCATCTTGTCTCAGCTTTCATGTCCGGCTTGAGAGCTCTGTAAACATCAGCAATTTCTTCGCGATGCACAACAGCTTTCACAACTGCATCTACTCGATCTGTTCTGTTGCATGCATGAGAATCAAATATAGCAAACCATTTTCCATCTCTAGTGACTGCATGTGGCATTCTTGATGGTTAGCAAACATGCATATATCGTGCATTTTTGCTGTACATTACAGTAGATGTTATCTCCATTCTCTCAAACACTGTCAATATCATACCAAATCTTTTATTATCCTGATTTAACCTTGTACAGAGGAAGCCTCCTTCAAAAGCACATGGTGTTGCTGGGATTTGACTATTATTATTACTTTCAGATCCATCAGTGGAAGTGCTGATATCAATTTTGCCAGTGCTGAAACAGTCCTTAGCCTTTTGCGCAGTGTTAGAATATGCAGAATCCACAAAGGCAGCAGAAGATGACTCATTGTTACCTTTCACAACCTGCTCTTAAGTCTTCAAAAACACTGGTTTCACCTCAGACAGCAGGTGAGTGAACTAATTTTGAAGATTGTGTGTCACTCAGACAGCCACTTGAGGTGTTAGGACATACTTAAAATAAACGTCATCCCCCTGTTGGGATCCACAGATGAAGACGTTCATTTTGGGGATTTCAACAGGACTTTTTTTTAAATAAACATGCTTCTCATCTGCCACAAAGGAAGCTATGGACTGAGCTCATCCCCCACAGTCCAGATCTTTACACCTAGGTGTGAAGACATGCCAGAAACCCAGCTGTGAGGTACCATTGGTAGGTGGGACTGACACTCCCGACCAGGAGAACAAAACCCAGCTCCTTCCTTGTTCATTCTCTTGTCTCCAGCGACCTCTCCCTGAGGTCCTCTCTCACTCTTGTGGCCTCCGAGATGCTCCTGAGTTCCCACCAGAGCTCTCACCAGAAGTCCTGAGCTCTCAAGGGATCTTCTTCTTGACTTCACCTGCTGAGAGCTGCAAGCAGCCATTCCAGCAAACAAAGAGAACTTCTTCTTACAGGAGCGACCTGAGGTCCTGCATAGCACCAGCCGTTAGCACCAGCGGCCTTGCCGAGGCCTGCTACCTAACTCCAAAGCAGAGGATAACCGAGAAAGCACGGAGCTGCTTAGTGTTGCAAGGATTACACTGAGCAACCAACTCACAGCAAGGACAGTACTTTTCAGCTTTGGGACCAACATTACCCAGCTTGGATCCCCAGACAAGAAGCCACCAGTACCCTCCCTCAAGGACTAGCAATGTTGAACTGGGCCTAGATAGCATCATCTTAGCACGGCTAACAGAGGACCATGAACCTTGGTCACATGTTAAATGTATTCAAGACTGTTTAAGTGTTGATGTGATATCACTATACTGAGGTTATTAATAGCTGGCTTTGCCAAATTGTTAATCAAGTCTTACTTCTTACAGACCAGGTCTTTGCATGCAGCTAACAATCTTTTCTAATCTAGCGCCATGACACACACACACACTCACACACACACACTTGCAACCTTTAGCTTGGCTCATTTCACACTAACGTGTGAAATCACAAGCACATGGTCTGAGCCCCACCATGTTTTTTTTGTTCCCCTCTAACAAAGAAACATGTGGTTTTCAGGCACCATCTTGGACCTAAGTCCTTCCCTTCGTCAGCCATCTCACCTGTAGTTTGCCTACACACACAAATTCACACTCACACACATGCACTGACACACACACACACTGTATATTGTACATGTTTAGTTCGATTTTGTTTATTGTTTGTGTAGCAAAGGCTCTTAAAAACTACATGCTGTCTGTTTAATGTTGTACAAGAGAGAATGTTGCCAACCTCTTCACTGACAAGAACTCTTAAAACCTTCAACCTTTACTAGCTGTTAACATGGTGATTTGATTTTTGATATTTAGTTAATTATGGATCAAATTCCAAATTGACAGTTAAGTACCTTTTATGAGACTGAATCAATGAGGTGACTATCTTTTCCCTTTTTAAGGGTGGTGCTCCTGAGGCGATCTGATGTAAATTAGACCTTATTATTTAATATAATTAATAATTATCTATGATAATCATTAATTAATCTTGATAGCCAAATTATTAAGTTGCAAATCCCAGCAATGGTATGTCTCCGTGCTACACAAAGGCAATTGGACTTGTTTGAGTTTCTAGAAGTCTCTTGGATGAAAGGTGAAACATCAGAAACTCATGCAAGTCCATTTGCCTTTAGATAACACTTGGGGTGCACTCACACTAGGCAGTCAATACCATGCCTGAGCACGTTTCACTGCTAAAGTCTAGTTCGTTTGACTAGTGTGAGTGCTCTGTTTCATACTGAAGCATGGCATGCTTTGTCGGCCCTGGCACAGTTGGAAGAGATGAACTTCAGTATGGTACAGATGCATGAGCACAAGCAAGGAGCGCAGAAATCATTGTGACTGTTTGTGGAAAATTTACCTTAAATTCAAGCAGACAACAGCATACAATGTCTGCATAAAGAGCAGTGGAAAAATGTCTGTCTTGTAGATCACAGGAACCAGAGAACAATTTAAAAATGTTATTGAAATATGAAAAAAATAAAGGTAAAAATCCAGGTCGTGCTCTGTAGATCAGGAAGCTCAAGCGTGCTCAGGTGCAGTTAGACTGGAGCAACGTGAGTGCAGGCCAGCGGGGGAGAGGGGAGGGGGGACATTAGTGCTTCGGCACGATATGGGACAACCGCACCAGGTGTGAGTGTGCCCTCAGACTGACTGCCTCAGTTATTTCTCAGTTATTAGTTAGTAAGTAATTTATTTAATGTACAACTCTACATGAATGCACATTTTAAAAATTATTTACTTTTTTGTATGTCTGAACAGTATCTTCATTTGTCTTATTGATTTATTTCCTGTTGTTTACACCTTAGGAATAATTACAAAGTTATAAATAAGTTCAAACGAACTCCACCTTGAGCAGCGCTGATGTGGCTCTGTGCTAATAAAGGGTTAGGGATACTGCAGGAGGAAATTGTGATAATTTTTTTTTTCAAAAAACAAAAACAATGTGTTTGTGGCCAATTCTTTCTAACAGGCTGATTAAGAATTTTCACTGATAGCTTTCACAAAGTTGATTAAGTTTTCTCTAACTTTACAACTCTCAAAACAGCATGATTATTTACTGGACTGAGGGACTTTCACCCCCAGTGATGAAGGAGCCCAAACACATCATTAGATTACAGTGTATTTTTTTGTCCCAACTTAATGGGCAAATGAGTCATCCAAACAGGTTTCCCAGCCCCAACATTATCATGCAGTTTAGCACATTGCTCCAGCATCACATGGTGGGATGATGAGCTTGAGTGATGAGAGGCAAACAAAGATGATGTAGATGATTTAAAAAAAGGCACAACACAGTTTTGCATAATACAAGTTTATATTTAAGCTGTCTTGGCAAAATGTCTTTCAGGGTGTCGATATTTTCTCTGAGGCACAAGAAATTTTCATGGCTTCACTGTATTGTGTGTGTGTGTGTGTGTGTGTGTGTGTGTGTATGTGTGTGTGTGTAAACTCTCATATATCTTATTGATTTGTACCATAGAGCTTATTTGTTGCCCCAAACCTATTAAAATACCACATCGTTGCATTATGGTGCAGGGGGTGACATGTTTCTCTCTCTCACTCATCACATATAACAGTTTAGACATAAAGTGATGTGGTAACCACAGGACTTTCAAACAGAGGATTTGATGTCACATCTGCTCCTGAGGCATCTGTAGCCACACCCTCTACCTCTGGTTCAGTACCTCCTCAACTTGCTGCCTCTATCTGAGTGGTTATCTCCAAGTCTCTCCCTGTGTGTGTGAGTTTGTCTGCAAGTGTGTCGGAGTCAAAACAGAGCCACCAGCTGCATCTCATCTCTCTATCAAGTCAACTAATAAAGACTCAGCCCTGCCACTTCCACTCTGCCAGATCACAGTCAACTGATAGTATCTTGCTGCACTTCCAGCCTCTTTACTAGTGAGCTAGTTTTGCCTTTTTGTGAGAATTTTTGTCATTTTGTCTAGACTCATCCTGCTTTTCCTCTCCCTCTCACAGACCAGCTGCTCTGACTCTGGCCCCTGTCCACCCTGGATTTTTGACCTGCCCGTTGCCCCCAGGATTGGATTTTGGACGACCAGTTCGCATAGCCCTAATTCATCCCTTCCCCTGATCTGGCTGCCTCTCATTCAACCTCCCCTGCTCTGCTACTTTTGGCAATGAACCCTGTAAACCTAAGCCAAATCTCATCGTTTGTGTCTGCTCCTGGGTTCTGGCTCAGCCCCGTGTAACATTTGTTGCCTAAACCTAAAAAAGACTGTGACTGTTTCACAATATTAAACATGTCAAAACTTCCAACTGTTGCATAGGGTAAAGCACTTGTTAAAAAGGCTTTGTGGCAGAAAGGCTTTGCATGTTGCACTCACTCACTAAAGGGGGTTACACCAAGAGAGTCCTGACCGAGTGTCAATATCAGGCAGTAAGCCACGAACTGTACTTCCTCCACCCTAGACTCACTCCTTAAGTGAGTAAATCCTCACAGAACATCATCATTAATATCCTAACTTTACAGGAGAAATAAACATGTTTGCTGCCTAGTATGAAAAATGGTTTTGGCTGTCTATAGCTCATTTGTCATGTCACAAAAACTGAACTTCCAGATATCACTCATGTTCAAATTATAATAAGACCCTAAGATATGCATAACTAACGTGGGCCACTTTAATTGGCCAGCTGACAGCTGTCTTATTTCAAGAAGTCACATGATAGCAACATGAATTCTTGCTAGCTCCAGCCTCTCTCCAAATCCAATCACTTCAAGAAAAAAACAAACAAACATACAAACAAACAATAAAAACTCAGAAAAAGCAAAAAATCTATATGGCCATAATTCCAAACTGAAGGCTCGAGGCCTTCAAAATACAAACGGGTGTTGTCATTGTGGCCTTGTCCACTGATGTCTATGGTCAGTACAATGGCCAGCTGTTTTAGGAAATTACTGCACCATTTCTAAAAATGTTCAATGGTTTCAAGACTCATTTTACATCTTTAGTAGGAGCAAGTGGGATTTGGTGAGCACTGTGGAGAAGTCAGTCATTGAGAGACAGACACACATGATAGTTACATGTATGTAGAATATAGAAAACCATCAGCATTCTGAATTGTCATGTTAGCACTCATCTACTTATGTTGAATGTGATTTGTTAAATTACCATTCTGGAGAGTCACTTTGTGACTTGCTGCTACTTTTCAGTTCTACAATGAAATTTAAATCTATCAAGGTGATACGCAGATGTGCTGAAGGATTCAGCAGTGAAAATATTTTCACTCAGGCAGGTAAAATTTTACTAAAGAAAACCATGACTACTACAATAGCTTTTGGCCAATACACAACTCACTCAAACAGTTCACTAAACATACAGTTTCTACAGTAACCCTGCTGCTGATACAGCACCACTGCTATGGTGTAAAGCCCACTGTTACTGATGGTAATCTGGCAATCATATACTGTGATAGGCTCTGTGCAACAAAATGGAAGCAATTATCTCAAAGCACACAATGATCGGTGGAACAGATCACAACGCATAACTCTTTATGGGCTTGGGAGATTTACTTACACAGACTGACTTCTTCTCTTTCTCTCCTTTTTTCTCTCTCGTGTTTGTGTTCTTTACGATCTCAGTCTTTCTCTTGTTACTTTTTGCCTTGTGTTTGGATCTTTTTTTCTTGTGTTTCTTGTCAGCCGTCACCTCACTCCTAAAAACATGCAAACCCTGTAATTTAGTCTTTATATTACCATTGTGTCCCCCTCTTACCTCTAACCACTATTTTTGTCTTTATATTTTCTTTGTCAGTAACACAAGTTCTGAGCAGAAGAGTGATGACAGAAAAATGGTAACTAGCCTTGTCCTGACGCTGCACTCTCGTCTTTTTAGGCATATAGACAACAGTGTGTACCCTTACCAAGGAATTTGGGAGTGGGGGTGGGTGGGGGTTGAACTTGATGCTCTGCCATTTGACTGACAAACTCCCAGAGTGACTGGCTTATTTTATCAGCTAACAGGACCACAAGTGACTTACCGATTTAACCGCTTTACTGGCCACAGCACTCGTTTTCCCCTTCTGTCATCCTGTACTGGGTCAGATTATCCAGTGGGCATTATGGGCACAGGCCCAGGGGCCCACACACACCAGGGGCCCAGCAAGAGGTTGGGAAAAGAAAGACAAAGACTCTCTTTTTTGTTCCTCTTCGCTGCATGTCAGTATGTTAAGCCAGTTAGACAAGTAACTGCTAATGCAAATGGATTATTTCCTCTCTGCAGCTTCACATTAAAAGAATTTAACTAGCAAAATGCGAGTTAACTTTTATTTTGAACTGACAGGCTCTACACAGGAAATACAGCAACATGTTCAGTCAAATTGACTGGCTAACTGCTAAATGAAGCTTAGCGAAAGTTCAGTCAGGAAGACTCTCTCTTCGCGCATGCCCTCTAAGTCACTATGCATTTCCCATTATCAATATGCTGCACTACTCATCATCCTCTTCATCTGATCACAATTTGCCACTCTTTCTCTTTTAACCAATTAGTCATTAGCTGTCAAATTTAAAAGTGCTCTCTCTCTCTCTGCTGTCATTCAGCTGTCATTCAGCCCAGAGAGTTTTGACCCACCTCCACCCCTTCACCACCTCAATCAAGAAACCGGCCGTCTTCAATCAAGCATTCTTCTGAAGTTCTACCACATGAAGCATCATCCCCCTTCACCACCACCAGTGTCTAGGCTCCAGGGAAGTTCTCTTTACATAGGAAGCATCCAATCCATCAAGCTGCTTCCTAGATGATCTTCCTGTGGGGTCTAAGTGCCAAAGACTACTTTTCTGTGCACAAAAAACTTG
>JAQLOL010000002.1:527023-537100 GCA_029783665.1 Naso thynnoides
TTTTTACTGTCCAGTTTCTGGCAGTAATCCCTGTTTTCATAAATGGCCACAGCATCTAGCTGGCGGGTTTTAGTTTTGCTTTGGCACTGACTAATGTAGGCAATCTTCTACATAATTTGAAATCTGAAATGGTTTGTTGGCACTAAGAGGCTCCTGCACTGGGGCACAGAGGCTTGCATTTGACCATATGCTCTTTATTATAGAACATTTACTGTAAGGAAGGAACTTTGGCACATTTTTGCAGAGTGTTGTCGGTAATTGAAAACGTCTAAATTTGTAGTTCTTTTATCACAGTGGAGATATTTTGGGAAACCATCCTAAACTGCAACACCACACAACATAACTGCATGTGTGCTGTGAGGTATTTAGACAGACTTGAGGCAACACAGCCAAGCATTAGGCAGTAACTAAATACAATCTTGCTGAGTTGGCTTAAAGCAAAAAAAAATTCACAATATGGAAAGCTTCAATTGTTGACAAGTAGTCAGGGAAAAAAAGCTGTCTTTTGCTGCAGCAGTTGCTGCAACTTTTCAATGTTTTTGCTTAAGACTGTGATGACAAGAAAAGTGAACGGTAATGAAGACAAACACAAGAGGGAAAAAAATTCTCACTGTGCATCCTTCAACAGCTTTGTTATGTCTGTCAAAACATGATCAGACATAGCTGTAGGCGAGTGGTCTGCATAATTATGGAACTCCCATGGTCCCTCTTACAGGTCACAGCAAATACCTCATTTGTCTACTCTGTTTTGCTTTTAAATGGGCAAACAACCAAACTGAGACACCTACAATGCTCTTCCAAACACATCCAGTAAACTGACTTTCCTTTTACACAAGTACAGAGCACCAGGTCAACCCACGCTCAGCACTTTTACTTCAACCATTAGGATGAAAATCTGAATTTAGGCTGAAGTGGTTTGTCGGCAAGTTGAATATCTGAATGACTGATTTAAATCCCCTGCAGCTGCAAAGATTTACTTTGTTTTCTGACTCTAAAAACAGAAAAAAACATTTAGTTAATTTTTTATTGTTATTTTTTATGTTTTTGTTGGTCATAACAGCTGTTTAGCTTTCTTTTTTTAAAAGATATTTTTTGGGGCTTTTGTGCCTTTATATACAGGACAGCTGAAGAGTGGACAGGAAACAGGGCAGAGAGGGGGAATGACATGCAGCAAAGGACCACTGGTGGAATCGAACCCGGGTCCGCTGCGCGAGGACATAGCCTCTGTATATGGGACGCTTGCTCTACCAACTGAGCCACCGGCTGCCCCCTGTATAGTGTTTCTTGTGACTGAATTTGCCTTAATTTATGTCATTTTGTAAAGACTTAATTTATTAGTGTTTAAGTTAAAGGGATGCTGTCTGGCAATCTGAATTTGCACATTGCTGTTTTATCAGCTACTTTGTCTATTTGCTTGCATTCATGTTCTGATTACTGAAACAATAAGTTACAGTTACTCAGTACTTGAGTAGATTTTTCATTAAGTGCTTTTTACTCTTACGTAAGTAATTATTTTGATGACTACTCTTTACTTCTACTTGAGTCATATTTTTCTAAAGTAACTGTACTCTTGCTTGAGTACAGTTTTTGGCTACTCTACCCATCTCTGGACGGCAGCATATCTGCTAAATTTCTCTGCACCCATTATAACAGATTAGAGCAGCCACACATTATGTAGACACAGCACAGCAGACAGCGATGCAACACTTCAGGTCAGGAGGCTTGCCGATTTTTGTGGTGAGATGCATGCGGTTCTTTGCTAAAATAGATGGAAAAATAACCTTTTTCAGTCATATTGACATCATATCAGCAACATTCACTGTAGTTTTAACATTTCCAGTGTGTTTCAAAATAAAACCTACCAGCATATATGTGCAGTGAACCCCTTCGTTTGATGATTAAATCATAAGATTTTAATAATGTGTAAGACAGTATTTGTATTTTAGGATAACTGACACTCAAACCTGAGACCCAGCGTTGTGACGTAGTTTCGCTTTTTAATTTAGATTGATCACGGGCTTTGGCTGACCTTACCTAACGACACGGTGCGCATTGTATCAAGCCTGGAGTGGAAACACACACTGAAGTGTCTGAACAGAACAAAACTCTGTCTAATATAATGACTTTTAAAGCAGCAAATGACTTGCTTTAACAAATTTCATTAGTTTATAATATGAAGAATTGTACAGTATCATTTCCATGTGGCTGTTTGGTCAGAAAATGACGGATCACAGGAGATAAACTTGGCATTTCATCCTCGCAGCAGATCGAACTGAAGCTTGCGGCACACTCGCCCCCTCCCCCTTCACAGGGCACACAGTTTTCTGTCTAAACTAAACATTGCTTAAACGCATCATGTATAATGACACCAAACAATTTTTGAAGGACAACTCTATGTAGAAAGACGGCAACACTGCCTGCAACAGACGCTGCATGTGTGAACAACAATGCAAGTTATGTGCCCCAGGCATCACGCTTGTATCATCCTCTTGGTCTGCACCACATATGCACTTCAAAACTTACTGAGAACATGATGAAGCATGACTTATCTGACCATATCACTTTCCACATCTCTGCTGACCAGAGCCCATGTTTTCTGTAGTCCGTTCATCTTTGTGTTACGGGGGTTATGCACAGCGTTCCCAGTATCGTATTTGCTATATAATTGTCAAGGGATTTTTCTTGCTGACACAGTCTGATTATGTCCTCCACTGACATTCTCAGTTGTTTTCGGAAAAGTTGCCCATCTGTTCTTCCTTGCATATCACAAAAGCATTATGGTCATCGAATGTGTAAACCACAACTTCCTTTCTGACCTTTCCCACTGATGTTACATTACTCACTGTTTCTAAGGAAACACTTGCCAGCTGAGCAGTCTTTGTGGCTTTTAAACTCATTCATATTTTTCTCTGGCTGTCTTGATACAGTATCAAATTTACCTAATGTTAATGATGTTAACTGCTCAGTTGTAGCATGCAGTTCACTTTGCACCAGCACATGTCTACACTCATTATGTTTGTCCACTCCATTATTCAAGTTTTTTCTTTAATATGTTGAATGTACAGATATAAATGCGAATGTTTTTATGTGTTTGTTTGTGTGTGCGTGACCTACCATGCAGATCTGTCATTGTGTAAATGTGTGTCTGCTTGCATAGTTTGTCTATATGTATGTTTATATTAATTACTTTGTTGCTGAATGAACGTCATTCATCGGAGAATCTGAGATCTCCTGCCCAGCTACTATTGGCCTCAGTCCTCAAGCCACAAGCAACCAACCAACACAACACACACACGAAAAAAAAATGACAGACCCCCCCCCCCCATCCGCTGTCTCCCCTACTTCTTCTCCTCCCCTCCCTGTCCTCTTAGAGATCAATACCAATTTATAGGCAAATGCACAAAGGCTGAGTTGTGCTTTTAATGAATTGAACCGTTGCTAACGTCAGGCATCTAATGAAGACTCTGAGAGAGGCGTTAAGAAAACCTGTGGTGGAAGCAGGACGAAGCATATAGGGGTTATTGGGAGTGTGTATGCTCACATATGTGCCTTTGTGTGGCTGTGTGTATGACTGAATTATAGGTGAACAGCAATATCTAAGTTGCCATTTTCAACTGGTCCCTCCCTTCAAATATTTAATATCACTAATTTGACGCCAGTTATGACATGACAGCATAAAGTGGAAGTAAGAACTCCTGGGCAGTGGGGAGGAGTGTGTGTGCATGTGAATGTGTGTGTCTCCAATGTGTCTGCTCCTGGCAGCAGACACAATGACAAACTGCAATGTCAGGTGATCTTACTTTACATATTTAGTTATCAACTTTTCACCTTAAATGACAATAACAGCTAACCTACATAACACAGCACATTGATGACACTGCACATTAAAGCTGGACTGTTAAAACAATCTGATCGTTTCTGTGCACAGGTATGTTGGTTAAAGCTCGATTAGGCCATTTATTTTGACCACTGTCCTTGTCCCAGTGTACAAGCGTTGAGGAGGAATCGATTTATTGACAGTCTAACACACCCATGCCCGACTCCGCTAAGGTAGGTGGCGATATGCCCTGCTCAGCTGCTTGCTATTGGGCCTTCATCCAGTTGACCCGGTATAACATACCAGACAAGCTACAAACAAGTTAGCAACCAGCTAACAGATTCCATGCTGAACGTTGAAAACATGGACAACTTTACAGTACTGTATGCTTCGTATCTAATCTTTACTTTCAGTACAAAAAATTCCAACTGTGAAAAATTCGGCTTAGCACCATTTCAGATAGGCTGACAAGTTTCATGTACTTTAAACATCCAGTTGTAGTTGTCCTAAAACAATAAATTGACTTTTTCTACCATCATGTAAAAGTCTTGACTGAAATACTGTCACCACAACTATTTCTTTTTTCCTCACTTCAAGGATAAAAAATACTTTGTGAAAGCAGCTTCTAAATATTTTTCCTTTAATGCTTTTCTTGCACTTTAAAAACACAAAAAATACCACAAATGTATGTTTGCCCCTCTGTGTGTTCCTACCAAGGTTGTGCTCAGGCATGGGCTATTGTGCAAGGGTAATAGCCCATTTGCCCTCTTTGGCTGAGCTGCCCCTCTGGAGGGAAATCATAATAACGGTAACTTCTTATGTTAGATGTTGTGGCTGCATAAGCACAGGTAGCCCATAATTGCTGAATTAGACCAAATTAAATCCTCAACAACAAAAACTTTTATTACTTTTTGATTGGTATCCTCTTGGATGCAGTAGGAGGTGGGAGTGGTCCACAGCAGAGCAGCAAAATTGGCTCAACACCCCCCCCCCAAAAAAAAACAAAACAAAAAACAAAAAACAAAACAAACAAACAACAAAAACCAAAAACAAACATGGTTATCAGGAGGACGCTGTGTCACGCTGGACGTTGTAGAATTATCAACAAATAGCACGGCGCAAGCAGCAGGATACTTTGTGAATTTACTTCTCCCCATAAGCTTTTAAACAATGTAAAGTGCCACCTTGTCACGTTTGTGTCACGTTGTGCAATACTGCCTTATTTATGCTATTATGTGAACCAACCTTGGCTACAGTACAGCTGGATCAAATATAAGCAGGACACATTCAAGATGAGCCGTGATGAAACATTGTGATTGCTATACAGGTACACATCTTTTATAATTAAATGATGGATGGCAGTGTTAAGTTCAAGATGCAAAATCATATTGCTGCATAAACTAGTTACAAGAAACTATATGGGCAATAATGTGTTAGCTCTCACGAACAATGTGCTATTTTTTTATTTCATTAGTCTTCAGAATTTAAAATAATTTGTGATTTAAAAATTGATTTGTGGTTAGTTGAACAACCGTATTTTACACAATTTAGATCCATGCTGATTGGTCACAGGTGACACCTAAAATCAGGGTGGGGGTGCCCTTTTGTCAACAGCTCCTCAAAATGTCTGTTGTGCACATCCCTGGTTCCTACCACTGTGTAACCAGTGCCATGGGGTCTGTGTGCATCAGTAATTAAACTAAAAGTCTCTTCCATAAATCATGCTCATCTGCTCCTCACTCTGTCTCATTCCTCCCCTCTTCTCTCAACCAGCAATGAAATGAAGGTTTTGTAAATCACCAACCATGGCTGGTAAACGAGGCAGTTTTGCACATGTTCACTCTCACTCTGGCCTCTATGCCACCATCGACCCAGTATTGCAGACAGGAATTACAATTCTCCAGGGAGAAATAGCCAGTGCAGTGATGGATGGAATTTGCCAACATCTGGAATAACTTCAGTATTCCTTAGAATTAGGGGCAGTAGCAATGATAGTTTTCATCCCAACAAAGCAGTCAGAAACAGGAAACAATATAAGTCCTTATTCACCTCTCTTTGTAAATCTTGTTCTTTTTCTTGTACAATCTCAACAAATGTGGCTGCTTTAGTTAAATCCAAGTTTCACACCCAATAGAAGATCACTTACTACACAGAAATGTAGATAGACTTCCTTTAAACAGCTGCAAGTCTACTATAACTACACAGCCATGCATGCTATCTCCTATAGAGCCAGGATAGGACACCCGACACCTCACCCCCTCCAGCAATTCACCATCAAGCCTGCCAGGGCTCCGGATGCTTGACAGACAGCTGACCAGTGCTGATCTCCCTGGTATCTGCTAACTGGGTAAAACCAGCCAAGGCAGCGACACACAGAGGGAGAGTGACAGAGGGATATGAGCATATGCATGACACTTTTAGATCCTTGCTTCTACTCTAACCTTCCTCTTACTTTCTCAGGAGAGCCACGTGTGTGTCTCCCATCTATAGATAGAGCTGGGGTCCTAGAGGAATGGCCGCACCAACACTGAGCTTAACACTGAAGCACAATTACCTCACCTGTCCTGAGGGCAAATTTAGTTCACTGAGCAGGACTGCAACACCATGCATTTCTACACTATGTCCTGCTGCTGTCATATTCAAAGATTTTTACATTTCGTGGCCCATATTCTCGCTCAAATGCAGTACTACATATGCAAATGTTCACAAAAACACAGAATATGTTCATACATTTATGAAATCAAATATATGCCTACCACATATAAAAAACTGGCAATAACCTTTGTTTTTATCCTCATTTGACAAATTGCTGTATTTACACTCCAGCCCTGCTTGAATTCGTGGGTAATATACAACCTTTATTTAGTCTCATTCTTAGTCTTAAAGAGACATGTCGTAAGCTGTGCACAGTTTTAATTCTATATGTTTCCACTAAATATCAATATGACTAAACAAGCTGAGTGGAGAAATCAAAGTGAGTGTAACACCCCTGAGACAACCCTTGACCTTTTAACCCCATGCAAATGTGTGAAGGTGGTTCTTTGGTAAATGAACCAACAAGCTCTGCTACAACTTTGGCAAGAAGTGAGTGATTTAAAAAAAAAAAACTCTTTCCAGTTTTGAAACTCACAATCTGTGAGAAAAAGCATTGTGTGTGTGTGTAGTGTATGTAAAGCTGACTGGGATAAAGCACATAAATGCACACACAGAGACACACACACACACACACGCACACACAGCAACACACATTTATAGGTATATGCAGTGAGTAAGCACACTCAGTAAAAATAGATATTTTACATCTAGACACATACAAAGACATTTTCACACCTACCTTAGTAGTTAGTGTTCCTTTTAGGTGTGATGGCCCATACGGAGTGAAGCAGTCACTGCAGGCGGAGTCTCTTATCCTTGGGAGCTGAATCAGCAATGGAGAGTTTAAGGTTGCGGTGAGGAGAAGAGGAGGAGGAGTGAAAAGAGAGGAGCGGAGAGAAAAGAAGAGGTTCATGGGACCTGTCTTGCCTCTCTCTCTTGTTGGATGGGCTGAAAAAGGAGGAGGGGAATATACAGGCAGACCAAGAAACAACAAAACCCCCAAAACATATAGGACCCCATGAAGGTAGAGAAGAAAGCAAAAATAGTAGGCAATAAAAAAAGCACAGAGGTTTGTGTAAGAGGATTTGATGTGAAGGGATGTCTGGGCTGTGAAATGCGTCAGCCAGCAGCTGCCCATCCCTCAGCACCACATCGGGCCATGTAAAGTTAGGAGGAAGACAGCTGATCAGACTGCCAGAGAAGGAGATTGAGTGAGATACTGAGTGCTGACAGAGCTGAAGGACAAATCGGAAAGAGGGACAGAGGGAGGGAGGAGTTGAGAGAATGAAAAAGTGAGAGCAAAGAGAGGCCAATGGAAAAGCGGGAAAAAGTGTCAGTTGGAAATTAAACTTAAATAGAGGGAATAGAGGAAGAATGGAAAAGAATAGTAAAAGGTAAGGTTAAAGTTAAGGTTAAGGCAAGGTTGGTTGAGGAGATGAGATGTGTGTGAGGATGAAAAACTTGTAAAGGGGAAGGGTGATAGAAGACAGAAAGAGGAAAGGAAAGGATAAGCTATAGTTGGAGGAAAAAAGGGAGGTGCAAAGTTCAGATGGATAAAAGGTGAGGAAAGAGTAAAAACAGAAAAAAGAAAGAAAAGAGAGAGACAGGTAGGTGAAAAAGAGCAGTAGAATGAGAGCATTTATGAGTAAATTTAACAATGTCTTACTCTTTCCCATCCTTTTGCCCTGATATTCCACTTAGTCACTTTCCCGATATGTCGTCCATTGGTCAGTAAAGAAGAAAAATTCCTTCAAATAAAAAAAATAAAAGAAAGACTTTAAAAAAAACACTGAAATTAGAAATGTTGTTAGAGTAAAAAAAAAAAAGGAAAGAGGTTCTGGGATAACTGGTCAACTGATACTGCTCACAGGCAGCGTGAGCATTGTTTTCTAATCAGTTTTTTCAATGAAGTGTCAAAAATAGACGAAGCATTAAAGAAAGAGAACAGCATGAGGGGGGAAAAGCATGAGGCCCAGTGTGATCAGAGGGCACCCCCACTGTCCCAGGGTTTTTATACCTCAATAACAACCAAAGACATGCACCCCTACACTATCACGCCCTCTGATCCACGCTCCACGGCCTTATTTAGTGAAGTGAGGCAAAAAATAGCCTCTCAAGTGCTGCTGGGGGTCGTCTGGATGAAAGTGGGTGGGTGGAAGAGTGGGAGGGACAGGGTGGGGAGAACGAGAGGTGAGGCAGGGGATGTCAAGGAAGGCTGGGGGTGGTAATGGTGATGCATTCACTTAAACTCACTCCACTGTGAGGCCCTCTTGATTTTGTGGATGTTAGAGATAAAGGCTTTTAGCATAAATAAAAACAAATAAATACATTTGAGAGTAATTATAGCAGCGTAGCTGCAGGGATGGCACTGTCACTCAGTTGAACAGTCCAATAGCTATGTCCAGAAAGAGATCTCAATATCTAATGTGTGGATTGCCATGGAAATGTAAACAGATGGTCATCTGGATATCACTTGCAACACTTTGTGTAAATGTGGTGGTTAGTTTACTTTGTCTTTTTTTTTTTTCATTTTACCTTTATGTAACCAGGTAAGATCAGATGAGAACAGCTTCTCATAAACAGTGATAACCAGCAAGAGGCAGAGGCAGCAAAGGAGTTAAGATAAATAGATCAGGACTCAAATTAGCACGATGTACAAGAAGAGGGAGAGAGGAAGAGCGAGGGGAAGGCTGATGAACAGGTACAACAGTCGACAATGACCTGTTGCAGTGTCTATTTAATCATCTGAAATGACGTAAGAGCTGTGAGTTTTAGTGTACTTTGCCTCACTTTGAAGTTAAGGTTAGTGATATGTACTGACAATTACTGGATTAATTTTCCAAAATGCGCTGTCGACATTCTGTCCTGTTCAACCTGCAAAACTAATGGCATACCCATCAGCCTAAGTAACAAACTTATTGTTTAGTCCTAATCAGCATATTTCAGCATGCTAACACAATTAGTCCTACCTAAGCTGTTAGTGAACAGGGGTACCTGCTAAACATTGGCACATTAGCATTGTGGTTATAAGCATGTTAGCATGCTAGCTCAAAATTCTTAGCTCAAAGCATCACAGTACACCCTTAGAGGCATGGCTGTAGACTCTTAGGGCCCTATCTTACGTCCAGCACAGAGCTGGAGCGCTGGTGACGTAGGTATCATTGCTATCTTACAATCTTCTGTGGTGCGAAGCACAAATGTTTTCATTTATTCAAAGACTGTCCTGATCCACCTTTGTCATCTTGTGCCAGGAAAAGCAGCTGTGCCCCACCCCTGTGCCCACAGTGGATACTCCTTTCAGCTGAGCATAATCACCTTATCAGTGCATGGGTGTGTGTTTGGCTGAACATGCAATTAACAATCAGAAAGTCTGCTCACATTACCCTTAAGAACAGGTATGCTCATGAAACAAATGTTATCATAATTACCAGCTGAAAACAAAGATAAAAGATTTTCAAGTCACAAGACAGATCTGCTGGCTTGATTAGTCAAAGTGAGAGGACCGCGATGTGGAGATGGCTGGGCACCTTCCAACAAGCACACATTAAAAAAAAAAAAGTTGTTAGCGTTACCTATTCTTCTAGCCAAGGGCGGTTTTTGCTATGGGCAATGTGGGCGACCGCCCAGGGCGCAATCTATTTAGGGGCGCACAAGCGCCCTCAAAA
>JAQLOL010000002.1:546490-557549 GCA_029783665.1 Naso thynnoides
CATTTTTAGTCGCGTTTTTTGCTACCCCCAACACTGGGTGACCCTCAGGAAAACGAGAAAAGGGTCAAAAATGGCCGAAGTTCTCCTTTAAGAGTGCATATGACTTCTGACACTTGTCCCTCACTGTTTGGTTTGCACATGTCCGCTTTCTGTTCATTAGATAGGGACGGCAACTTTATTTTGTCAAGAAATATGGTTCTAGTCTCAGTAGAAGATGAGCATTCTGACTTGTAGAGGTCTTTATAAAAAATAATCTCATAACTTTATTTATATCAGCAGATTTAACATGTCTGTCTATGAGGGAGGGGATTGTATTGGGATCTGTCTTGCCATTAGCAAGGCGTGCAAGTAGTCTGCTTAGTTTATTGCCTGATTCTGTGTTTCGGCTTTCCTGGTCAATAGTTGGTTAAAGTGGATCAGGCTGCATCAAGCTATTCTGCTAAATAGAAATTTTGAGATAACTTGAATTGAGTATCAAGGCTGCGTATTGTGTTCGTCTCTTTTTTAAGGTACTCTTATAAGGTACGGTGGCCCCATGCATAAATGCCTTTGTGGGTTCCCATCAGGTGGAGTTACTTACACCTGGAGTTTTATTTTCAGCAATAAAATGTTGCCATTCTCTCGTAACATACTCAACAACTGATGGCTACTTAATGAAGTGGATTAAGTCTCCAGTGCCTGCATGTAAGGAGGTAGTTAGTCGGATAATTATACTGATTGGGAGAGATCAGAAAGAGATGTAATACCAATGGTACAATCAACTATTCGATCTAGAACAATTGTTGATGAGAGAAAATAGTCAATTTGAGAAAAAAACCTTATGAGGGATTGAGAAAAAAGTGTAATCTTTATCTATGGGGTGTAACAACCTCCAAGCATCATACAGATCCAAATCACTAATTGAATCATGTATTTTAACAGTTTTTTGGAGCAAATAGAGCGGGAGGGGTGCATATCAATATTTGGATTAAGTACGCAGTGAAAGTCACCTCCTAGAATGCTGTACGAAGAGGAAAAAGTTGCTAGATATGAAAACAGTCGTGAGAAAAAAGAGGCATCATGCACATTTGGAGCATAGATGGACCCAAGAATAACATGTTCACTGTACAGGTAGTCAGATAATAGCACATAGCGGCCTTCTTTATCCATTACTGTTTTATCTAGTGTAAAAGGCAAGCACCGATGTAGGAGTATTGCATCCAGCTCCTCCGTAATTTAATATGCTCAGCATCCGAAAGGTGGTTTTCTTGGAGGAAGGCCATTTGACTTTCTCTCTTTTATGGAAAGAAAATTTCCTGGCATTTAATGATGTGGTTAATACCCTTGACATTAAGGAAAGTAATTTTAAGATCACTCTTATACTTCGACTACACAAACTACAACATGATGAAGCAAATAAGTATTCACTAGCATAGCACACATGAATGTAGAGGTATCAGCAACTCTGATAATATACACAATGATAAAAATGTAAAACACATACATTAAAACTGAAAAACCAAACAGAAAGAGTAGCTCTCAATGAGGGCCCATTGCCAATCAATGGACCAAATCCGAGTGTAAAATAATCCCCCCAGAACAAGGACAAGTACCAACCATTCAGTGGTGTTAAGTATGCTGACAAAGAACAACCATAAGATCAACAGAGTCTTTATACTGTGACAAAATATTGTACGAAAGAAGGAAATATTAGCAATAAACATAGTAACAGTGTTTCTATTTTCACACCAATCAAAAGAAAAAAAAAACAGCACAACAAGAGGGATAAAGAAATAATCTAAATATGTAAGTAAATTTATCACTACAGGGGAAAAAAAACAACCCCACATACCTTATGGCTCCAGAAATCAGTTTAAAAAGTCCGTTATTAGTTCATCAGTCCAGATGCACCTTTGGAGAATGTGTGTAAAGGTCTTGACTCGTAGTACTGTAAATTCAGCAATCGCGAGCTTGAACCTCCTGGACAAGTGTGACAGTTTTGTCCTGTGTAAAATGTGGCACCTGTCTGCTGCTTCTTCAGCCTTTACAAAAATGACAGTGTGCTATGTCACAGTAGTCCTAAAGGGAGCTAATCTGATTATGATTGAAGTCACCTGTGACACACCCTCTAATTGCGTTTCTTCCGACTTTACCACTGGGACAGACTGCGCCGCAGATGCGCCTGCATTCGTGCTCACCAAATTGCCAAAAAAGATTGTGACACCTACTTGTGCTCCCTGCGTCCAGAACTTAGACCTGCAGCCCAGACTGATGAAAATAGAGTCTATTAAGTCCTGAGTAAGGGTACCTTACAGTGGTTGGTTTGGTCTCTGGTCTGCAAAGGTCTTGTTGTTGATATGCTGACCTCAGCACTGTCCAAGAATAGCTAAATGAGCAGGACCCCTCGAGCCATATTCTAATAAACAGTATAGGGATTTCTAGGACACCATACATGCATGCCTCCTGTCTGTCTCCCTCTCTCTCCCCCTCCTCTCTCTTTTTAGCAAGCTCAAATTTCCCTCATGCAGAAACTCCCTGTGGTCAAAAACAGCTTTGGACAGCAAGCCTGAACAGTCCAGGGCTGCAAGGACAAGCTGCTCAAAATTTGATGAAGCATATATTGATGGACAGTAGGTTTGTCTATGTATGCACTCTATACTGTGCATAAATTGCATACAATTCCTGGTGGATTGTATAACACAATATATCAAAAATATATTATTTTTAGAAAATATCATTCTAGTACCTTCCATTTTGTGTTGTGGTCTGGAAAAAAATGCATTTCTTCTTCTTTCCACAGACACATACACAGGCACTCATACCTACACCCCAGCGGCTTAGCGTGCCTCGGAGGGCCACTTAGTTGCCATGTGGATTTGATGAGAAGGGCCTTTTGCTTTAGTTAGTGAAGTGCTGCCTAATATGATTATGGTCAGCATACCTTCTCTCTCACGTTGGCAAACACACTGGAAGCTATTACCAAAGTCCCGAATGACCGACCCCTTCCTGGCCACGTTGCTCAGGGGGAGGTTTGAAAAGACTACAAGAAGGAGACATCTCAAATGTCACAGTAACAGACAATTTGTAAAACATCTTGAGGAAGACAAAATGGCCTTGACCTCCTCAGGTATAACAAATCATCAAGCACGCATTCAGGTATAACTGATCATCTGTCATTGTTCCAGAGAGGTTCAATTTAATTGGATATTGGCCGACAGCAGGCTTTATATGCACAGCCTATAATGAGAAAGCATTAAAAACGCACTGCAAAGCTCAGAGGAGTGGTGTGTCAGTGCACACACTCCTGTACATATTCCAAAGAGACAAATGCGCAGGATGGTTTTACAAGTGTGAGGTTTACTGAAGCACTCACAGGTTTGGTATAATGCAGAGTGGACACGAAGCATCTGCTCAAACATGGAACTTTCATAACTTAGCTGTAAGTAGCACGAATGTCACAGAGAGCAAACACAAATCATTCTGTTGTGTTAACCATTAAAATTATTTCCTCCAAAACACAAATTACTGTATATTAATTACTTAGATGAGTGCATAAAGCTGTATCTCAACAGTGACCAAAAAAACATCAAAAAAGTCAACACAGGTTGGTCCAAAAGAAAGCAGGACTGAAAAAATAAATACCTTTAGTCAAAAAGAAAGAAAGAAAGAAAGAAAACTATGCTTTTGAATAACTTTGAATGCAGAAAGATGTGTACAACTAACGGGAATATCTCATTTTTATCTTATTGCTTGTCTACAAATGTAAAGTGTCATGTATAAAACATTGTCACATTAAACTCTTAAAACTGTATAGAAAAATTACAGATTTCACCTTTCATTATTCTGAAAACTTCATTTTTTAAATAACTCCTAATGTCTTATTTTTTCTCTCTAAGATTTGTAAATTCAACACAGAAGCGTACTCTGTCAGAAAACTGAAACAACAAAACTGTTGCTTGAACTCAGGCAAATTGTAACTGCTGGACTATATTTAGAAAATATAGAATTGTGTTGGATCAGAACATTGAATCCAGAGAAGCTACGGGACTTGACTGCAGTCTCTCATCCTGAGAGAGAGAGACCTGTCACAGCCATGGATGAGAATGGCCATACTGCCCCCTAGTGATGACTCTATATATAGCACCTCCCAAACATTGCAAGTGCTTTTAAAGACTCCCCATTACCCTGTGGTTTTCTTCAAGGTAAACAATGATCAGTCATAAGATAAACAGTAGTAAATCATCTTGAATCCATTTTTCAGCAATAAATTTGATGACTTTTCCTAGACTTTCCCCTGTCAGAGAAAAATTAAGTGGCCTTTTTTTTAAATGTTTGCTATTTTGCTGTTTTTTTGTTTGTTTGTTTGTTTTTTTGCCTGTCTATGTATGATCAGTTACAGTAACATTTGGTATCAATTAATGATCTATAACTCTCAAGCATAGAAACGCACATCTTAGTTTTAAAATAAAATTGAAATTAAATTTTTTTTTAAGAAACTGATGGAGAGAATTATTGGGAGGGGCAGACAGGGTCAAAGTGTCTTAAAAGCAACAAAGCAATGCAGCAGCACATGAGAAGCAAACTTAAATCATTCACCAAATAAAGTTAGCTGAAGCCTCAAACATCACAGAGCAAATACCATGACAAGGAAGTGCATGCAGGCTGCTTGGTCTCTGTCATTAAAGCTGACATCAACAGAGTGGTGTGTTCTGGACTTGACATGAACTCTGTGGCAACAAACGCAATTTTTCACCTTGGGGCCACAAAACAGATTAATCCATCCATTGTGATGGGGAAACTTGCCCAGATAACCCTGATCCGACTGAGGCTGCCGATTCCTGAAGAGATGCCAACTCAAGACAAAGACAGTGTTGCAAAAAACAACTATAAACCACTTAAGACTTTTTGTACAGCATATAATTAAATATATATATTCTTGTAGTGATGGTCTCTTACTCTGACTTCCTGTACTTCTTCGTTCAGGAACTGTGATCTTCAGAGCAACTTATTGAACCTGAGAGGTGGGAGGGGCCAAAGGTACAAATGGCACCTCATGGCTTCCACAGCTTTGTAGCCTACTTAGGTTTCAACAGTCACACACACAGTTTCATCATTTCATCACATACACACACCACACACCACTTTCTAGTTTATTTTCCTATTATTTTTTTCCTACAGATTGTAAACACAACTCTTCTCTCAGGTGTCTCCCCACAGACCCTGAGAAGTGCTGCTGCTTTTATATTTTATATTTTGTTTTAATGCTTTTAAAGCTCTATGTAAAGCACTTTGAATTGCCCTGTTGTTAGAATGTGCTGTGCATAGAAACTTGCCTTATTAGGGCCCCAGCACTGAACAGCGTGGGGATTATTAAAATTATTAGAATTATTAATTATCTTCTTATAAATGTGATGTGAATTACATGTAAATGTGATCAGGGTTGCCCTGAAAAAGTGGAAACTCCTCTGAATAAATAAAGGTCGAAAAAACAACCCAAATCTCCCCCCCCAAAAAAAGTCTTTTGAGAGCAAGGCTCTCAACAGGATGTCAGGCATTTTGAATCGAATGGCCATTTTTGGTGATGTACTCATTTATTTTTTGTGTTTATTTAACTCCTTATAGAGAATTATTCTGATCCTCATGAAAACTGCTGCTACCATTTTGAGCGTTTCACCGTCAAAAACAAAATGCTTTTAATTTTACTGTACATTTTCCAATATGCATCAGACTTTTTATGTTTGATAAGAGTCCTGGCCTGAACTTGCCAATGCTCAGCCATGCTGAATCATGTACCTTGTGAAGTTTCATCAAAAGGCCATCGCCATGATGACAGCGCCATTTGCCATGGACAGGAAGCTGTTGTAACTTCACTTTACATTATTCAGTCTGTCCCAAATTTTAAATGTCTGCTATGAAAATAAGGAGTCACATTGTGCCCACTACTGGAAACAGGAAGGGAACCTTTTAATTGTTGAGGTGTTGACAACATTCATTGTGCATTTCAGCCTGACTGCTGCCCTCCCCTACAGGTGTGGAGGGTGCAAGGGTCCAATTTAAGGCGGCTTGCAGCTTTAATTTAGCTTTTTGAATCATCAATTGTATGTGTGGAATGAAGCCAAGTTCTAACGTATTGTATTGAGGATGAGATGTTCATACTAAACAAACAATGAAGACAGACAACACAGAAATACTTTTTTTTGTTGAGCGGCAGGTTGTCTGTCAAAAAAATATTATATAATGTATAATTATATTTAATGTTAAGGAAAAGCCCCACATTTTTTTGTTTTGTTTTGCTTTGTTCTTCCTGTGGCGACAAAATTTGACATGACTTGTGGCTACAGATGACAAAATCAAAAATTTTGATTTAACATGTTTTTTTGTCTTAATTGGAAGACAAAATTGATTTTCTTTAAAAACAAACAACATAAGTTTGAAACTTTGACATGCTAAATATCAAATTAATACTGTACATATTTTTGAAGGTATAGTTGTTTAATAACCAATGGCACCAAGCCTTTACATAACTTCTTGTAGTTTTAAAATCCACACATTTTGGTTATATACAATATGTAGTCATTAGTCACATGGGGTTACACATTTTATTCATTTTTTCAAAAAAACACTGGAGTAAATACAGCTTCCCTTTTGAAAAATGATTTTTAAAGGGATTGATGAGGAAAATTTGCACTGTGGCAACACTTTGAAAAATGTAAAAAATTTTCAACGAACTTGTGTTTAGCTCAGCAACAACTTTACAGTTTTACAGTTTGTTGTGGGCATTATTTGAGTCAGGCATTCATCAGAAGAGTGGGGATAGGTGTGACTTTGACTCTGTGGGCAGAAAGCCTACAAGAAGACACTGGGATGGTTACATGTGTTACAATAGTTTAAGATATTAATTACTGAAAGAGCACAATGCAATTTGAAAAAAAAATGTAATGTAGGAAAGTGGATTGTTTAGCTGATAATGGTCAGCTGAGTTAGTGTGTTCATAGAAATTTTGCAGCTTTTGAATCCAAATATTGCGTACAAATAAACGGTCCCTGTCTGTGTCTGTGTTTGTGTATTCTGGCGATAAAAAAAGCCAATGATCAGTGCAATTACCCAGGTAAAGCTGATTCAGGTGATAGCTCTTGCATAACCTCAGCCAGCGAACAGAGGTTGGCTCTACAAACAGGCCAAAATTCTCATCATTCAGGATTTAACCATTTGTGAACACAAATACTTCACAGAGGTCAACATGACTTTATTGTCTTCTTTACTTATCTGTCTTGTTGTGCTTTTTCTAGTATTTGCCCATTTACATTGTGTATTTTTAAAAAAAGTATGCAGTTAATTATTATCTGCTACAATTCTTTTGAAATTTTGTGTTGTGTTTTGTTTTACTTTTGTTTTTATATACATATGAATAAAATAATGACATATCACAGAAGATCCCACTATTGGATCAGTCCTAAGGAATTTGTTATGACAGTGATGAAACAAGTTTGGTGTAGAAATCACTTTGCAGCGTCACATGCTTCGCCTCCACTGTTTACTGTTGTGAGGGTATCACCTGCGTGACTGCAGTGTTTCTCTGTTCTAATGGAGGTCAAGTGCTTTATATGTTTTGCTGTTTGTGTGTGTGTGTGTGTGTGTGTGTGCTCTTGCTCTATCTCAAGGTCAGTCGAGCTATTGCAGTTTTTTTCTAAGTTCACTATCAGCTTAGCAGTTTGTGTGTGTGTGTGTGTGTGGGGGGGGGGTTGCAAGCAGCTCAATCTTTGCGAAAATGATTTCACTTGCAATTGTATGCAAGTCTTTGAAAATGAAAAAGTTATCAACACATTTTCATGTATGGCAGTTTGTTTAGAAACTCCTGGGCATCAATATTCAGCACAACACTTTAGAGTTTATTTGTGACACACAAAGACTTCCAGACAGAAAAGATTCCTACTACCTTCTCTAGGCTGAAAGTCCTGTCTGTGTGATCCACCACTCTTTCCCCCCGTGCTGCTTTTGTGAATTTTTCAATCTATGCTCTTTGTCAGGTTGAGCCGTTGCTATGAAAGTCCAACACTGCTGATGATTAGTTTACATTAAATTTAGCTGAGAGCCCCCTGGGGCCCACACACAGATGCCAAAGAGGTATTGTTCCTATAAAGAGTGACACTAAGGGCCTGGTTTACTAAGATCCTACATACAGAGTACTAACATTTGATGATCTGATCTACTAAGAGTAATTGTGTGACTGACAGCAGGTGCAAACATGGTGTAGCGGGCGATATTTAAAGGGGGTTTTGCGTGTTTCAATGGTTTCTGCCACAGAGAGCTCAGAAGATGAGCAGCACAAACGTAAAATGAAATAAAGAGAGGAGAGGAGGGCAGCGCACCGAAGGAGAGCTGTAAAAGAAAAGAATAACAGGAGGAGAAATATGCATTTAATTTTCTTTGGACTACAGTGGTTGTGAATGCTGTGATTCATTTGACTATATGCCACAACAAGAGTTCATGTGCGAAAACAGATAAGAGCCATTCTCAAAATAAAGGAATAACCTATATAAAAATTACATTCGGATGGGTTAAGATAAAAATAGATATAATGAAATAAATTGCATGTATCATGTATTTGTCATCCTAAATCGTGTTTTCGGATTTATTTGGAAATGAATGATTTTACTGAGCATAAATGACCTCAGACTGCAGAGCGCAGCTGGAGCGAACATCCAAATCAGCCTTCAGCTCATCCAAAAGCTCCAAAACTGCGTCGCTGCAAAGGCGAGATGGATTTATTTTTCTTCTACCAAACATTGTTGTCATGAGTGGTTCCAGCGCGTCCTTTACGCCTTCTTTCATTTCGTCAATGCCTCCTCCTTGCCCCGCTAACAGCAGCCATCTGTGCGCAGTGCTGTGCAGATTAGCGCCTCATTTTCAAAGGTGTTAAATTCAGACGCAAACAGTCACAGCATCGCTGTCAGGCTTCATAAATCCTATTGCTTGTGCTAAATTAATGTATTTGCATTTTCTCCCCCCTGTTTTTTTTTGTTTCTTTTACGTGATGAGTTGGGAGTAACAATAAAAGTACATTTATGACTAAAGACATGCAGAAAAAAAATCTTTAAAAAATCTTTAGCACTTATTAAACAGACAGAGCTATTTAAGAGGTGGGCCTTAAACGAAGTGTGACATTTTCTAGCATTAAAAGTATGAACCTGAAAATGAGCATAAAATGGCACCTGGAACTCACACAACTTTGTTCTAAAACTGTTTTTCTCTGCATCAAACATGCTCCTGAACTGCTTCCAAAAAAAATATTTTTGCTTCATCATTTTTAAGTCATGACAGCATTGTTAGGTGAGTGACAATATGCTCATCTGTACTTAAACATGAGTCAATACTTCTGCCCTCCAGGACATATTTGAAAATATATTTATGTCCACATAAATACAAGAGTACAAAAGACATAAATACTATCAATACAATCAGGTGCCGGCTTCACAGAGGAAGTTCAACAAACTCTGAGTCTAACTCTGAACTCTGAGCTGATTTACCCTCAGATTGGAAACTCTGAGTTTTCTTTTCTAGAAACGATGATTTGAGTTAGTTCAGTCACTTCTGAGCAACTTGCGCACGTGCACCACGACTGTAAAAACCAACAGTAAATGGAGCACCGGTACTACGGTTTACCATGGCAACCACACACACGCACGCACACACACACACACTTTATTATCATTTGCTGCATCAAGCTCATCTCCTGTGGCCTGTGTATGTGCTTTGGTGCCTTGACCTTTGAGAGAAAGCAAAGACAACCTGAATGGATCGATCCTACTGTGAACGAGTCACTCTGAAGACAGCCAACACTGACAACTGACATAAAAAATCAACACAGATACATGCATATAGCAAAATTAACAACAAAACACAGACACAGGCACACAAGCCCCGAGAGGAACCCCTGGATCTCCCTCACAGTGAGCCGATCTCTTTCCACTGCCAGTGCTGCATGTTTGCCAGCAGCCTGTGTGACAGCTGGTCGAGAGGCTCAGTGTTGTGTGATTGAACCACGAGTAAATGATCTGTGCAAATTGGTCTTTTATGGGACCATGAGAAAAGATGTTTCACACTCTATTTAACTCTTCATCATTGTTTGGTCAAAAAGGCTCAATCTACAGGATTAAGCAGAGTAATGATAAGTAACAGTGATTCAATATTATGAGGTGCCAGAAGACTCCACAGAGACAGCAGCAAGCAGGCAAGCCTTTTTGACATCCTCCACAGGGTGCAAAGACAAAATGGACCACACATGTAGAACAAAGAGAAATACTTTGAATACATACCAGTTTTCTTTTGCCACTGCATGCATTTTACTTGCTTTTGTTGCCCAATAGATCTCTAGTAACCACCTCTATCTGTATTTTTATTATGCTCAAGTAAAAATTGAGTTTCACAAAATGAAAGAGTTGAAGAGCTAAAGTGCTAAAGATGCTAAAGTGGACTTTTTGCTGGTGGAAAAATTAGATGGCTTAAAAAGGCGTGTGTCTTTGGTTGTTGTACTTGCTTGATGTTTTGTTGTTAACAAAGTTGTAAACTCGCCTGTTTTGTATCATAAGCCAAGTCAGCCCAGTTCGACAGTTTCAGCTGCTGATGTTACAGCAAGGTGTTAGCTTGATATTGTCTCTGTTTCAAGTTATGCAAGTTTGATTGCTCTTTGTTCTTGTGGGCATATATGTGAAAATTTTGACTGCCCCTTGAAGACATAAGTTGTTTATGTTATTGACTTTGACACTGAACTTGCACTGGACTTGTCAAACAAGCCTTGATCTTTTTTGCCCATGCAGCTTGATACCTTTCTTTCTTGTTTGTTTCCTCTTAGCCCTATATCTTACAAGTGCTACTGAATGCTTTCTAATGTATGTGTGTTTTGTGTGTTTTTTAATGGTTGATGTATGTTATCTGGAGCTTGATGCCACTGCTGTTCAGACTATGGCTCTCTTGAAAATGTGATTTTGCTATTTTAATGGGACTTACATATATATATATATATATATATATATATATATATAAATATATATATATATATATATATATATATATAGAGAAC
>JAQLOL010000002.1:576871-587184 GCA_029783665.1 Naso thynnoides
CAGTGAGCAGAGAGGAGTTGTGTAGAAGTTGAGACAGCCGATATCACCAAAGTTTCAATAATTATCACAGTCTTATGTTCTGTTTCTTTGATTATAGCATAGTTACATCGGTTAAAAAAAGTCGTGGTCTGGATTTCACTCGAGGCGATGTGACGGCTTTTAAATCAGTCGCTCCTCGCAGAGGTGCGCTGCGCACAGCAGCATTTGTCCTGCCACCACTGCAACTCGGTATTATAACTTTTATAAAAATAACAGTGACAGGGAAACTATGATGCATCACATGTAGTCTGCGGATCACATGCGTGCCGAACCGTGGAGGGCGATCTGAACGGGACACGGATCAGCTGCGATTCGTTGCACCCCTATTGGCCACAGAAGGCTAACAGCTGTTCCCACATATCCAGAACTCCCTAAAATGTGCCATTTGAATTTTATGGATAAAACCAACTAAGACTCCTTTATGTGTAACTTTTTCAGAGCCTGTTGTCAATTATCCTGTATTTACCTTTTCTCCATTAAAATTTCTCTTTCCTTCCTCAGACGGCTCCTCAGTTAGACAGCATAGGATCCGGACATGTGGACATTAAATATGAGAATTATCCCTTTACCCCGACCTCCATGGCCAATCAGAACTCATGGTGTGCTCTTTCTCAAGCATGAGCAGCTTCAAACAGCCAGACTGCCACACTGACACCACACACCTCACATTGGCTTCATCGTGGAGACTATCGATTCATCCTGCCACTAGACCTTGAGACTCTGGAGCGGTGGAGGAACAATGTTGCGTTAAACTGAGGCTGATCCAGTTTCTGATGGCCACATGTGTTCAGGCTCACTTTGTGTGGGGACATCTAATCCGCTTGCCATATTTTATACTTTAGTACACTGACAGGCTTTACGTAGCTCCCCTTGACAACACTTTAGCTTAACAAGGACACAGGACACCCGGACTGCAGTTTTACAAAAGGATGGCTATTATTCGAAGCACACCAACAGAGCAAAGAGCACAGCTGAACCAGGTCTCAACACTGACTCTGGTTTACCTGAACTCGCATCCAACAAGCCACATTGTCTCAGCAGGACATCCACATATTCCTAAAAGAAATCTCTACTATTGGAGAAACTATAAAGCAAATACACCAATGCAAAGAAAATGAAGTGGAATGTAAAAAGACATGAATGTTTCGACCCATTTTTTATAGGTAATTACTGATTTTATCTTTATTAAGATTTTGTTGCTGTCACTGGTGTTGTCGACTGGTGAGGTCAAGACCACATGACATCAAGAACAGTGTGGACTTATTGTCATCTCAGAAAAAAAGTGGAAAATGGAAAGAAAACACCTTTTTTATGACTGTTGATGTCCCATTACCATCGCGTTGATGATTAACTTTTATAGGCACATTATTTATGTTGAGATAAGGACAGTTAAAAAGTCATGGCGGACACTAAAACCAGCCAGTTATGGCCCGTTGGCTCACTGTTGTAGAATGGTGTGTTGTACAGCCTCTAATCTATGATTCTTAGATTATATGAATGAATGTTTTTACAATACTGCAGGTATAAGCTGCATCTCTGACATTTCCATTCAAAATCAGGACCAGGTGTTTTGACTCTGACATCATTTGTACATGTACCCCAAAGTTTTTCATTTTTATATTTGACATGAATAAAAGTGCAATGACTCGGTTTTTTTTTCAATTTCAAAAAATTTAAGGCAAACAAAGAGTGTGAAATTATTCTGAACATAATCTAATTTTATTTTTGTCTGTATTTTGTCGATATGTCAGGAAATTTTATTGTAATATTTTAAATAACTCTCACTCTCTGTTTCCTCTTTTTGATGCTCTTTGAAATTTTTTGAGGTTAATAAACTGATATGCATTTTATTAATCTGACTTGTTTGTTCAGTGATTTCACCAAATGGGACTCACAACTAAATACAGTACAACTTCCATGGCCGAAAATGGAACTTTTAACCATTTGTCTTTCACTTGTAGTTCTTTTGACTGTATATCCATCACTTTTAGCTTTTTAACTTCAAGCTTCTAGATTTAAATAATTAACCATTAAACAACAAACTTTTCAAACTTTTAGCCTTTCATTTTTTCTGGCTACTTCGATGTTTTATACACCAGGTGATCTGCCCAAAGTCTGAGGTAGTTGCTGATGCTGTAGAACTCTCCTGTAGTTGACTGGATGGATCCATAAAACTAAAGTCTTCTTGTTCAACGGCATGTTGTTTTTTCTTAAAACTAAGTCAAGTGCCCAAGCAGTCTAAAGCCTAGGTCACTTGTATCCTTGTGTTAGCTTAAATTTTGCTCTTCTCTAATTATTCTGGATTGGCTTATGTTATATAAGCACGTTTGGAGGTTTGCACTGAAGTACGAAGGCTTATTTTCTTCTCTGCATCCTCTTTTGGCAACCAGTCATAATTATCTGCAATTTTTTGAAATATGTTTAATATTTAGGTACAAAGTTTGGTGCAGTCTAAGAAAGATAATGACCATTAATATATCTTAATGGTTGCTACTTAAAGGCTATTAGAGCACTTGTAAAGTTATATGTGATGATTAAAGTCGCAGTACTGCAAATACTACTGCAGTACTGTGTCCAAACAAAATGACTTTTAGCTTCATGTTCCAACCATTTATCCATTACTTTTAGCTCACTGTTTTGCTAACTTGTTTTCACACATTTTCATCTGTGACTCCAAGTCTGGGCACATTATTGGTTATTGTAAATTCCAGCATCACATTCATTTGTAATGGCTGTTCATGTTTTAAAACACACTGATTTTGCTGAGTTAGATGAATTGTCCGTAAACGTCTCGGTGACTACTGAAATCTAAAGAAAGAAGAAAGTTTTGAAACTGAATCCATCCTAGATTTTACTTGTGTTATCTTGTGCTCTATTTACAGCTTTTTGCTGATGACCATATCATCTGACATTTAGGCCTACAATTACATTTTGTGTTTTCTGAATCAGATCCAGTCTGTTGGGCATTTCTGAAAAGAGGTTTGTGCATTTAGCAAAGATATGTTTGCTCAGGCTGATTTAAGCTCCAATGCACAAGGTCATGAACATGTGTGAGTGAATTAATACGTGTGTGTGTGTGTGTGTGTGTGTGTTTGTGTGTGTGTGTGTGTGTGTAAGCAAGGTGTGTTCTCCTGCCGGTTGCTTAGGCTGACAGTTTCGACCAAAGGTTGTGTTCCAACTCGGCTTTATGGCAACCAGGCCTGAGTTTGCCGCGCTGTCAATGAAAATACAGACATGTCAGCAACAACGTTGCTGCTTTACTGCCCCCATGGCGACATCCAGGCACCGGTGCACCAACAACACTGCCCAGCTTTATGACTGTTGGCCAAGATGTAGCCGTCTTATCTGTTGCTGGGAGAGGCCTGTTGGAGTGCGATGTGAATATGCAGACACATGAATTTTTAGTCTTGCAGGGAGAAGAGTAAAGAAGGTGCTTGAATTAAGCAGCAGGAGGATGAGATTCAGCACAAGGTGTCTCTAAAACTAATATTCAATGGTTTGATATACTGATATGTTTGATGACATATTTTGAGATGGATGGCATTTGCTTATAGAAAATATATGAAACAAATAAAGTTGAAAAATGTTCAGTAATTGCATTTATTTGGTGAATATTTCAAAACCTGTATGCAGAAAATATTCAAAGTTTATACACATTTATCAGCTTTCAGTACCAGATTTACTCCACTCCAGATATTTGGTATCTCACTTCCATAACCTTTGTGAATTCACTTGAGACAGACAGTAAAAGAACATTTTCCAGTGTTCATTAATATATTTGACAACAATTATATCTTCTCTCATGAAACATCTGTAACTACTGATAACACAGGCCGACATAGCTGTAATCATATTAATGATTTGTACATAAACACAAACAAATCTTTTGACTGTGTCATAAAGCATTAATTGACTTGTCATAAATGAGAAAAAAATGGGCTAAAAGTCATGAAAACATGTTGAGTGTCAAGGTTCATTCCTGACTGCAGAATCAGTTTCACCTCGAGGTTCTCTGACCAGATTTCTGCAACAGATGGAGTTTACAAAGTAGTTCATTAAAAACATGACGAAGACTTCATGTTACAGCTCATTTTGTGTCTTCACAACAGAGTTACATCACGCTGTTGATCATTTATGATCTCATCCTTTACAGGATGAACTATATGTTTGACCATTCATTCATTCATTCATTCATTCATTCATTCATTTTTTTGTAACAGCTTATCAGGGTCGCAGGGGCTCTGGAGCCAATCCCAGCTGACACTGGGCGTTGGCGAGGTTCACCCTGGACAAGTTGCCAGTTCATCACAGGGCTGACAATAAGGCGAGAGCAGCCCTACTAAAAACAGAAAGGACTTTCCTTTGCGTCTTTAAAATATGTTCACATTTAAACCAACAACAGTTAACTTCCTGTTGCTGCTAAGCACTAAGCAGCCAAAAATTAAAGAAATTCAGCCGTAGATTGACTTCCAAAATTATGCTAGTAACAATTAATTTGCCTCAGTAGACTGTCGTCATATTCAACTTGCTTTCTTTGCACTGCGGAATGCTTAATCAAGGTTTGGTAGTGGCTAAAGCACAATGCATTAACTCGCACAAGCATTAGCCTCAGTGTTGTCACCCCATTCACAGGCACGCCGTTGACATGTAACAGGAAGGCTGAGCGGCAACAAAAGTGTTTCGTTTGATGCCAAAACTTGTGCCGTGTAAACTGCCCCATAGAGACAGACAACCATTCACACTCACATTCACACCTACAGGCAATTTATACTAACCAATTAACTTACATGTCTTTGGACTGCGGGAGGAAGCCAGAGTACCCTGAGAGAACCCACGCAGACACGGGGAGAAAATACAAACTCCACACAGACAGGTCTCACCCCAGCCGGGTATCAAACCCATGACCCTCTTCAGTTTTGACCAGTGCGAAGAAATTAAATTTCTTTGTTGTTTGTTTTCTTATATAGGTATATATATATATGTGTTTTCTGTCCAAGCTCAAGTGATACATCCACTATTGTGCGTGTCTGTATACTTAACATATCAGCATTTTTGCAATACGTTTCAAACCTTAACCACAGCACTGTCAAAACAAGTTCCAGCTCAGCTGTTAGAATAAGATGTTTGCATTATTAATAGTTTTGGTTGGTAAAAAACATACAATGCCAGCATTTATTCTGGCAGATGGGTTGGTCAGCACAGGCTGAATAGTACTGCAGGTTTAACTCAGCTTTATGTAAAAAAAAATGGTGGTCTTGGTTTTAACGTAAATGTTTGAGCATCACTACCGAAGCACCTAAAAAGGTAAATTCAAGTTTTTACATCACTACAGTGTCACATGAATGGTCTCAGCGGCTGTATCCCAAAGTCAGTATTTAACCCCCCGACCCACTGGATCCCAGAGTACAGACACGGAGCTAACAGTTTTAGCTCCTTTCTTTCAGTGAGGACTCAGTGCTAAAGAAACAGCTTCTTTACTCAGAAATCTATGTCATGGCCAAAATAACACCCGTGTGTTTGTGGTCTGAGTGGTTTCGTTACAGCAATGTCACAGTTAAACCTCTGGAGTGTGACGAGAGGATGAGGGCGGGGATAAATGAGGACCTCTCCTTCTCTTCCTCTCTCCATTATCAGGGCTCTCTCCCTTTATGTGTTTGTTTGTTTGTTTGTTCTCAGTGGGAATGGTGTTGCTCTCTTTTGTGTTTGGGTTACGGTTAAGGTTAGGGTTCAGCTCACATCCCCCACCTAAAGATGCTTACTTGTCCTCCTGGTTCAGTACTCTTTGCTTGTATTTTACCATCTGCATTTCAATGACATTACTGATGATATTATAATTTTTTTTAAAAATTAAGTAATTATTCAATTTTCTGATTCATTTGAATCAAGGGTTCGAAGTCCATTAAGACAAACTGTGATTAGTGACATTGGGCTTAATTAATAAAACTGACTTGACCTTACTCTGTATTGTATTTCGACCTGCCTCTGCCTCAGCTGTGGGTCCACAGATTTTCCTCCTTTTATTTATTTATTTTTTTGAATTATGAATACTTCTAGAATTATAACTCCTGTGGGCCCCAAAAAAGGGCTTTTTAAAATGATGGTATCTTGCGAAATCTGTTTTGAAACTCTAAGCAAAAGCACCAAAATTATTACACAACTGGTTACCATGCCTGGACATGCACCTCAGAACTGACTTAAAGTTGCAGCAGATAACTCTGCAAATGAGCTTGCAGGCTAACATTAGTTGTAGCCTGAGACTCATTGGGAAGCAAATCCGTTGCAGCTGTTTGCGCCTTTATTTCATTTGTTGTTGCTCTCTCTTTAAGTCCAGTTTGAACTGAGACCCAATGGAAAGTTGCAGTGGAGTAAACTGGTCCGTCTCAGCTCGAGCTCGAGCTGACTGATGGTGTGGCTTGCAGACACTCTGATGTTGGCAGAGGCGAGTCAGAGCACGGTGAGCTAATCAATTCGTACCACCATCACCTGTCACTAAGAAGTGCAGTGTAGACCGGCCAATCAGCACAGAGAGTACAGGGCGTGTTACTGAGTTGTCATTTTTCAGCAAAATCCTCGTCCCTGTGTTAACGAAAATATCACGATAAAAACTAAATTGATTGGAAACCAATTTAGCAGCAAATGTTGTCATTTTTCAACCACTCTTACACTGTTTAATCAGGTTATACATCATTACGCCAAAGCTAAGCCTAAAAAGTTGTGTAGTTTCACTTTGATTATTAAGACGGACAGCTGATCTCACAATGAGCCCTATCACACCATAAGGTTTTTTGTTTTCGTTGTGCCTCAGTTCTGCCTCCTTCCTGATTACACATGGATGCTGCATTTGCCAGTGGGTGGAGGTTGACCATCACATAATCAGGAAGTAAACACAGAAGCCAGAAAACTTTCAAGGCGTACGTCCTGTGTAAGCAGTTCTGATTGGTTTGAATGGGAAGCCATCTTTGCATATGGAATCTAGTTTTAATATAATATCTATGGCTCAGAATCACTGCACTCCATTAAAGATTCAAATGTAATATGCTCGTGGTCACGTTTCATCCCAACACACTTTTACTTGCACATGCATGGTTGTCTCCAACATCCCTTTTTTTTCTAAAAACCTGTTCCTCCAAGAAAACTTATGCTAGCTCAACACGTGGCAAAGCATGTTCGTCTCTACGTATTACAATGTTTATCACAATGTTCATTATTAATATTATTAGTAGTAGTAGTGGTACTGTCATTATTATACGTGCTTTAAGTATCATTGTTATGAATAGCAGTACTATTAATTAGATATCTATATAAGCCAACTGGTGGTGTCAGATCACTGCCCACCTTGAGTCTTGCATCTGTTCCGAGGTTTCTGCCTGTTAAAGGGAAGTTTTTTCTCGCCACTGTTGCCTAGTGCTGCTCATGGAGGGATTGCTTTGAATTGTTGGGTCTAAAAAACTTAATATGTTTTAATTATAGAGTGTGGTCTAGACCTACTCCATATGTAAAGCGTCTTGAGGCAACTTGATTGTGATGTGACGCTGTGTAAACAAAATTTACTTGACTTGAATTAATGTGTCAAGATTAATAACTGGTCATTTATTTTGCATTTTTATGTTATTTATTCATGTGAATTCTTTAGTACGTGTGGATGTACAGATAACTACCTTAATTAATTATTATAGATTTTTTTTTAATGATTTCAACTTAAAAGCCACAACATGTAAATAACTAATTTTCGGAAAAAAACAGAGCCCACACAGTACCTGCAGGTGCAGAACCACTGTTGTAAATATCCCGCCAAGAACCCTCAAAAACCCTCACCATGCAACAACACATAAACTAACAGAACCCAAAGCAGAGATTGACTGCAAAGAGTGGACACTTGGATACTTGTGCATGGGACAGGACGTGAACATAAAGCTAAGTAAACTAAATTACTTTTTTCAGGCTGCCATGGCTTATGATCTAACCCCTGGTTCAGACATAGTGCAGCGCGTGTGCATGACGTTACTGCTTGGTTTTCATTTCAACGACCATAGAAACGAGTTCGAGCAGCTGCACCGCCGGCACGAGCAGCGCATCTTAGTGTGGCAGCTGCTGCATGTCATCTAAAGATTATGAGTCTCATCTATTTTTACCACGACACACGTGCGTTTCTCGGCAAAAAGAGACAAAGAAACAACCTGTATACAGTCATATTTACATATTTACTTGCATGGCACTACAATGAAAGTGTGTATCCTTGACATGAAAACCACCTCCGGTAGGCTTTCACATTAAAAGCTCTTGCAAATACGAACCAAACTAAATCCCGTTCATCTGCTACTATGACCTATACATTTTTTTTTTTCTGAAATCAGAATGTTTGGGGGTTTCAATTATGATTATGGTGTTTATCAAAGGGAAAGTTGTGTAAAAACACAGCAGGGCTGTGGTGTAGTGCTGGAGCTGCAGGCTGCAGAGACACACCATGCGTGAACAGACACACGCGCGAGACACAGCAGTTCGATAAGACCACGCAGACTGTATGTCTGAACCAGGAGTAAAACTACTGAGTCTACATCACACACACATGGGTGAGTTACTGCAGGCAAACTAAAACAAATGCAACTGTCAATAAACTAACATTACACTGTATCCTAACTTAATGTGAGCATCAAACTGTCTAGTTGACCGGGGCTGCCACCAGGGATTTTGGGCCCCATGAAAAGATATCAAATTGGGCCCCATCGCCCAACCACCACAGTTTATGCCAATCCTGTGCGAATTCTGCAATGACACCTGCAGAACCCAGTTAACCCACTCAAAGCTTTAACTAATTATCTTTTCACGCTTGCATCTCTCTCAGCCCAATACTTAATTAAGATATTTACCAACCAGGGTGTGCACAAAATGTTCATTATTGGATAATATTCAACAATATAATCATGCTAATAAAAATGATCTAATGTCAGTGGACAGTTTACTGCTTAGCTCCTTCAGCTGGTAGTGCAGGTGGTTCATTGGTGGTGGTGTTACAGAGGTGGGGAGACAACGACGCTAAAGTTGCATTTTTTGCCGCCTCTGTTAGGCCCAGCACAAGGCACGAGGAGGGGAAACTACTTTAGTATAGTTAGCTTTAGTTTTGCCTGCGTAAATATCTGTAAAGACAACTTTAGGGTGCAAACGTAATGTCAGCCCACTTTGTAAGCTTAGCTTATTTGCTCATGGACTGCACCAACGCTTTTTGTAACAAAAAAAAAAAAAAAAAAAAACGGTTACACACTGTTGATTTTCTTTCTTTATTTTTATTTTTGTGTATTTGAAATCCATTGGCAGACTGGTCAGTCGTGGTGAAAAATACATATTTCATTGGTTTCGCAAGTGGGCGGGGCCAAACGGCTTGCTAGTGTCCCCTTAACTGCAGCCCCAGGGCCAACTTTAACGTACATGGATGAAAATTGGTGGACATATGTATCACACCCAGATCTACAAAAAAGTCTCTTGACATCATAGGCTAAACTTGACAGGAAGTCTGCCATTTTGGATCAAATAGCCATTTTTAGCGATTTACACGTGTACTTTTAGCTTAACTTTTAACTTCTCCTAGGAATTTTATTGGATTCTCGTGATAATCGCTGTGTGTATTCTGGACCCCTTTGGGATCAAATGTTATTGACATCTTTCATTTTGAAGTTACGGTGTGGGCGTGGTGGGGCCGCCATTTTGAGCATTTTGCCAAGAAAAACAAAATGCTTATAACTCCACTGTACATTGTCCAATGTGTATGAAACTTTACAGGTATGATAAGAGTCCCGCCCTGAACCCATTAAATGCCTATATTCAGCTATACTCATAGCGCCCCCTCCTGGCAACAAGAAGTGAGCTAATTCTGACATGTTTTGCATGTTAATGAACTCTAACTAATTTGACCTGAATGTCATGAAATATCTTGTGGACATCTTTTACACCTGCGATGTGAAAAGTTATTAAAATCTTTTGTTTTCAATTAACGGTGTGGGCATGACAGGAACGCCATTTTGACTGTTTCGCCATGAACAACAAAATCTCTATTACTTCAATGTACATTGTTCTATATGCACCAAACTTTGAACAGCTCATGAGGGTGCCACCTTGAACACATCTGCTTAACAATATTCACCCATGGTCATGGCACCACCTACTGGTGACAGGAAATGACATGAATTGTGTTACAATTCAGTGGAGAAGAAATGTGGATAGCTCTTGAAGCTTAGTTCCATGAAAATGTATCAACAATGTCCATTTTGTCGTTAATGATA
>JAQLOL010000002.1:587284-604711 GCA_029783665.1 Naso thynnoides
ACACATTCATTTAACTTATTTTCAGTCTTTAAACCAAAACCTTCGTCAGCTGTCTTCTCAGTGATTCACCCAGAGGTAATATTGCGTGTGTGTGTGTGTGTGTGTGTGTGTGTGTGTGTGTGTGTGATGCACTTAGAAATGCTGTATAATTGTGTATTTTTTTTCCTTGACAAAGTCTGAGATCTGTCTGTCACTCTAACCAAAGATCTAAAAATGACAAAATTCTGCAGTAAATTGTGGAGTTATGAATCACTTCATATAACAGGCAGTCATTGTGTTTGGGAGCCTGTTCACAAACTTGTGCTCCTGGGACTGCAAAACACAAACGCAAAAAGAAATAGCTAAATACTGTTCTACATCAGCTATTATAGGCAGTTTGCCTATCTGGAGAAGGCAATGTTTCATATATCCCTGAGTGCTAAAAATGTTTTCATATGTCGTTTTCTGTACATGATACATTAAACCATCGATATGAAATCTTTTTTTCCTTTGTGTGTTTAAGCATAAGCATCCAGTTTCTGGTTTCACTGTTCTGTAACCTGCTGTAACCTTCTTCCAGTCAGTGTTTGGATCTGTCAATGTTATGCCTTTGTGCAGATCCAAATTAAACAATTCAAATATTTGTCGGTGTGTGTATGTTGCATTTACAAACACTGAATAATTATGTATTTTTTCCTTGACAAGGTCTGAGATCGGTCTGCAATTCAAACCAAAGTCCTAAAAATGACCAAATTCTGCGGTAGATTGTAGCATGTGGAGTCAAAGAACACTAAATAAATTACATCATATAATGGGTGGGTCAAATTTTTAGAACACACAAACACACAAACACACACAAACACACACACACACACACACAGACTGTCGGTAGATTGTGACTGAGGCTGACGACGTGTCTGATTTAAAGATTACCCAGGGAATCTAACTCTAATGTAATTTACTTTCTCCTTACAAATGAGCTGATTAGAAAAGACATATTTCTTTATACATAACAAACACTGGTGTTCTACATTAATGACCAATTTTAACTGCTTAGTAACATGACATCTATTCGGCTTTTTTCACCCCTAATATTCACATGTTAAAAGGGTGACACAGTTCATATTTGGAGGAGTTTGTGATGAATGTGACTGATGAGTGGAAGAAACACTCAGGTGGGTGCGAGTCCTGTAAAAGTGAACAAACTTTAGTTTTACACTTGACCAAGGCACCAAACTCGCAAGTCCAGGAAGCAAACACTGTTGGGGCAAACATCATCTGCCTTATTTTAAAATGGGCTTGGAACAACTTTAAACTCCAAACTGACCTTTTTGATTTGATGTATTAATATGAATATATAATCACAAGTATGCATAACATTGAAATAATGACTGCTGTGCACAGTGGAGCACGTCCTCAGCTGTCCAAAGTTTACAAAACAAGCAGAGCAAAGGTTGTCATATAACAAGGGCTCCATAAACCAAAGTACATCCTACCAGGGGGGATTTTATTCAGAAGAAGCCACACACACACACACGCACACACACACATGCTTTGGCTAACTTATTTAACAGGTCACAAGCACCAACCTACATGGACCTACAAGGACTGTATGCTATAAATATAATATTGTTCATTTAAATTAAAAAGAAACTCAAGAACGATTTGGAAAAAAAAAAACATAAACACCTGATGACAGCAAATGACATATACCTTCATTCTGGCTCACAATGTATTAAGTGTCCTAAAATATAATTACAGTGATTCATTACAATATCAGCTGCTCTGTACTTCCTGTCATTTTATCTTAAACTCTTCCATTTCTGTCTGGTTTGAATCTGGTAAGATTCATTTTTACAGTAAGCTAATTGATCAGTAGTCAAACTGTTGGCAGACTGAGGAACTGATCTATAGTTAACATGTTTTGCAGTAGGTGAGCCTTTCAGCGTGCAGTGGAGCACCCTTTTTAAACGATGGTGTGTTATTGACAGTGGCATGTTAGACAACGTTTGCATTTTTGGCTCATCCAAAATGAGACAGTATTCAGCCTATTTGCACACTGTCACTTAACCTCTGCTGCTTGACCTCAGGGAGTAAAGGAGGATCATTATGAAATTAACATTAGCCACAACAGAGGCTCAGGTTTTGCAATCAATACTGGCCCACAGTCAGACTAGAGGGTGAGACAGTTATATAAATAGGCATTTTGAGTAAACTATTCCTGAATCCTTACTCCATCCACACATGAAAAAATAAATAAATAAATTGCAATTAGTCTGTGGGCCAGCACTTTCTTTTGTGAACAGTCTCTTGGAAAGGCTGATTTGCAACAGACAGGATCAGAAGGGATTTAGAAGTGGGTATTCTCAATGCACATTGAAAAATAAGTAGGCCAGAGTGTGCCACCTTTATAAAATTAATACAGTTTGTCAAGGTGCAGTTTGCAAATATCACTGGTCCTGCACAGGCCTAATGCATGAATACAAGATACTTATTTAAGATGATGCAATTATGGTGTTTCAGTCAGAGATAAGTTTTGGGGGTTTTTTAACAAACATTCAGAGTGACATTGCCAATTTTTTTAATGAAATATTTCAAAACTGAATTTGACGTTGATATTATTTGCTGAGCTGCTAGCTAACAAAACTGTAGCATTGCGACGTCGTTTGTCATCGTGAAAGCAAATTCTTGTTTAAGTAGTTTGCTTCATCTTACCTGGCAAAAAGTGAACCAATTTCATGTTGAAAAAAAAAAAATACAGAGTTGATCTCAGAGAGAGCTGACTGACTCATTTGTAAAGCATTGTGATACAGGCTTACTGAAGTGCATGTTAACACTCTGACTGTAGTTACTTCAAAATGCATCACAAATTTTAACTGAATTTTTTGGAACCCTGCAAAAGAAAATCAAGTTTTGTGTCTGTTTCCATCGACTACTGTTACGCAAATTATTAGGAGTTATTTCATCAAGACAAGTTGTGTCATTAAACCACTGCAGAAGAAGAAGTCACGACGTGATGATGTAATTAAAGAATGCAACTAAACAAATGAAAAGGTAGACCTAATGACAACTTAAAAAAAAATGTTGCTACTTCCTATCTTATATGGCATATATGTTTGTTACATATCAGCAGATGTTGAGGTTTTCTCATCAGTCTACACGTACCTTTTGTTCTCGCGTGTATTGTTGTCTGCAGCTGCCACTGTAGCTTCTCTAATAGAGTGGAATGTAGAAGCTGGAGAAACGTTTAAAGCCCAGTTCAAACTCTGCAACTTTGTGGCGTTCCAGACAAAAGATACTAAGCATGGCTTATCTTTGGGACTGGCTCAAAACAGCAGTCCTACATCACAATGATGTAACAGTAGGTGTTATCATCGTATAGCCTGTGAACATCAAATTTGATGTTGTATCCAAGTTTACTTGATTTGTGTTGCATAGTGCAGCTTGCAATAAATTCAGAAGACTGCTGAAATCACACAGTGTGCAGCAAGCATAAGTCACGTGATTTTTGAACGTCATCTTTTCTTCACTGAATCTGTTTTATTCTCTTTTACTGATGTGCCAGCTAACACCTCCTTCAAGCAGAAAAACTTTTATGCGATATTACAATAAATTTAGGAATTTTCTGTGTTTCATCTCAGGTGTTTTTATGGGTAAATGATGATGGAAACCCACCTTGTTTAACCACATACATCTTTCAATTGACATCTTCAATGAGTATAAGAAAAAGTTCCTGAAAAAGGACCAGCTATTTATATTGAAATGAGAAACTATTCTGTTATATTGCTTTGCATTTTTAAACGTCCGCATGACCAACTGAAGGGAAAGACAAACACTAACCCGACAGCCTGGCCCTACCCTGACAAGCTAACACAAGAGCAGCAGGTTACTTGAGGGACACAGTCAACCTATTTCAGCTGCATGCATCATTCATACTTTTATCTAGTGTCAACAGTTTTCACCCTGCACAACAGTTATACTGCATAGATCCAGAGACGGAGAGCTTACATACTGGTAAATGTTTCATCATGTGTCTGAAGACCTTGTTTCTTGAGTATTTCTGTGGCAAAGAGAAAGAAAGACTTACTAAGCAGTCAGACACGCACATACATTTATTTTCACTGAGCCAAGACCATGAATCACACAATCACACAATCTCCTGATATTATTAGCTCCCAGGCTGGCTCTATTCACAGACTTATTCTTCCATATTTAGTAAGAAAAACACATAAGACAACAACACAAGAGGCAGAGCGGGGCCTAAAATAAGTCAGAGAACAACAGCGTGATGGATTACTCGGAGACAACTGAGACCGATGACTTCCGTGACCATGAGTTTGATTGTTTCCTTGAGAAAAAAAAAGGTTGCAGGAAGGGGGGTCAGGGTGGGAGGTGGGATCAATAGACAAAAGTTTCCTCCATTTGTACAGTAACTTGCAGCATGCTCTTGTGCTGTTTATTACAAGTCACATAAATGATCATATGATTAGTCTATATTGAATCCCACATAGCTGATTGATCGCTTCTCAGAAAACATTTGGCCCCATAGCTCTGCAGCACCCCATAGCATTTCATAGCGCAGTCCAGTCCAAGCAATAGTAACAAAAGCATTTGGCACCAGCATCTATTGCCAGCTTAAGACAGTGTGTGTACTATGAATGTACACTGATGCATTATTTGTTAGTTGGCACAAGCAGCTCCGTCAGATACAGAGTGAGAGAGAGTGGGAACTAGCTTCATGTTCAAAGCTGTGATTCAAGTCCGAATCCGAGGTTAGTTGGATTTTTCCTGATATGATGCTGTTCTTTTAATGTTTACCTTTCCATGCTCTCTGTTTTAATTAACACAGAGGTTCAAGTTGGTGAAAGCAGTCAAGATGAGCTGTAACTTATCTTATAGCTCATCTTAACTCACCTCATTGCTCTAAAGCAGCGGTTCTCAAACTTTGCATGCTCCTCTTCAGAAGCCAAAAATGTTCACACACCCCTAAAACCCAGTTTTTATCAACCACTGACAATGATGGGTGAAGCAACTACTATAACAGGGCCACGCTAATGCATCGACCGGCAGCAAGTCACATCTGTTCCTTCTTGACCTACTACAATATTTTTTTTAAACCCATAACAGTTTTCTGACCCACTACAGTTTGCCTATAGGACCAAACAAGGGGTTGAGGATGCTACTGCCTCTCTGGTTAACCTGCTATTTAAACACCTTGAAGGCAGTGAAACACATGCGAGGATTTATTTTGTTGATTTTTGATTGGCTTTTAATAAAATCCTATCCCACATTTTAATAGACAAGCTCTTAGAAAATTTTAACATTGACTTTATCCTGGTGGGCTGATTTTTTTTGACTTGTTAACTGACAGAACACAGAGTTTAAGAGTGAATTATTGCTTGTCAATAAGGAAATTCATCCACAGGTCCCCTCGGGGTGTGTTCTGTCACCACTCCCCTACATTTTATACACTAATGATTGCCGTTGCCAACATGACAGCAGGAACATTTTAAAATTAGCAGATGACTCTGATGCTATTGTCAGTCTTCTCACGCCAATGAGAATGATCATTGATGAACTTTTCACCTTGTCCCTTAGCGGCCCAGCCACCATCCAGAGGAAAGTCATTACAGATGCTTGTATTTCCAATCTTATTCTTTCGGTCATGACCCATCTTTCATGCCAATAGTTGAGGGCAGTATCAAAGATCAAATGATACATCGAGATCTTTGACTTTTGGCTCAGCTCTCTTTTTGTTACAATGGTGCAGTAAAGCTCCCACTGCACCAGTTCTCCGGCCAGTAGGACCCCCATGACCCTATTTTTATAAATCTAACACTGAGTAGATCTTTACTTTTTCTTCCATCTGCTGGTTTGGCAATCTCAGTATCAGAGAAGTGGGTATATGCTTTTTTTTTAAAGCAGCCCTTCCAGCAAAGGATAAGTGCCCTTGTAAACAGTGACGTGTTAGAAACAGTGGCATATTAGACCAAAAACAGGGTAGTGGGCCTTTGCACATTGTCACGTAACTTCTGCTGCTTGACTTCAGGATGTAAGGAGGATCGTTGTGAATTTAACACTAACCACAACAGAAGTGCAGAATTTGTTCATTACCGGCCCACAGTCAGACTTTAGGGTGAGAAAACTACATAATTTGGCATTTTGAGTGAATTATTCTTAATTCCTTCGTCCAACCATACATCAATAAAACCTTGCAAATAGTCCGTGGTCCAGTAGTTTCTTTTGTAAACAGTCTCTTGGAAAGGCTGATTTGCAACAGATAGGATCAGAAGGGATTTAGAAGTGGGTATACTCAATGCACATTGAAAAATAAGTAAGTATACTCCATACACCTGCTTGTTCTCTGCGCTACACCGCTGCACATGTGCTAAATGAATATGTTTGCATTTCCTCCTCCTTGTATTTTGCACACTCGGGTAAAAATGCCACATGTTGCATATTCATTAAGGCAAAGGTGCTAAATCGATAGTGAGCACTGTCTTGCTCATCTGAAAGATACAATCCTCAGTGCGTACTCTCAGTAGATCAGTTTACATATTTGTTTGTGGGTGATATCAAGTTTGCACATGTTTTTATATATTCAAACCTTTAGGAAATCAGGCCTTTAGTGTTAACTGATAATGTGTTAATAAACTAAAAGTTCAAAATAATGACACAAATATGATGCTTGATGGGATGTATGAGACAAACAACAATGGTCAGTGTAAGGGGTTGCTCAAAGTGATGAACTTAAAATCCATTGAATCTGCAGGTCCCCTTGGCTTTAGTGAGTTTCAGCTCACAGCGGTCCGGTCTTTACTGTTTGGTTTGCTCGTACTGCCCCTGCAGCCTCGAATCGATGCATGCTGGGAGGCTGTTTTCAGAAAAAAAGATTTAAAGATTCAGTTAATACTACCAGCTCAGCAGCAAACAGCCCACGGACACATTTTGCAACTAGCTGGTAAACATAGTGGAGATTAGCAGTTATATGACTGTATTCATGGCAGGAGTTGGTCTGTAAAACAGAGCTGAGAGGGAATGAATACTGCTGGATATGTAGACAGCCGACACATGTTTCTGCTGCTCATGAGTGGCCAAACGTCACTTATTGTAGGCTTAATTTTCTCTGATTCTCTGAGTTTATTCAACAGTAAGTTCAGTCATCTGATCATTTAAGTTACAAAGTTCCTAAAACTACAGAATCATTCCACAAAGTTAATATGATTTAAAATAAAAATACAGTTTAATATGGTTTTGTCACATTTCAGAAATACAGAACAAAAGTTAACAGAACTATCTGATTTTATATTAGATCAACATCCTAAGGTAAGAAGGTTTTATTTCTGTCTTTGTAATTGAAGCAGATTTTAAGTTGGTGTTTTCAGTGTATATTGTACATTTACACAAACCTACAGAATCCAGTGAACAGTAAATGCTGTTCTGTTATGGGCATTTGTCAGATTCACACACACACACACACACACACACACACACACACACACACTGTATACACATACATGTGGAAGCAAAGTGATGTAAAGACAGATGGATCTGTTAGCAGGCGCCCAAACGGACATCCATCTCATGATTTCATGTCTCCCACTCCAACACTGAATTTCTGTGTGCTCGTGTGGGTGTTTTAATACAAGGATAGGTGCTATCTGTGTTTTGCATGTGGGAGGGAAGCGTAGTAAAAAGAGGTCACTCTCCCTGCGTGTGTGTGAGTGTCTGTGTGCTTAGCTGTCTCTCCATTCGTCATTGGCAGAGGGTGGTGAGGAGACTACTCGGAGCCCAGAAAGCAGGGGTCAAGTCCAGGCTTACTCAACCCCCACAGGCCCTCCTCCTCACCAACCCCCTCCCAACATTCCCGCTCTTCTCTCCATCACCTTGAGATGAGGGACGAAGCCAGAGAAGGGGTGTGTGTGTGTGTGTGTGTGTGTGTGTGTATGCCCGTGTGTGTCGGGGGGGGGGGGGTGTTAATGACTGAAAGAGGAGTTGATGAGAGGAGGAGATCTATGAACAGAGGGGGAGCAATAAAAAGGGTGAGAGAGGGGAGGATCGAGAATTGGAAGGTTTGAGGATTATTCTTGGTGAAAGGAACAGATATATGATGAGAGGGGTGGAGTGAGGTAGAGAGTGGAGAATTAATGAGGAGGCTCGTGAAAAAGAGGGAGCAAAGTGTCAAGTGTTTAACTCTCAAATAAGACAAAAAGTTCCCAAAAACAGCTGAACACCGTAGTTTTCTCACCTGTACAGAAGAAAACAGTGCATTTGTTGAGAACTATTTTTAGCAGCAAATTAATCCACATTTGGTTCTTACTTGGATTTATATTGAGTAAAAATAAGCTGACTTGTGTGTCTGCATTAAAATGAAGGAAACTCAGCACGACAGTGTGGCTCATTTATGTGTTTTCAGTGGACGAGTCGAGTGTTCAGAGTATGTGTATGATTTGCTCATATAATTTTTTAATGGTAAATTCCCATTGAGCAAGCACCTGGTGACAGTGGCAAAAAAAAAATAAATAAAAAAAATAAAAATTTCTTTTAACAGGCAGACCATCTAAAAAGATTCCAGCTGAGAGGAGATCTGACATGAGACACAGTACTTAAAAATGTGACATAATGGAAATATATTAAAAAAAGTAAAATATATGTAATTATACTCCAACAACAACAACAATGAAAACAACAATGATGACGACAACAACAACAACAACAATAATAACAATAATACATGTTACTCGGTGCAGCCATGATTCATGACCCAGGCACAATCACTGTCCATGGGAATCTGAGACAATGACTTAATTCGCTGTTTTTAGCGGATACACTACATGATTTTATTCAGGATTTTATAATAATAATAATAATACATTTTATTTATAGGCGCCTTTCTAGACACTCAAAGTCACCGTACATTGGTTAAAAACTTTTATAGCCTACATCAGCGGTTCCCAAACTTTTTCAGCCAGCAACCCCCAAAATAAGAGTGACAGTGACCCCCATTGACCCTGGAGGTGGCATTCAATGTTGTGCACAGCCACGCACTGTTAGGCCAGTGCAAATATGGGCATCAATACAACACAGAAGAACAACGACAGTAATAAATACATTTTAAAGTAATTTAAGGAAGAATGTAATGAGAATTTATACAACAATTAAATATGCAATTTTAACTGACTTTGGGAACCACTGTTCTTTAGGATTCAAAATCGTGTCAAATCCGTCCTAGTTTGCACCAGTCAGCACCAGTCGGGGGCAATCGGCATGGATAGTTGGCACAGAAATCTGTGCAAAAAAGTGTGAGAGGAGAAAATGATGCTTCTGACGTGAGGTGGATCATAACAAACATGTTTAATTTTTCCAAGCAAACTCTGGACTAGTCGGGTATTATTGGTCACAGATGGTGGCGCATATGAAAACAGCAGCGATCTAACATCAACGTTTGTTTCCTCTTGCTTGTGTGAGTATTTTCAGGGCAGTTTGGTTCAGTTGGTTTCACTTGAAGTGGATGTGTGAAGTAGATGTGGAGTCTGTTTCCCTCATCTGGCACCTGGCAGTTGGTAAATGTGTAATCTCCAGTTTTTCAGTTGTCATAAAAAAAATATGCTGAAGCCAGTCGGTTAGTGTTACTCCGAGCCTTTTCAGAATCTGTTAGGACTGTGAAAGTCGGTTAGTGTATCCTAAGCTTCATTGGATAGGTCAACGCGCAACAACTTTATAATCTGATGGAGAATCTCAATACAAAAGACTTGCTGGTAGCTAACCTTTTGTATCTAGCTGGCTTCGTACATTTTGTTTGGTTAGTTCATTTACTCGCAGTATTTGAATCTTAGCAGAAAATGTTTACTGACACACTTTTACACAAGGAGTAACAAAGCCTGTTGATCCACTATTGTTGCTTCACCTTGCAACAGAAGGTCACAGAGAAGGACAAGGGTGCTCTCTGTGCATCCTGTACTTGGCCTAAAACAGCTACAGCTACTATTCTGTTTGAAAACATACAACTCAACATATTCAGCACATTTATGCTTCCCAAGAAAAAGATCAAATACATTTAGAACAAACCTTATTTAGCAACTTATTATAACAACTTTTGGGCAGGAATTTAGGTTGTTTTGGCCTCATTGTGTGTGTGTGTGTGTGTGTGTGTGTGTGTGAGAGAGAGAGAGAGAGAGAGAGAGAGACAGAGAGAGAGAGAGGTGCAGAGTGATGTGTGCCAGGTACAGCCCTCCAGAGAAGGCGTCACCGCCGTTCTCAGAGCACCACCTTGGGATCGATGTCAGGGTGGCGTCAGCAATGGCCGGCACAGAGGCCCCAAGGGTCTGCTGGTATTTCCAACAAATACATACGCACACATACTTATGGATGTAGACACACACTATCACCTCCTGTTTGGCCTGGAGGTCACTGACTCATCAGAGATGGACCACTGCCCGATCCCACTCAGAAAGGCCAACAAGTCTTTTCTTCAACACTAAAACTCCAGAAGTGTTTTGCTTTCTGCTGAAAGCTGAGTCCTCTGTGAGCTGCAAGCCTGTTTCGGATAGATTTTCCCACAGTTTTCCCAAATCTCCCCCAAAATTTATTTCAAAAAGCTATTAGAAAAAATGGGCTACAACGATCTCATTCTAAAATTCTTTGAACAGCCAAAGCCTCTCGCCTCATGTTGATTTCTCCACATGCTAAAACAACCTATCGAATGTTATTTTCATTGGACACTTTATTCAAAATCCAAGTATCTGACACATTTTAAAATAAAACTCTTCATTTACACTATTTGTATGCGACTGCAAACTGTGAGTGCCTCCTGGGCTTAAACGGATCATTATCTTAGGTTAGCTTCACACCAAAATAAAACACAATCTTATGCTTGTGTGAGCAAACAAAAGTGTGAATTGACAAAAACTGGACACGGTCTCACTGACAGCAAGATATTTGGCAACCCAAAGCTTATCAATTTTGATAACATGCCAGAATTGTACTTTTAGTCCTCCCCATCTTGGCTTGTCAAATCAACAGCCATTTGACACACCACAAAATTAGACTTATACTCCTGTGTTGGCCATTAGTTCTTGGCTGGAAAATGTGCTTGCATGTAAAAAGGCTGCCAGGGCTGCGTGCCTGAAAGCACATTCATAATTTCATTGTAAAGTTTCAAACCCGTGCTGTCTCAAACTAAAACAAGACAACAAGTTGTAGAGTAATAGGTCACTAGAAATACAAGCTTTGTTAATGTCTTCTCACTACCTTATTTCTAAAACAATTGTGAAGATTGCAGTCATGATGAACATGGTCAACTCTCAAAAAAAAATTTATTAATTAATTAATGCAGGCAAATGTACCAGCAAAGTTGTAGTTTTTCCTCCTTTAAACAGCTAGTAAAATATTCAATACAAAAAATGTTTTGAAAAATTACATTTTTAAGCAACTTTTTCCAAAAACCATAATTGCAAAATTGATGCAAATGTTGTTGTGATATTTTCAGACCCACATGCTGTTGTTTAAAACAGATATCAAAACACTGTGCATGCTGCAGCAGCTTTTTTTCCAGTTAAAATCGCGGTTCGGTTAAGCGTTGTTAACACTTGTTCTTAAGGTCAATTTAAGGTTTTCTGATTTAATCCAACAGCAATTTACAGCAAATCGAAGTCTGACCCGCCTACTCCCTGAGTCCTGACACATGAGTCATGTAACTGTTTAACATCGCTGATTTTGTTGATGGTATCTGAGATAGTATCAGGTGGCAGTGTTGAAGGTAATGTGTTAGAAAAGTAATGCATCACAGTAATACAACACCTTACAAATAATTTTTCAGTAATGTATTACTACACACCACAGTGACCAAAGTGAAGCCTTTATTGTCGTTTTCTTTAAGCATCCATCCACACCGCGCATGACCCTCTGCCACAGAAAAAAACAACAACACCCAATAATGGCCTTTTGGCAAAATGCACCGCTGGTTTTACGTTGGCTTTTTTTTTTCAACTGCAAATTGTGAATGTCTCCTGGGCATAAGTGGATCTTAATCTTGGGTTAACACAACACCCAAAACAAAATCTTGTGCTTGTGATTAACATATTCTGAAAATCCCATCTGCTCACATCTTCATTCATCTTCACTCTCTATTCACCTTTGCTCAGCCCGTCACACATTGCATTGCTAAACATAAACCAAAAACAAAGCTGCCCATGGAGACAGTCACACACTGTGTGTGCCTACAAGACCTACAAACTTGCAATTACCATTTATAATTTAAATTTTAAAAGGGAGCATATTATTAAACCGATGGTGCAATGCACGCTTTTGTCCCCTTGTAGAAATGAGCCCATGAAACAACTATGTTTCTTTTTGTTGAATTAACATGGAATCAGGCAAATCGGGCATTCGGTACTGGCCTCATCAAATTTTGCCTTCCTACTGTCGTCCACCTAAATGACATCCGGTTTACCATCTACCATCTGCCTGATTCCATGAGAGTGCAGCCTTAACAATATGTAAAATAGTCACAAGCATGTGCACACACGCACTCTTACAGTGGTCACTATTAATGGGAGTATGCAACCGCAAGGCAGGAAAGTAAAGCTGAACGAGCCAGTCACACAGGAAGTAGGTTCAGACGGAGACCTGAGGGGATGTTACTTTTCAAAACTTGCAGAATTTCAGAATTAACAATCCCTGCTTTAATGGGCTATACTTTTATTTACCCAGGAAATATCTATTGAGCACAGATAATACAACAATAATAATACAATACAAATAGAATAATACAATAATACAGTTTTTTTTAATGGTTTCTTATTTTTATTACAAAAATAAATGTATTTTGACAAATGTCAGCTAGATTTGCACAAAGTTTTGCACAAACATCCACTTTCCTCTCAGGATGGACAGTAGTAAACTTGTCATCTGGTGCCATCATCCACAATCCAAACAGTCTTGGCAGATACCTGAAAAAGTAATGAGAATGGCCTTAGCTGTACTTCCTGTTTGGTGCTAATTAGCAAATGTTAGCAAGCAAACACGCTAAAAGACAGTGAACACAGTAAAAATTGAACCTGTTAAACATCAGCGTAGCAGCATTGTTATTGTGAACATTTTATGCTGATGTTAGTATATAGTTTAAAGTGTCAGGGAGCCAATGCACAGTCTCACACTGCTGCTGACGGAGCTGTGGACTTTCAATCATTTTGCAACGTGTAATCAAACTGTAGCTGCTGTGTGGTTGTTTAGCAGTTGTTTCCAAAGACCACAGCCAACACTGTTCTGTGAGCACTGCTCTTTTCTTTGTCTGTACCAGAATACACAGAATACACAATGCTGTGGTATTACTTTGTGGACCTCTGGTCCTCTTACACTTTGAAGATGCATCAGTGGAGTTAAGCTGTGTGCAGTTTGTTGCAGTGGCCCCAACAGGCACCGCGTTTGATCTTCTGAAGTTGGTGAAGTTATTCTTGCTGCATCTAAGCGCCGCACTAAATAATGATCATTATGGCCATCGTAAACCACTGCATGTGGAGGTCTCTTTTATCCTTCTCTATTTCATTTTGTTTTAACCCCCCATGTCTTTTCTTTCTCTCCATCTGTCTCCTCTGTCTGCTGTCACAGTAGACTTGTATTCACATTAGACTATTTGATCCTCCATAGCAAACATTTGTCATTTTAATGGTCTCATCTTCTGATTTGCTTGCTTTGCATCTCATTCAACACACATCTCTTGTCTGGTTTGGCTTCCTTTTGTTTTGATCTTATTTTTTCCCACTTTTCCATTTAAAAAAAGTAAGCCTCATGCTTGTCATTTTAAGTTCATCCCCTGGTCTCTCCTCTCTGCGTTCCGTTTACCTTCATCTGTTTTTCTCTCCCCCGCATTTTGTCAGCCGGCTTGTTTCCTCCATCTCTCCCTCTATAACTTCTTAGTCCCTTCCTCCATCCATCTTTCTGGCTCATCTGTTTCTGTCTGAGCTTCTGAATGTGCACTCTGGATAACCCGCAGAGCAGCCTCCCCTCTGTTTCCTGCGCTGAGATGCACCCTATTTATTTCATTGATTTTCACAGGGAAAGAATGCGCGGACCAAAGACTGACTGGCTGCAGTGGGTTTATCCAAGTTGAGCTGCTGGGTTACTCCAAAAGGGAGAGACGGTTTGAATTTGAAATTAAGCCATACGCTCATTGTTCAGAGCTGTTGAACATTTGTATGTTGTAGCTGTTTTTAATAGTATTTAAAGTCATTATTTGTTGGAAAGAAAGAAAATGAAAGGATGGAGGATGAGTGTATAGATCTTATCCAGAACCTTCTCTTATGTGATGTTTTCATTGATGTACAGTCATGATTTGTTTGATTAGATGCAGCAGTCAGTAGAGTGGGAGGTATTTAATTTTTTTCTTTCTTTTTATCTCAACTTCTTTTCTCAGTGCATTTATCTTCCGTTCAGGATCAAGAGTTCACAGTACTTCGGGTGTTCAGCCAAGCATTAAAGACAATCAAGGGCCTGCGTTGGTCAGGGTGTGTTGCTTTAGATACCAGTGAGGTGATGAAATATGATAGTGAAAGTCCAGTAAAAGTGACAGATTTATGAGTTTAAAGGCTGGTAACAATCTTTTTTTTCTTTAATCCCATTCATCATAATTACTTCTTGGTAAACAACTAAAAGATGGTGTTCATGTTGCAAAGAATTCCAGTATTGTGTGCTTTAAAGTTTCGGCAGATAACTTCTGCAAACGAGCTAGCAAACTAATGTTAGCTGTAGCATGAGACTCGTTGGAGAACAACTTTGCTGCAGTCGTTTGTGCCAGCTCGAGTTTTATTTCGTTTGTTGTCTCTCTCTCTTTTGAGTCCAGGTTGAACTGAGACCAAACGGTTGCAGGGAAAGTTGCAGCGGAGTAAACAGCCCGTTGCAGACGCTCTGTTGTCAGCAGAAGCAAGTCCGAACACGGTGAGCTGATCAGCTTGTGCCGACATCACCCGTCACTAGGAACAGGGCTTATTGTAGACCAATTTAGCAGCGAATGGTGTCATTTTTCAACCACTGTTACACTGTTTAATCAGGTGATACATCATAATGACAAAGATAAGCCAAAAAAGTTGTCTTGTTTCACTTTAATGTAGAGGTAAAAGACTTGATACTGTACTTCCTTGAACCAAACAGGACTTGTGTACATTTTTGAAAGCTGGGACAAGCACAGAGACAGAGCCGCATAATGTCGGACCTGAACTCTGAATAAGGAAAAACAGTGCCGATGAACACTGATTTAACAGGTAAGGTCTGTTAACATCTATCTAGCAAAACTTCCACCACTACAAACCTTCTGCTCACTTCAGCCTCACTTTGTATCGCTGTGATATGTATACTGTGTATGAATGGAAACACAAAATCACACATTAGTCTCAATAAAAATACAACGCACCAAGCCAGCCATTGGTCAATGTCTCAAAGTGAGATAAAGAATAAAAAAATGCAGTCAATGAAGGGAAAATAATTAGGGTACAGCACAACCTGGTCACAATGCACCCGTCTCCTGATGCAGCAGTGATACAGAATGAAACGCTGAAATCTGACTCTGATCTATAAAAAACAATCCCAAGCCCTACAGCAGGACCATGTTAAGCTCATGCATTAAACATAACATAAATTCAGCTTCACATGTCTCCACTGGAGTACCTCAGGCAAGCTGGTAAAACACACAAAAACACATACACACATTAAGGGCCACTGGGGACGAAGATGCACAGCAACATGGTTGCTGACTTGACGGACAACAAAACAAACAAGAAAGGCCGAAGATGTTTGTCTTTGTTTTGCCATCAGAATCATCCTCGCTGTCCTCCTCCCCTATCTTTGACTGTGGAGTGCTTAAGATTTCTGTAGCAAACCAAGAAGTTAGCATCACACTGGTTCCCTTGGCTAAAAGCTTATGAGATTTTGAATGGGACTTTTATTAATCGCAGAAAATCAGCTCTGTGACGAACACAAGTTTATGATTCTGACACAGTTTGTTCAGCATGATAATCTTCACAGATGAACGTCATGTTCATGTATTTTTGAAGTATAAATGAAATCCCCAAAGGCAAAAAGCTATTGTTTGGCTTTAAACAAGCTACACTGTGGTCACATAGCTTAAACATCACAAACCGTTCAACTTTTGTTGTGATTTAGCACTCTTACTAGCCAGTGATCATTGCTACATCGATTGCTTGTCTCACATCCTTTTTCAAAGATGTTAAAAAATTAAACTGTTTCCACATGATGACGTCAAACGTCCCCGATAAACACTATAGTCTCATTGAGCCACTTGCTAACTACGAAAACGAAAAACTGGGTTTACAGCCTACTGGTGTTACTCAAGACGCAGAACAAAATGTCTTAATATCTTTAGCTTTTGTTAACCACTAACTTCATTTCAGCCATTTAACCAAAAACCCATTCAGAAATCATATGGACTCTGAGACGAGGGAGCAGGAAGTGCAAAAACTGCTAAACACCGACTTCGGTGCTTTAGGACTCATCACCACTCTTCACATGTAATACACACTCATAGAAATCTGTGGAATCTCTTAACACATATAACATATACCACATGCAGATTGATTTGTGTAAAGACTCACACACACACACACACACACACACACACTCTCTCTCTCTCTATTTCTCTCTCTCTCTCTCTATCACACACACACACACACACACACAAACATTTACCTTACCCTGTCATCCCTCTGACACAGAAACAAAGGCTGATTGCTGCATTCTTCTCATACAACAGCTAAACATACAGATAACTGACTTTACAACAGCTGCCTACAAAAAGAAATAAATAGTTCCAGCCAGCTCGGCCAGAACAAGAGACGGGGCATTCAGAGAAACTGCCTAATTATGTGAAAGGAAGCAGGAAGATTTGTCGCAAGTGTCTGACTCTGGCTTCTGACTTTAATAACCAGCATCAGTGACATGGCATGACACAGTGCCAGAAAGTCTAAACAGGATAAAAATGTCCCACGTAAACCCCTCAGTCATTACAGAGACTGATTGAAATTTTGGTGCAGACGAGTTGTTTATGCCTTTTTATCAGCCAATCAGAGGAAAAGTTGTACGTCACAAATAATTAAAGATTTTTTACTTCGTGGCGATGTTCTTTCAGCTCATTCCTTCAGTCATGACGTAACTGCGGGGCCACATAGCCGTTGTTTTGCTTCGTTCCATCGCATTAGTGTTGGGTCGAGGTCAGCCACTTATTGTGTTACACTCAATATTTTTTTGGATACTTGCTGTTGCATCGTCTTAGACATATTTGTTTGCTTTGCTTTCTTCTAGTTCACACCTTTGGACTACTTTAGAAAAAATGGCTGTTGTAGCAAAAAACGGAAATTAGGGTAGATGTGGAAATCTTTTTTATTTTATTTTAATTTTTTTTTTTTTTTTGGGGGGGGGGGGGGGGGGGGTTTTTTTTTT
>JAQLOL010000002.1:606009-624375 GCA_029783665.1 Naso thynnoides
CATTTTGAATGCAGCCTGTTAACTGTTGGCAGCCTTGAATGCAGCTCTCTCACTTTGCCTCGCTCTCTCAGGAGCAATCACACACACCTGCAGCTCTGCTCTGCTCATCACTAATTTATCAACTGTCTCACACCTGGTCTTACCTCTGCCTCTGCTCTCCAGTCATTCCTTGCCAGTTTGTCATTCTGCATTGATGCGAGACCTACCAGCTCTCAACTTTTTTCCATGTTCTCCATCTGGGTCCAGACCTCACCTGTTAAATTTATAGGTTCGTCTTTGATGTCAGCTTTCATTTGCTGAGTGCACAGCAAATTTTAGATCCGACTGAATGAGAAAGATCGTCTATTTTATGGCACCATTGTGCATCTTTGTATTGGTGATTTATTTGACACTGGAAACCTTGGAAGAGCTCTAACTGCCAGTCAAGCACTTTGCAACTCTGTCACTCACACATGCATCATGTGCCCACATTTCAGTTCAATTAATTTTATGCATTCCCACATAGTCAGTTGAAGAGCGGCAGATTTGTTTTGAAAATGTCCCACTACAGTACAATTTCGAAAGTTAATTATGAGGCATTGTGATAAATTGTAAGGTTTCTGTCTTAAAGAGAGGCCCTGTGTCCAAAATGATCAAAAATCAGGCGTCGTAAGAGAGAGCTTCATGTATTTATCAGAGGGTTAAAGTGGTTCGATCCCGGACTCCTTCATTCTGCAAATGGAAGCAAGATACTGAACTCCAAATGCTCCTGATGGATTTTTATGGTATGTAAATGTACATGAGTTCCTGATGAGCAGGTTGGCAATGTATAAAGAAGCTGTTACGTGTGACTGACTTAATGCTGACTTGTATTGCAGAGGACTTTTGGGGAGTCAATAGACAAGAAAAACACCATATCAATCAGCCCATTTACCTTTCATTTGGTTCCACCAATCAATTCCTCCACCTACACCCAGACAGCAGATATCGCATTAATGACGCGTTAACTTTGACAGCCTTAATCAAAATGCAAATAATTGCGTGCCGTGCTGTACCAAACTGAACTGTACTGCTTGGTGGAAACGGGGCATTTGTTAAACTCACTAAGCCTGTATGGGACAAAATGGGTAAATATTTACAAGATTTGTATAGCAAAAGAAAAAGTTAATAAAAAATAAATAGAATTGGAGAAAAAAATGTACTTGCATAGCAAAAATTTCTAAATACATTTGTGTTAAATCAAGTTTTAACACACTATATTTCACACAGCAGCTTTGCAGAATAGCATTATGTTTCAGGAGCACTGGTGTAGCGTTTTTTTTGGTATTTGTGAATTTTTGTATGGATTTCTGCGACTTCATGTGTATTGGCTGTATGGAGGCGTTTCTCTGCTGTGAGTTTCGGGCTGGGCGTGGTCTGCTGGCACCGGAGGTTACTCGCCTGTGTCGAAACTCATCAGCTTCAGCGTAAATCCTCTGGCCTTTGATCCTCTCATGGCCAGATTGTATACGCTCCCGTGTGGTATCGTAGGCTCGGGTCTTTAGTGATCTCTCTGGTGTATCTTTACCACTGTTACCAGTATGTTTCTGCCATCGCTTATCTTCATCTTCGTCGGGTGACTAACTGCCTTTTGTTTTCTCCTCCAGTGCCTCAGTCACATGTCGCCTCTTCAGCATTCCCTTCAGTCTGTGCCATCAGCTGGTTAAATTACTCATCATCTCACTCACTTCACCTGCACTGTAAGCCACATGGCAGCCTCACATCAGCAACATTCACGCTTCCTACTGCCTTCAACCCGCGTCACCTCCTCCTCTTCACCAACCAGCTCCACCAACTATCCAGGATACTTTACAATACAGTTTGTTTATTTTCCCTGTCGTGGTGCTCTGCTTCTGCTGGGTCCAAATAAAAGCCTTATTGTCACAACTGGTTGCTTTTTGGAGCTCTCTTTAAAATATCTTGACATTTGTTGTCTTCAGGTTGCTCTGTATTTGATTTGTACTCAGAGGGAACAGGATATATATACACAGAGCACAGAGAGAGCAAGGACCAGCGAGCCAGAGGGAGCCCATAGCTCATTTTTGTCTGGGGGCCTGTTGGCAGGTTAATCCAGCCCTGAATGTGCTCCTCAGCCTCGTTGAACTGTAATAATCAAACACTCAGATGAATTTACAAAGCATTTACCTTATTGTCACCAGTCTCCATCATAATTTTTCAGCTTTGGTACTCTCTGGAAAGGCATGTTTATACTAGTCTTTCGCTACAACTTGATGACTTGTAATTAAGCACAGGGATTTCTGTGATTCTTTTGTGAAGTATGGAAGTCCATTTTTGTCAGGACAACAAAAAAGTGTCTTGAAAGTGAAGAGTGACCAAAATAAAATAAAAAAACCCTGAAAATACAAGATAATTCATAACTTTTTTTTTTTTTTTTTTGCCTGCGTGTACAAGTTACAAGACCTGGGAATGATGGACTGTCCGTTTATCAGCTGCCACAGTGAGGCACAGAACATCTGCAACAAAAGAGGGCATTTTGGTATACAGAGAGTCGTTTCGTTTTGTAACAAATTAGCTGTTTAAGTAAACAGTTAATTTAAGCCGCGCGGCAGAAATGTAGAGCCGTCAAACAGTTTACGAATCACCATTCTTTCACTGTGCCCACATGAGCAAGAGAACAGAAGCTGAGGGAGAAAATCTTCATAGGCGTAGAGAACACTAAAAAAGGAGTTGCTTGTCATTTTCATAGATCATGGACAGACCTGAGCTGAACGGACTTTGCAAATAATTCTTATGATTTGTTTAAATTTGCTCGAGTTATCAAATAATTTATCCAGAGTTCAATACGCTGCTTTACCACAAAATATTACACAAAGTTAACATTACATTTCTGTGTGGAGTAGAAAGGTCACAATGCCAGAAATGTTGTGGTCGATACCAACACCAGTTGAATTTCATTATTCTCATTTATCATCTATTTGTGCGGCTCATGATCACAATATACAAAATTAATTTAAAAAAAAACAAAAAACAGCGTACGACGTGGTCAATATAACAGATATTGATAACTTTTGGCCTATCCAACTTTAACAGCAAAACATAAACATAGATGAGCAGTTCACATAATACTTCGGCAGGTACCTTTCTCTATAGTTCACTGCACTCACATTCTTATATTCAAACACGACATGATGCTTGTCTCCAAAATGACTGTCATCACAAAGGTTACAAATCCTCTGTTTTCTATCCAGCCCTTAATATCTGCCAGTGACCTTAGAAACTCTGGTGTTATTCCTTCTAAAATTACAGGTAGCCTGCCTGTACCCCTGGTTTACAGCAGATACTTTTCTAGCTTAATCTCTTGTTTAAATTCGACATAAGTATCACATGAAGTGCTACTTCTGCATAAACTGATCTTTAAGCCTCTGTTCCTCAGTTAGATTCAACCATGTTTGTGCGATCCAGATGTGGGACAAACCAGCCAACATCTGTTTAACCTGCAAAACCCAGCGTGATGCGTATAGACCCTGAATATGCAAGTTGAGCAAGTGATTGTACGTTATTCAGCTGAGTTTACTTTCTTCACCTTCTAACAGCCTCCCACAGTATCCAACAATTCGGTTTTTTAACTACAACACAGAGCAGGTATCTTCCCACTTCCCCATATAGCATATTACTTACTTCATTTTTACTTTTTAAAGGTACTTTAAAAAATTTGAGGGTGTAGTTTTTCTATCACATCTATTTTTTCAAAACTCCCACACTTTACGTGCATACAGCGTAACTGGTGTAACCTGTGAAAAGATTTAACGGGACACCTACAGGTAGCTGAAATTGTTTACATTTACAGAGAATGGTAAACATCACACAGGAGGCTTACTTATGCAGCTACTCAATGGGAATCTTAAATGAACTATGATAATTTACATTGACACCAAGATATATTTAAAACAATGGACATTCTCTAAATTTTCACTGTTGCACACACACATAAGTTTTCTACAACCAAAAACTGTAACTTTAGTTTTATGACTTAACTTTTAGTTTCCATTTCTCACAAAGTCACACATGATTTATCGCTTTCTGTAACTCTGCCTTAGTCGTAGACATGATAATTGTATCATCCGCGTATATCAGTACCATTAGCTCGAAGGAAGTATCATCAGAATCATCAAAATTAATGGGCTGGCACCCATTCAGCAGTCAATCGTCCTCTATTGATGAACAGAGAAACAGTGATAGGGATAAATTATCACCCTGGCTAACTCCTGTTAAAAACTTACGTTTAAGAGATATTTTTGTACATATTCATTACTACATTCAAAAATTGACTATTAATGTTTCCTGTCTCTTCTAAAATGTTGATGGAATGATTTGCACACTAACTTTTAGTAAGTTATTCCGCAGTGTTCTGCCTGAAGTCTACCACACACAGAACTGACTGCATGGAACAAGCAAGGATCAGCTGATGCATTGTGATCTCTCTCACTGACGACTCAAGACATTCTACATGTTGAAATGGCCAAAAAGCCTCCGACAAGCACAGAGCAGTTCAGTGCCAGTGGTGACTAGCAATGTCTGCGTTGTGTTCGTATAGAGACTTTGACCGGAAAATCTTTGGAGTCAATCTTCGTTCAGTCTGACAACAGGTGCGTCACAAAATTCTCTAGTCAATTACAACTTGAGCTCCTACACAAAATAAATTAAACAGAATTTTTTTCAGCATGTTTACTTTAAATTTAAGCTAGCAAATCACTTTGTAATAGCATGGCTAAAACACAGACATGTACAACAACAATGTAGCTGAACTCTCCCATGAAACACAACAGTAAAAAGGAGAGAGGCTAACGTGAAAGGCATAACATACAGGGGGGGACCCACAAAAATGCATTTAAGGGCACAGGAGCTCAGTGTCAAACGTGCATTTTGACTTTGGAGGCCTAACATGTCAGGCTATAACTATCTACACAGGTTTTGTGTAATTATAATAAAATAAATTATAAATATGTTTGACTCTGTTACACATGTGACTGCTGTATAATTGCCCTGTCAAACCTGTGAGGAAGTCTTGTGTTCTCTTAGACCACCTGATTTACAAAACGCTGAAAGGTTAGTAGATTTTTGCCCAGTGACACAAAAAATAAACTGCCTACATCAGCTTAAACTATTTCAAAGGAACTACGTTGTGCTCTAGAGACTTAAATGTTTAAACTTTGGACTTAGACATGCCATGCATCGTTGGATTTGTTGAGGTCATCCACTAACACTCATGCATTTAGGCCTTGTATGTTTCTGTTACAGGCTTTTCCATTCTGATATTCCAAATATTTCCATAAAGGTAGATGTTATGGTGGATACCAATACTGAAAACAAGAGGTTTGCACACTGACCCACACACTGCTCACGCTGTGGCTTAGTGCCACAGGCATCAGTCGTCCTACCCAATAACACAAATTCTGCATCAGTCGACATCCGTTTCTCCCGGCCATCCAGTCGCCTCACAGATCATCTTTCCCAGACTGTAACTCATGGGGTCTCTCTCATCACAGTGACCATTTTTGTCACAGTGAAGGGCAGTTCATGCAGACAGCTGCATGTAACACTAACAGCTTCTCACTGTGGAAGCTCTGTGGACTTTCTCATTAGTGGCCACTGATCGCTGCAGATTGGAAGTTTGTAGGAGTTGTAATAACAAGAGAGGTCCCTCTCCTCCTCCTCCTCCTCCTCTTCTGTCTTTTGTTTTTCTCTCATTCTCTGTCTGTATTACCTCCACCCACCCATCCACCCACCCCCCGATGGGCTTTATCAGTGGTCCTGGTCAATGTCCTACTGTCAAGTCTTGATGTGATTTATGTCACAGGCTGTGAAGTCGACTTATCTCCCTCCTCTCCAAATTCTCCCAATCCTCTCCCCCTTCCATTTTTTACCTTCCCAAACTCCTCCGCTGCCCTACAGAGGGTTGGCTCCTCCGTCTCAGCCAGCCTGGCTCCTCCAGCAGGGACAGGGAGGGGAGGGGTTTTTTGTGTGGGGGCGGGGGGGGGACAGCGTTGGTGTGAGAGGAACATTCCTTTCCAGACATCCACCTGTTTTTGTGAATTGTGGATATAATCAAGGTCTGCTTTTTTCAAGTCTTCTAGGGTATTACTACACGAGCAAAAAAAAAAAAGGCTTTATAAATCCTTCTATGGCTCGAGAGCAGGAGTCTTCAGTTCAAACTGACAGAGATCCAGTAACTACAGTTTCCCTCTAGCAAAGATCAGAACCTCATAATGTCAAAAGTGAATCCAGTAGACTTCCCCTGTGTCTATTAAATAAAATCAGCACCGCACATTTCCTTATCATTTCAACAAATTTTATTTTCTTTTTTTAAATGGCATACTTTTAACATGGAAAACAAATAGTTGTCTGTGCCATAAATAAAATTAATCCAATAGCTAGTGCAATGAACCTGAGGCCCACATTGCAAGTAAAACAGGACCAAAGTTCTTGTCAATTAAAAAAAAAAAAAAAGTATAAACAGAGCTGAACTAATATTGGTCTGTTCATTCTGATTTCTGTATCAACTCTACTTACTTTTGAGCAAACAATGTCTTCTCATCCCCAAATTTCTCTTCTGGTAAGCCATCGATTTGATTCACTCATTTGAGTCACACTATTATGCACAATAAACAAAAGCTCGTTTAACTGGATCGACTGCGCCTGCGGTCTGCGGCTGCAACTGTCAGGAGAAAAAATAACGCTCCATGGTGATTAATACATTTTCTATTTCATTTAAATTGGTCACAGGTTCGGACAGAACCATCACGTGGTCTGTTCCCCGACCGCAGTTTGCCATTGATGAAGACTGCTGCAGAGGGAGCTGTGTAATATCTGACAAACTACCTCAAGGGATGTCGCTTGTGTCAGTGCCGGTTGGGACTGAAGATAACTTTAAAATGAAATCAAATATCTAGGGTGGAAAATTTGTATTTATAATTAAACATTGTTATTTATAAATTAAATTAAATGCCCAACAGACCACTTTAGTTTAAAGATAATATAATGTAATAATGATGATATCTCTAAATGTTATAATGTAAAAAAAAAAGATCAAAGTTGGGGTAGGCAGTTTATCTTTGGGGTCATTGTGCTAAAATTCCATTATAACCCTCCTGCATATTGTTTTTCAAGTTTTCTGAAGGAACACTACACTTCTGCACCTCTCTGTGGCTCTGCATGTTCTGGGTTCAGACTCTCTGATCGATTGACAGTTGTGATCAGAGAGAGCAGGATGGCTGTTATCATAAATAAACTACAGAGAGGGAATCACAGTGGTTAACACAGGCACATGCAAATCTGACAACAATTCAACTTGCCAACTAATGTGAACTGACTGATGCACCTAACTTTCCCGACCTTACATAGGAAACAAACATGATAAACATGTATCAGAACACAAAGGATAAATATAAAAATGAGGGGACGACACGTCCAGGCACCACAGGCACTAAGTGACCAGCATCATATGTCACTAAACTGAAGGAGGAATAATGCAGTGCCCTGCACATTACAGTAGGAATGGATCACTCTCTGATTTAAAGAGGAAAAACAAAAAACATGACTACCTGCATTCATTATTAAGGAAATATTCTTACACTTATAACACAGAAAAAAAAACTGACAAAAACACATTCTGAATTTATTTTGACATCATCTTTGCATCATATGCCTCTGATACATATATTTATGTTATTTAATGTCACAAAGAGCTCTCAAGAAATAACTGGACTACAAATCCAACTATTGTTTGAATTGTTTTCATTCAATTATTTTCTGTTTTATAATAGTAAAAATAGAAATTTCAGTGGAGGTAAGTGGAGGAAATTAACGCATGGAGTTAAAAACTACAGGTTCTAACTTAATTCAAATGTTTGGTTTCCACGGTTCTTTAAGAATTCTGCCTCCCAGGCGAGTCTTTCACTGCCAAACTACTAACGCCTCCTCCCTTGATGCGAGACAGTGACAGACGGCTGCACTGCTGGTGTTCAGCCAGCTGCTTGTGAGTATGGAGACAAGGTACACCATATCTTGAGAAAATCTTCAATAATGAGTACTAAATAAAACAACTTTCGACAGTTTTTTTTCTTTCTTTTTAAAAAAAAAACATAATTTACACATCCAGCTAAAACGACAGGTTCAAAGCTTTGTTCTGATGTATAATTTATTTTGCAGAGGTTTGACTGAAATGAAGTGTCAGTCTCAGTCAGTGAGTGAATCCGGCAGGGAGGGGCAGGAGAAGATGACTGAGCTTCTTCTTCTCTTATTCATTTTACTGGTGGATCTCAAACAACTTTTAAGTGTATACCACCACCGTTGTTAAGTGTCTCTTCAAGTCTAACTCATCATCCGTTCCTTTTTGAATTCATTATCTAATTCAGGTTCATCCCTACCTACTATGATGTGAACAGCCCTACTGCTGTTGGCTGACACAAGTAGAGCTGGACTGGGGGTTCACAGAAGCTGAAACACGCCCAGATGGAGCCAGAAGCTCTGGCGGGCATGTGAGAAGTTTGACGGATACCTTATTGGAGTGGAGCAGTTTAAGTTAGTAACTGACCACTCATGTCTCTCATCAACAGGTGCAGCCTGAACAATGTACCTCTGAGATGTCAGCGTCTTCTCATGAGGTTCATTCAGCCCAGTGGCAGAGAACACTCCAGGAAAAACTTTGATCACTGCAAACATCCTGACCAGCATATGCGCCGGAACGGTGAGGAGGCATGCAGTGTAGCTAGTGTGGTGGAAGGTAGCGACGGCAGCTGACACAGAATTACTGTCGGTCGTGAAGCTTGCAAAGAGAGGATGGCTTACACACAGAGGCAAAGTTCCCATGGCTGTGAGAGCATATGTTCAAGTTAAATCTGAGCTGTCAGAACACGATGGCCTTATCATACAAGGAAGGCAGGATTGTTGTGCCAAGGTCAATTGAAGGTGAGATTCATCAGGAAACACACAGCGGACTCCAGGGCCAGAATAAATGCAGAGAGAGAGTGTGTGTTTATCAATGTGGTGGCCTGAGCTCTCCACAGAGAGAAACAAACATGTGACATCATGCCAGGTTTGGCATGAGAGTGGTTGCCGGTATGGCAACTCACAATGGCAGTAAATGCCACTGACTTCAATGTGAACATTAGAGGAGGACTTTATAAAAGAGAAGATCTAAGAGTTTTTTGGGGGTTTTTTTTAGGAGGCACGTCGAGCACTTCACCATGTAACTTGTTTTATCTTATTTTGATGCAATTGATGTTGCTGGAAGCTGGCATGAACTGAAGCCAACACAAGGCACCTAACCACTTCCAGAGTGACCCTGGAGAAGAATCACATTGGATCTGTGTGAGCATGAACACCAAAATTATCCTGGAGCACAGTATTGCTAAGCAGCTCAACTTCCAACTCTGCACATCCAGACCTCATCATCCTCAAGGCAACAAGCACGCTGTGTGAGCCGTACAGACGGCACAGAAAATTCCTCAGGCAAAAGGATCCTGTGATGGCTTTGATGATCTAAAGGTTCATCCCCTGCTCCACCACAGGCTTCAGCCCGGTGAACTGTTAATGGGGAGGAAAATCAGGACAACACTCCCTACTTTGGAAAAAAATCTCACCCCAAAATGGTCCAGCATGACGGCTGTGAAAGACAAGGACAGGAAGGAAAAAGCTACACAGGCTCACTACTTTAACCGTCTCCATGGAGCCAGGCCCTTTCCTGCCCTGTGACCAGGAGATGTTGTGCTCTCCAAGTAAGATCATGAAAAGTTGTGATTTCAGGTGAGAGCACCACCTAAAGATCCTTCATCATCCTTCACCAGCAAAAACAGGGAGGGGAGGGTGCAGCTCAGTTGCCTCCTAAAGAGTCTCATGCTACAGCTGGCTTGATTTCCAAATGTTGCCTACCTCAGCTTTAACGTTAGATATTAAAAAATTAACACAGCTAACATTAGCTAGTTAATTTTCACCAGCAGTAAATGCAACTGACTTCAATGTGCTTGTGAACATTAGAGGAGGAGTTTATAAAAGAGAAGATCTCAGAGGTTTTTTTTTTAGGAGGCACACCGAGCACGTCACCATGTAACTTGTTTTATCTTATTCTGATCCAATTGTTGTTGCTGGAAGCTGTGTCTTCTTTTTTCTTTTGTTCTGTCACCATTTCACTGTGGTCAAAAGACAGGTGATGCTTCTTTTTCTTCCAGGTAGCTGGCTATTTGTCATAGAGCAGTAACAAAGGTAGTGAAGCAAAAATTACATTACTGACCCTAAAATTTTATTTGAGAGTTGGAGCACAGTTTAGCAGATCAAGGCTAGATTACTGCAACTAGCACATAAATAAACTTGAAATATCTGACTGTGTTGACGATTAAGTTCCATTAAGGGTGATGTAGGCGACAGGTATGGACAAAGAAGAAGAATGTGTAGAATAATAAGGACATCATCTCTGGTTCTGCCTCACTGAATAATATAAAAGTGCTAAATCAGTGGTGTATTTTGGCATGAGCGGGTGACACCCGGGGTTACCGTGGAACCAGCAAGTGAAGTTTAATGCCACAGCAAACACTCCTTGAGCAGCTGGTGTATCTATTTACAGTGCAACCAAACAAACTCTCACTGTTTAATAAAAAAGTAAATTGACACCACGATCTGATTTCATGCTGTACACAGGGACGAGTAGTTTTCCACACAACTGCTGAGGAGTTGGATGTATGCAGCTCTTTACCTGACAACTGACTGTGCCTGACTTTCCTCGTGCTCTCGCAAAACATGAAGATCTGATATTTGCTGTCAAGACCAAAATTACTGTTGTCTTGTGTTGTGGAAGTAGTTTAGAACAATTATTTGTGGATTTTAGTTGCAAATAATTGCAATGACGTGGCTATAAAAGAAAAAAGGGAAAAGAAAAAAATGCCACATGATGTGGGAATTTCCGAATGTAAAAATGTTTTTTAACTGTTTCTGAAAAAAAAAGTCATCCGTAAATGATATAAAAGGAGATTTTGAATATAAGAAAACCTGCAGTTTCAATTTTTCTTCGTGCTGTTCTTGGGCTTTGAAGTAATGCAATATGTCTTATATATGAAAAAAAAATGTATTGACTTTTATTTGACTTAAAAATTTCTGTGTGTGTGTGTGTGTGTGTGTGTGTGTGTGTTACTCCACCCAGCTATGTTTCCCATCCTCATGTCTCTCCTTCCTCTGGCCTTTGATGTGCTTTTAAAGTGGCCCATGCTCTCTCTGCTTTCCCTCTCACTTGACAAATGTTTATTAGTTTTGAAATGGTCTTAGAGGACCTTACATGTCTCTCAATGGCATACTTTAAAAAAGAGCCTACTTTAAGACAGAGAGAGATTATAGGAAGTGGAGGAGAGGAAAAAAATGAAGAAGACGCACTGCAGAAAATTGTTTAGGACTTTTATCTGGGTCATAATGGGCCAGTTGACCAGTCGGATAAGTATGTATGACAAAGAAAAGACTAAAAAGGAGGCACTGAGAGCAACAGAGGAGGGAATCAAAAGAAAGCAGTGTGAAAGTGTGAAAGACAAAAGGAGCAATGAACAGCAGAGGGGAAAAAGAAATACATACAAGGAGAAAATGAGTGAGAGAGATGGCAGACCACCCAGGTGTCCTGCTCTTCACAACACTGAGACGGATTGGTTTGCGGCTGGTCTGTTGCCAGCTTTGGGTTTGATCCTGTGACGCAGCACTGTGACTTTGTTCCTGGATCAGACGGTTGACATGCAGCTACATTATGTCCTTGTGATGGAGTCCAGTGCTCGTTTCTCCTCTATGCCTGAATTCTCCTATCAAATATGCAAACTTGCGCAGCAGCTTACAGTAAAAAGATGATTACACAGTTAAACGTGATTAAGCTCCATTTTAAAGAACTGTTTTCAGCATAACAAAGGAAGGCCCCAGTTCCTGATTTGTAGTTCCTATCTGACCAGCCAATGAACTTTTACAGTTTTATCTTTTCTTTCTGCCCCCTCCTGCTTAAATAAACACAGCAAGAATTAGAACAAAATGTCCGCTTTTATTTGAAGTCTCCGTGCTTGCTCGATAAGTTTGTGTTGCATTTGTACATAAAAACACACACCCAAGTGAAACAATAGTATGTTATTTTCTTGATTCTGTCAGGAAAGGAACCAACCAAATGCACAGTAGGTCTAGTGTAGAATCACCTGGTGTCTCAAAAAATCCCACACACATTGGACAATTCCACACTTCATATTTTAGGTGCAAGCAATTTTTAGAAATGTGTGCATGTGACAAAATAGAGTGTGACTTATGTGTTGTTAGGTGCAGGGTAAGCTGTGGAGGTCAGCGTGGTGAAAGTGCGTCCTGTGATAAGCTGGGTTTCCATCACCCTGTTTTTCTGCTAATTTTTAAGTATTGCATCTGAAAAGGGTGATGGAAATGCCAAAATTTGGAAAAGAAAATCATCTAATCCTCTGAAATAGTTTTTGACTTATGTGAAAAGAGTTAATGCGCAAATTGGGAAATGGAAACACATCTGCCGAACAAGTTTTGACGTAGCAGACACTGAACACTGACGTCTCTCCAGTTTCCCCATAACATGCGGCAACATGGCTGCCAGCAACAACAACAACAGATACATGTGGACCGATGAAGAGACCAAAAATTCAAAGTAATTCCTGAAGACCTCTCTCCATTGTCAAGTAGTACTTTGTCAGTTTGTAACGTCTTCTTCTTCTACATTTTAATACAGCCATGTTATGGTATGTTGTCTGTACCGCCATCTTTTGACCAAACCAGTGTAGTTTAACCACTCCAACCACTCCATGGAAATGCATCTAATTCTCATTTCTTTTTTTCTTTTTTTGAGAACTTTCAAAAGATTTGCCTCACATTGATTTGCCTCACATTGGCTAACGACTTGTTTGACTCTAATTTTGTTTTTATCAAGCACAAAAATGTTATTTGCAAATATTGCTGAAGCGTAAAACAATTTTAACTGCCAACCTCTATCTCAAGATATCAATCAAGCGTAGTCTGCGCATTCACAAACAGTCATGAGCAGATACATAATCAGGCAAAATAAGTGAAAACACTTGTTTTTGCAATGCTAATATCTTGCCTTCTCCTCTGATCAATCTGGCATAATGAATGGATGGATTTATAGCTTCCATAATTCAAAGTAATCAGTCGTGATTTAAAGCTATTCGAGGTAAAAAAAAAAAAAAAAACATTTGATGAAATGAAAACAAATCTTCATCAGGTCTTCAGTATGAAATTATTTCTTTTACTTATCCTTCATTCCTAAAGATCTTTCTTCCCTGACTTTTTCCTGTCATCCCCTCTCTAAACTCTATCCCTCACTTTCTCCACTTCTGAAATCCTCTCCCCTCATCCATCTCTTCTGCTCCTCTCTTCCTTTTGCTCTCCTTCATATCCCTCTCTGCTGTACAGTCTCTCCCTATCCATCTTCCCTTTCTATTCCTCTTCTCTGCCATCCTGTAGAGGTCCTTTCACTAATTATTTTTCAGCTATGCTTCAGCCGGGGAAGCAGCTGTCCCTTATCGGCCAATGAAGAGGCTAAGAAAACAGTGTGATGTGGGATTCTTACAGTACTGGATGGTGTAATTGCCTAATTGCTTTTTTTCTGCCATCGGAGAGTTCTGCTTTTTGTCAGACAGGCAGGAGCCCATAAACACTGGCCAGCTTTTTCCAGCATCTCCCTCAATGTCACCATTTTGTGCAATTTGATTGGCTTAATCGGAGCCAGGGCCTATCGCTCATTGGCTCCTCCCAGGATAAATGGCCCCGCTGACAGCCAATGGGGCCACAGCAGGGTGAGAAGGGTGAGCGAGAGAGTAAACAGCATTTTTCTGGAGTCATGGACATGCTGGGCTCTCTTGGGAATTCCACGTAATGTTTCCAGTTTTGAGTTGCAGGAGACATAAAAACATTCATAATTATAACTCAACAATTAAAACCTTAACCATTAATGGTAACAAAAGTAAAATCTGATCTTTTTGAGTGCACATGCACATTTGTATCTAAGGATTTTAGGGAATTTTAACAACTTCAGCTTTACAGTTGTAGGGTGTTACATGACTGCTGTGGCCTTGAAACAGGGCATAAATCAGGGAAAAGTTTCTGCTTATCACTATCCTCTTTCAGTGCTCGTTCTTCACGACCACACTCACTTCAGCCAAAGCCAAGTAATGTGTAATATAATATATTCTGTCTGCTGTGGCAGAGAGGAGTTTTCTGTTTTTTTGGAAAAGAAACCTTAGAGAAAATAGTGCATAATACCTGTCATATCAGAACAGTCTCTTATCCTATTAGCTGAATGAAGATAGATATAAACATTGTACATGAATGTTTACATGGTCATCAATTTCATGTAAGTATGCTAAGATCAATCAGATGCATATCATTATTGTACAATTTTCACTGACTGGTGATTGGCCAGTGGTCTCTAAAAAAGCCAGTCACAAGTGCCTTTCCCCGCCTTTTCTTCCTTGTTCGTTTGCCAAAATTGTAGCGATAACATCTACATTAATCAGCAAATATTTTGGTCTAAGGTGGATGGTTGATAGCTTAATCTTATAATTCCCCCTGAAGGAAATACAGTTTTTGTATTGATTTGGTGTGTCAGTAATGAGAGTGACTACTACAGTGCCTGCTAGCTCCCATGACCGTTACTATGGTGACCATGCCAGTTTAGGTATAACGTTGTAGAGTTTCAAAGTGGGGCGTTATTTTAGAAAAATTTTGTACAATATTCAAGGGAGAGACACATTTTTCTATCCTGTTGAAATTGAGCCCTCATTCAAAAAAGTGATGTTTGTCATTTTAAAAGATAATTTTTAAAATCAAAGTTGCAGTCTGTCATTAAGAGTGGAGTGCCACTTAGTTTTTATGAGACCTCTCAGTGAAGTACGTCTCTTGTCTGGCACAACACCCTACACCAATGCTAGTATGGCTGTAACTTCAGCACAGTTTCTTTGGTTTCTTCAGAATGAGGGCAAAATGGATTGAAAGAGGTAAAAATCATTACAAGCGCGGGCATGTCCAGAGCTGCAGCTTGGCAAACATCGTTGTTAAGACGTCACCTACATGACGACTGGGTGTGAAGTCTTTCTTAATACGTATTTTTAAATTCTTATGCTGGAGTCAGACTACAGGATATATTTGTCTGTTAAAATGTTCACTGTGTCAGATTTTAGAGTCATAAATTTTTGCTGTGTCGTGGCTGTGTGTCATTACTTCTTCCTGTTATCAGTAATTGGTGATTAGCCCCAAAAATCCTGATCGGAGCATTCCTAATTTCACAACATTCCATTAGTGACGGTGTTCAACTGTACAGAACTAAAAAACTGAGACTACACAGATTGGTACAAAAACTCCTACTGAAGACTCCCATTATTCCTACATGTAGTAATAACAAATAAACAGCACTTGCTGGATCACCAAGTTTGTTATCTGTTGCGTGGGAGCATTTATTGCATTTAATATTACTCCGTTTTAAATAACGAGGGTGTTTTGGTCCACCTGAAATTCCTCTCAAAACAAAGATGGTGTTGGGTTAAAACTTAACAACTTTGGCTCTACAGCGACACTGTCGGTTCAGAGGGTGTACTGCAATGGTCATATTGAAAGATTTAGCAGACAACCAAAAACAGATAAGAGCACATACCACACATTTCTCTTTTCAGTCATTTCATTAGACATTTATAGTAATGGTTCAGTTTAATAAACGGGCCTAATCAAACTCATTGAATTGCATATCATCATTTCTTTGAATGGTGGAATCACATGGTATTGTATCGAATAGCACTGCATCCTGATTGGAGAGTGAATCATATTGCATCACGTTGTGTATCTTTAATGCATCAGCATCTTGCTAGAAATGCTTTTCCTCCACTTGCCCTGTATTCAGTGAACCCGAGGTGGGCCTCTCGCTCATTCAGATGTAGGACACAACACAAAGCCTTCATCTCATCTTCTCCAAATCCTGGATTGTCGTCGTCCCAGTTGTCAGTCAGGGTTGAGGAATGACATGCCACTGATTTGGTTATTGTAAGCCTCTTTTTGGTGGGTTGTGACACCGGCCTGTGCTCTGTTTGCTCTGTTTGCTGTGGTTGTGAAGAGTCTTTCTTTTATATTTTCTGCCGCTGCTTGGATAAAGTGAACAAAGTTAATAATGGGAGACTTGCCAACAGTTCACTGCTCTCTCTTGAATCCCATCACTTCCTCTGCCTGGCTGGCATCAGCCGCATGTTGTCCTGGACATTTATTGAGACTTTTTATGCGTTTGAAGAAAACACTGTCATGATGTTATGGGCCTTTGGGAGTGTTTTCATCTTTCTTTTCTGAAGAATTTCTGACAAGTCCTTGAGTTCAGTCAGAATATCTGTCATCAGTGCAAAACTTTACACAAAGTTGATGGAGCACAACTTAGAAAGCAGACATTTGAATTTGGTTTTCTCTCTGCCGTTCCTTGTGTCATCCTCTGAAGCTTTTCAGAAACGTTGCTCCGAGGCTGGATAATGCTGGGACACACATCTTGTGTGGACCTCTGCAGCGGATCTGCCTCGCTGATCTGCTGCGTCTCACTCGTGGTTGTTGTTCACACAGGTAGCGTCTGCTGCGTCTGCTGCAGTGTTCCTTATGCCAGCATTGTCTTTCTACACCAAATTTTTATTTACATTTCACATTAATATGAAAATGTGTCATGTCACTTTATGATACACTTAATTCATATTTAGTTCAGACAAAAATCTGTGTGCCTAAAGTGTAAAAAAAAATTAATAAACTGAGAAATCTTTCTTCACTTTGCCTGTTTTTTATTTGCAAAGTAGTCTGGGGTTTCTGTTAAGACTGCTGCTCTCCACATGATCGTCTTTTTTATTTCTCAACATTAAACAGCCTAGTTAACTACATTGGGTCTCTGGTTTGACTGTCATTTATCCGAAAATAAAAGCTAGAACCAAGTTAATGTGTGGTCACAACAAGATCCCTCAAAAGTTTCACAATTAAATCTTTAAATGAAGGGATTCTCTGCACATATATGCTTGCGCAAGATTTATTTTTTTAAGACAACAACAGAAATGTTGAAACTACAGTGAATGTTGCGGACATCATGTCAATATGACAGTCAACAGGAAATTTCTCAACCTATTTTGGAAGAGAACCAAATGCGTCTCACAGAAAAAATTGGTGAGCCTCCTGCGCTTAAGTGTTGCATCTGATGCGTCTCTTCTTTGTGGCTGCTCTAGTCTGTTTTAATGGCTGCTGAAAAAAAAGGCGGATGTGAATGCGGGTGCTGGATGTGTGTTCCAGGCATTACAGCGCCAAATTGTAGAGACTGCCCAGCATGAAGAAGTGTGACGAGTCCCTGACCTCTGTGTTGTTTTGATTCGTACTTTTGTTGTTTCTTATGCAGCAGATACCTGGAGGGTGAGTCTTCATCCCTGATTTATTGAGAGCACCTGGCCCAATGCTCCAACCAGGCTTTATAAGCCCCTCCCACCTGCTCTTTCACTCTCTTTTTCTCCTCTGTTGCTGATGGTTTGTTTGCACGTTTTGCTTTGTTGGCAGTTTTTACAACACTCGCATCACACACATGCACACACTGCTGATCTACTGACAACTTTACCTCATACATATGTTTAATCATTTGTTGTCTGTTTTGTTCTGTTTTTATTAAATAAATTAATTGTTATTTGGCATTTGTCTGCATCTCCCGTCTATTTTGTCACGGCTTTGGAGTCGGGTTGTGAGAAGAAGCTACCTAGCGAACACTTAACGCTTTTCGAATCCTCCTGAGGCTGGTACTGGTAGCTGAGCACATTCGCTCAACTCTTGCATGTTTTTTGGTAACTGGCTACATTAAAAGTCTGTTGTTCCCCCTGTTATATCCAGTGTCGGTCCACAGCAAGCTCCAGCCTGTGATGAAAGGCAATGCCGAATCACAATGTCTGGGAAGTCATCCTGGAGCAACTTTTCCAACACCTGACTTCACTCCCGGCATTACACTGGCCCCATCACTGCAAAATCAAGTGAAGACTTCTCAGAGCAGCCTGACACTGAAGCCACTCTCACACAAGCACCTCACGATCTGCTCCTTGATATGTGCCTCAGACAGCCGAGCTCAACCAGGTCCAACAAAAAGGCAATGGGCTCCATATCTCCATCAACACTAGCCCTCAGAAACACAACTGATGGTGATTTGTGCCCAACACTGCTTGACTCATCAACCAATAATGTGATCTTACTCTTGTTGTATTTTTCTATTGTTCTATGTTTTCAATCATCAATCAATCAATCAATCAATCTTTATTTGTAAAGCGCTTAATCACGTCTACAGACATTTCAAAGCGCTTTCACAGA
>JAQLOL010000002.1:624475-641658 GCA_029783665.1 Naso thynnoides
TCAAACAAAAGCTATCTCCTTCGAGGGCGTTTATCGTATCGGCTTGAAACGCTAATAGATGACTAAGGAGACACTGCTGATGAAAAGTTCTGAACAACTTTGTAATAACTCAAACGGTTTGGATTTTATAAGCCGTCAAAGTTCAAGTCCCAAACCACGTCTTCTCACTCTTCTAATCTAAATGAATGCTGCATGCAGCTTTATTTTTTTTAAGTTATTTATTTTTCACCAAGGAACTATACTGTATTTTTAGTTTCTTAGAATACTCGTGTATATGTCTCACTGTATCTCGGGCTACTCTCGGGTGTGTATTAAAACATGGGCATGGGTCCAGCAGACACACTGAAGTAGCAATCCAACACCAAAGCTCCACCCTCTCATCAAAGCATTGCTTCACTCTCCCACGCCCATGCAATGAGTCCAGTGACCGAAGTTTAGTGACACGTGCTCACAAACACAGCTCTGACACATGCACTGGGTACATGTGGGCACACACAGGGTGGTAAGTCGGGGGGGGGGGGTGAAGAGTTCAATACTTTCCACATACACACACTAACATACGCACACAGCCTTATCTGGAGATCAGCAGGAGGACTGGCTGACTGGTTGGCAGAGAAACTCTTTGCACCCTTATTTGATGAGGTCATTCATTACAGCCAGAGAGGGAGCTGACTCATGTTGGTGCTGGAATGGTCAGTCATTTATCTTTAAGGGTAATGTATTTAGCTGATTTGTGGGCTGTGGTCAGAACTGCATTAATGCAGTTATGAGCTGAATGCACAGGTGTCAGTAAATGTACAATACGGAAAAAATAAAGCCTCTTAAAAGCCGCTTTATAATCCTATAAGCTACTTGATGAACACTCCTGCAAAAGCCACCTGCATTGTCTCTGAGCTGTATGTCTACAAGGAACTGTGCATATCTTCTTTTTAACATAAGGCTCACAAAAGCCTTGTGCACCACACTTGCCCACTCACCACTGTCTCTGTATTCAAATATTTCCATGGTGCACCTGTCAGAGCTGTTGGGCCTCACTAAATCGGACAGATTTATACTGTCGACCATTTAAAGCTATTACAATGCCTCCCTCACTGAAATGCAAAAGGTTGGTGAGATTCATGGACATTCATGAATTTCCAAACTGTCTGGTCTCGCGCTGCTCTCCTCCCTCCAGTGCCTGACATGGAGAGAGCTGCATAAACATTTATGCAGCAGTATTTTTTAAAGGCCTCTGCAGTGTATTGTAAATCTGCCTGCTGCTTTGATGTCTTATCTGCTGTGCGTGTGTGTGTACGTGTGTGTGTGTGTGTGTGTGTTTGTATACGTGTGTGTGTGTGTGTTTAACACTCTACATGTACATTTGATGCTGCTCATTACCATCGTTTATTGTTCATTGCATTACACTGTAAATATTTTAGCAAGTGAAAAGTGATTAAAAAATCACATTTGTGAGTATTTTATAGAATTTATACAACCATATATTTGGGAAATACATGGTTTTCACAGGACAGAGACAATATAAAAGGTAAATGATAAATTTGTGGCTGATGTGTCAATGTGAACAAATGCCTCCTGTTGGAGTGACTAAGTAAGATACTGATCTTCTACCTACTCAACATTGTTTTGTTATGATTTATGCTGCTTCACTCTTTGCAAGCTTAACTGTGATTGGGGTCAATATATTATCTTAAAATTTTACTAAGACACATTTTTCCTTTGAGGATGTTTCCTCTGATGAACAAAGGTAGTTGAGATTAAAAGTCTTTTTGGGTGGGAAAGGGACTAATAGTGTCAATAAATTGAAATAGTGAAACTAACTGTTCATTGAATTATTTTTCTTAATATTCCCAGAGACAAAATGACAGTGTCTGTCTGATGAGTGCCCCTTAGGCCTTTCGCCGCCTCATCAGATTTGTTAAATGCTGTTTATGTAACGGAGAGAGAGGACTCCAGTGATTTACGAGCCTGTGAGTGTTTTAGTGATTGCTGGTGCAGGTCAAGGTAATGATCATAAATAAGAGTTGCAGGAGAGCAGACCAGGAGGGTGGGGGTAGAAAGAACAAGTGAGAAAGAAGAGTTGAACATCATAACAAGTCTGACGACGGGTTCAAATTCCTTCAGCTCGGTTTACAGTTTTTCACTATTGCAAAAACACAATTCCTGAAACTAGGGCCCTGTTTGTCAAAACTCGCACAAAAACCAAAATCAGACACACAAAATGCAAAAACATCTTACATTTCTTGCAAAAGTGAACACTACATCCAAAACTATATAAACTCCTCTAAAAATGATACTTTTGCATCAAAACTTTACACACAAAAACCAAATAAGTAGATGCTTCCACCACCAGCTGCACATAGCTGTGCTAAAACACTGAACATTTTTACTTTTCTAATAACATGTTAAGTATAGAAACACTATTGCTATATGTCATTTATAGCATGTCTTAAAAACGAACACAAACGCAATAGTGAAACAAAATCAGTATTAATGCTCCATGAGTATTGTCCGCTCCTTGTCCTCTTGCTGCTCTTCCTCCTTCACCTCTTCCCCATCCACTCTTTCTCCTCTTGCTTCTTCTACTCCTTCTCTTCCTCTTTTTCTGGGAATTTTAGGAATATTTCTTCTCCTGCTCTTCCTCCTCTTTCTGCAACACCCCTTCCTCTAGTTTTTTCTCCAATATTTTCCTCCACCATTGTGTACACCAAAGAACAAACCTGACTCGTATTGATGGCGTGCAAGCTCTGATTTCTGTGTGTTCAGATTAGTAACGTGTCTTCACAGTGTCTGTGTTCAGCCATTAAAACAAACAGGGTTTCAGTTCTGAACGATGTGTCTAATGCAGAGAAGTGTGCTTTGTGTTTTGCAAAACACTGTGTGTAGTGTTTTGCAAAAAGTGTGAGGCTGAGAATGTGTGTATAGTTGTGCCAATCTGAGCTGACATTTTGCTTCTTGTGAGTCGAGTTTTAAAATTTGAGTATTGTTTTAATTTTAGTGTGTGAGCATTCGTATGAAACTGTAACTTACAGCATCCCGTGTTGACCCACAGCGTGAGCTGTGAAAGTGGTCGGAGGGCTCAATGGCAACTTAGGCGAGTTAAAATTTTGCCTGGTGATAACATAAGTGTGGTTACTTTTTTTGCATTATTAAATTAAAATAGTGTGCTGCTAAATGCTCCTCAACGAGTTGGTCACACACACAGTGGATTTGTTAGAGCTTCATGTTGCTGAAAATAGCCAACTGTTGTGGTTGGAAACAACGCTGATGAGGGCGGTGAAGCTAAACCAAAGCAACAAAGTTATGGTGGGTAAAACTGTAAAAATTAACTGGAAGGATCACTTGCCCCAAAAATGAAAATGCAGTCACTTGGCCCTATTTTGATGATCTATGGCGTGTAGTCTAAGACCCCATTTGGACGGCACAAGTTTTTGCATTAAAGGAAACACATTTGTTGTGGTTCAGCCTTCCTTTTACATGACAACAGCGTGCCGGCGCCCCTGAAACAGCAATTGTTAGAAACCAAGTTCCAGACTCCAATCTTTGAAACAGCATCCGTCTTTCCAGCTGTGTAAACTAGCAAACCGCAAGCCTGTGAGAGCAGTGACTATGCTAATGCTAATGCTAGCGGAGTTCAATGCATTCTGCAGTAGCTACTACCAAACTCTGATTAAACACTCCACAGTGCACCCAAAGCAGGTCGAATATGACGACAGTCTATTGAGGCAAATTTGTGTGTTCATAGCACAATTTTGGCAGTCAAACTTGCCTCCTGACATGGAGAATGTCAGGAATTCTGAATTTCTTTAATTTGTGGCTGCTTAGGGCTTAGGTTGTAAACAACTTTAAGCAGCTCCAGTGGTATATCATTACAAAATTACACCTCAGTCTACCAGCCTGGCATGCACACTATGGAGCTTTTGGTTCATGTAAATGCAGATTTTTTTTAAATGTTAAGGAAAGACTTTTCCTTTTTTAGTAGGGCTGCTCCTGTCTAAATGTGGCCTAAAGCGCACTATGCTAGTTCAATTGGAGTGTGTTAATATCCACTTGTCTATTTACACAGCATATAATCTGGGCACAAAGTGAGGCAAAGACGCAAAGGGGTTGAATTTATTCTCTCAATTAATCTTAAGTGTGTTTTTGACATAACCCGGAATAAAACTAATCAGTGTGTTGTCTCTCATCCCCATTACAAGCCAGGTGCACCTGGACAAGGCGCCTTATTGTTTAGATGGCGGAGACAATCAGTAAGAGAAGTGAGCACTTTAGCAGGAGGTGAAAGCACACAAGACATCTTCAGGAGCGTCAGCCATGTACCAAAGCTCCCTGAGGTGAAGCAGGTATAGGCAGAGAGTTATTCTTGGCTTTTGCTGTTACCAGAACAATGCTGAAAGAGGCATAATGATGTCAGGCAACAAGAACAGCAAAAGGTTTCACTGCACATGAGTACTGCACCGATTAACTCATAAGGCGGAGTGTTGCCATGCGTCCCCATGTGTCACAAGCAATGACAGTACAGTAAACTGGACAAACCCACCATGACGTAACCCGTGACAATGCTAATTTAGCTACGTCGCTAGCCTGATAACGTGAGCAGCTAGCCTCAGGCTAACGCCTATCCGACTCCCGCTGCAGTGAGGCTTTGGTACTTCGGGCGGGAATGCTCGCCTCGCCTTGTCTGCGGTCGTTTGGTCGTGTCAACATACTTAACTTGACGTAAGTGAACATGAAACTACACGACCAAACTTAAAAAAAGGTTTTGCCTGTTATTGAGATTTTCCCACAAAACTTCAAATTGATTTTTGTGCTTAAAAATTTAACAGATGAAGTGTTGGATATTTTTTCTTATTGTTACATTTTGTCAAGATTTGCTGAACCTTTTGACAGTTTTACTTAGCTAATCAATAATCAACAATTGTAAACAATTGAGTTACCTTAAATTACGATAGTTGTATAACTTTTCATGAGGAGTCGTTAGAGTTAAAGCAAGTTAGGTTACATGTTAATAAGATGCAGCCATAGTTAACGTTAGAGTTTTGTTTACTTAATGTGATCTTATATATGTCATTGATCCTGGCATGCAAAGGCACAATTAATGTTATTGTTCATTCTTTGGCCTTTAAGTTGCAGGCAAGATCATTATCAGTAACATGACAGTCTGAGACAGAGAGACACCTTAATATGTCACATTATATTTGTTTCTTATAGTACATGGGCTAGTTGGACATCAGGACGACCTGTGATGCCTCTATGCCTGCTACACAGAGCAAAATTTTTAAGTACTCCACTTGGATTAACATGCAGTTACTGGGGTCGTCAGTCACCCATTTTGAGCAACAATTCTTCCAATTTGGTTACTAAAGTCTAATTTATAGATTAAAACCAAACTTTGTCTATAATGTAATGTACTGAAACAGTCAGTCTTAATAAAAATATAATTATTATTAATAATCACTTCAAGCATCTTTTTTCTGCTTTGTGTTTTTTATGACCCGAAAGTTTTCATATCAGTTTATGTCTGGCTAATATCTACAACAAACACAATAATACTAGTATGTCAGTGAGCAGGCGAGTAGTATTTTGAACAGGTGATAAATAAGGACAACCAAAAGTGTATTTACAGTCTTCAGTCCATATTTTGAGGTGTACATCTTTACAGATTAGAAAGTACTGACAACAACAAAATGAAGGATTCCTTGATAATTAACTGTGTAATTTTTATTACTGAAACACTTATCCCACTCATTTATTTTATTTCCATAGTATCTGTCTGGATCTTCAGAGACAGTTTTTTGTGTGGTGCCCAGACGGCTCCAGAAACCTTGGCGTGCCTGACCTCTGCGGGTGTTGGTTTGGTCGGGGGGAGGGGGGACTCTTTTCTTGCCAGCACCCTGGGATGAAGATGATCAACATGGCGTCAGTGATGATTTTTAAAACAACTTGCCAATTCAAGCTCTATTTTATGGTTCTATAATGTTACTTTCTTTTTTTTTCCTACATTTGCAAATTGATCACCATTCACCATCAATAATTGCAAGATCACTGCAATGCCTTTTTCCGATGAAATTCCAGCAGTGTTTTGCAGACTGAAAAAAAAATCACCTGACCTTTGATCGGCATGAGGATGAGTATATAATGACTGAATTTCATTTTGTGAACTATCCATTTTAGCTCTATAGAGCTGCAAGTAATTGCAGGGTGCCATGATAATTACTCACAACAACTGATTTCTCTGACATAACAAATATTTGTCATCTGTTTTTAATATTATTATTTCTACGACCACACTACCTTTGTTCTTATACACAGCAAAAACTATTTCTGTGTAGGTGAGTGCAGGGCAGGAACTCCATGGCTGCCACAACCCCCATTGCACCACATCTCTTCAGTTTGGTCTTTGCCTCTCAAAAACTTTAATGACCTTGCCCAAAGTGGCACTTGGTGCTTGTCTGCACTGACCCAGCATTATCTTAATGTTATTTTGCTATTTTATCCTCTGCCTCATTTCTGTCATTACTAAGACACCTGTTTCTGTTGTTGAGATTCTGATTTGTAATCGGTCAAACGCTGCGGACACAGCAAGAGGTGATTTTTTTTTCTACCCTGGTATGAACCGGCAGAAACCTTGCTCTGTTTGACACAAATCTCCCGACAACCTGCAGACTCAACCAAACTCACCCTGAAGGCTGGAGAGAAGATTTGAGAAGAGATGACAGACTGAGCAACTGAGTAACAGAAAGATTGACAAATTAGTAGTTAAATGCCTAACAGAACTACAGCCGAACCTTAATGTTTGTGACATTGTTTTTGTTAAAAACAGTAATGTTAGCTAAAGCTTGCTAGTTACCTAATGTTTTTATGTCGGGTAGGGTAACACCGGTAACCCCTAAATTCCACTAGATGCGTGTGTGCTGCGTCTCTGCTCCAGAACAGCAGAGGAGCAGATACGTTTCAGTTCTAGTCAATGTGTGCACTTCCACTGACCGTTGCATTTTTACTCTGTCGCCTGTCCTGTGATCTGGAGCCCTCCGCAGCAGATATGCAGATCAAACAGTAAGACAGACACAACGTCATTATGAGCAGAGCCAGGCCTGAAGTCAACAGATCAGAGGTTTTCAGAGGCGACAGGTGCACTTGATTCTTTAATCATTGTGAAATCTCACTGTCTCGTGACTCCAGCTGTCCGGCTGTGCTGCGCTCTGAAACGCAGCCTGAACAGTGGGTGTTGATGGTGGAGCCATTCTTGAACGCGCACCAGTGGAATCACAGAGTAAGTTACCGGGACTCGTTAACCGCAACAGTAACGTACATTTGTCCATTTTCGTCAGCATCCGTGCTGAACAAGTGGCGGAGGGAGAAACTTAGTTTCTGGAGGGTGTGTGAAGTTTTGACTCAGGAGGAGTTTATATAATGGTTATTTTGCTAATAAATGATTTTGGGAAATAAACAGCATTTTAATCATCTATTTCACTGTTATTACGCTATATTTTAAAATTAAAGCAATCCTTAAGTTGAGTTCATTTTTCGCATGAACTTAAAATCTTTATTTTTATTTGAGGGCCTTGGTGCCCTCAAAAAACTGACAGCACCAAAGGCCAAGTGGCCTTGCCCCTAAAATGACCTCCCCATGCCTTGGTGACTGGAAATTGGAAAATTCACGGCCTACGTAAATAATTAAAGTAAAGTTCTGAGAAGCAGCAGGAAGCACATCTTCAGCAAATTCAGCAATAGGCTCCATGTTTGAAACTCAGACTGAAGCTCAAACATGTTCGGGACTCAGATGAGAAGTCTATTGTGCACCAAATCATCGACTAGCAGACGTGTCAGAAGTGTAGGTTTGGTAAGCAACTTTTGTTTATTTTGTTAGCTTGTTAGATTTTAACGGGCAATGGCTGACACAGAGTAGCCTAGTTGTTTTTTGCTAATAAAAACACTCTGCTTTTTACTGGAGGTTTTGAGTTTCTTTGCCTATTACTCTCCAATTTTGGTGTACCAAACTTAGCTGAGTTATGTTTGAATTTAAACATGTAGGGAAGTGCACAGACATTTCCCCTTCAGCAGGGGAATGTGAAAACACCTCTCTAGTGACAAATTTAACACAGATACAAGTCAGTATAGTCAAGTCTGAAGTGTTAGAGGACGTAATCACAAGAAAAGCATATTTTAGTGCGGAGGGTGACTTAAAAATCTAGTCTGACTCATTTTGAGCACAGACTGGTTTTTGCAGTGCTGACTAAGATTCTTTAACTAAGTTCAGTTTCCCACATTTCTTGTTTTAATTAGCGTTAGATTTCTGTCCCAATTTTAATGGCAATCCATCAAGATGGTAAAAACTTTCATTGTAAATCCAGGATGGTCATCCTCATGATGTCACTAGAAAATCACCAAAGTCTTTCATCTAGACAGCGTGAATGTACAAAATTTAAAGGCAGTCTAATAGTTGATCAAATATGTTGGTCTGACCAAAAAGTTGGAGCCAGTGATCCATCTTGTTAAGGCCGTGTGGTCATTTATCAGTTGGCTCGGTGGTGCGTTGGTTGCCTACAGGAAGATGTAGATTTATAACCTGGTTGGGCAAAACTTGATATACATATTTTCTTATGTTTTAATTATCTAGAAACAAGATACGATAATTATCCAACAACAGGGAAATTTTCAAGATTATCACTGATCAAAATATGTGGTTTTGTTGTAAGATGATGGGTAGCTTGATATTTAATACAAATTAACTACTGTGTGGTCTATATGTAAAGTATCTCCAGAAAACTTTGTTGTGATTTGGCGCTAAATAAATAAAATTGACTGGACATCTTGATTTATTTGAAGAAATCAAGAAAATTCAGTTTGCTATTTCATGGAAAGCTTCAACTGCATGCACCAATCCAGACAGGCAAACATACTTACACACTCTCACGCCCACATTCATACGCTCACAGACTTAGCTAAGGTCTCTGTTATTGTACCCAAAAGCCCTTGAGACAGACTCACCCTTTAAAATACACACATATTCTGATATGATTGTGTAGTTAAAGCTTTCTGTTTGTTCATGTTACTCATGGTCCTCCTGGAATGGCTTGTGCAGAGGACCAGCTTTACTAAAATGCAACATACTTCTCTCACTTTATGACTTCACAACCCAAAACTAAACAAATTCTCACTTTGTGTTTACTTGAAAGCTGAACTGTGCACAGGAAGTAACACGATCTACTGCTCAGTGTCCATGAAATTCTTTGAGTAATAGAAATTTCTTAGATGTTGGACTTAATATTTATGTACATTTTAAACTTCTTCATTGCTGTATTAGATTTTAAATATGTACATCTTGACCACTTAGAGGTGAGCGAGGGATTGAGGACAAAAAATGGACAGCAATAAACTGCAGACTTGACCTTCCAGCTCTGGATCACCACGCACACACTCCACTGCTCAACACTCTGAACCAGTTCACACTTCGAAATGTGACGTTTGTTCATTAAGAATCATCCGTTACAACCAACTGCTGAAGTGAAGTATTCGAACAGTGTGGATCATCTTGAACTAAAAGGCCTGAAAATACTTCAGCAGACCTGTGTTGATCTTATCTCTGCTACAAGGGTCGACTGGGCCCTCCTGTGGAGGAAAGTTAACATTACACTTATATGTAAGGGCATTCGAGTCAGCTTCATCTGCATGAGTGGAAGAGAGGTTCACATGCTGCTGCTACAAGTTTGACTGAAACAGAAGAAAAAAAAATATTTTACGTTTTTAACACTGAATTCTAACTTCTCTAAATTCAACTTTGAATAGCAGCTACTTAAATTTTCACATTAAAAAAGAATTTCAATCCTTACTTATTTTGACTTGGGATTTGACCCAGGTCCTTTTGGTTCGCCAGCCCAGTGCTTTACATGTGCCATTGATGCAATCATTATTTTCTCTTTGGAATGGTATCTTCATCATACCATCTGGCAAAAAAAGCTGAGCTGCTGGGTTAATGTTGACTCAGGGAAGAGTGAAAAATATCAATTAATTCTTTTGTCCAGATGTGGGCCGACCCAAAGCCGCCCCAGCTGAGACATTTGATGAGCTGGGACAATAGAGCACCACATCTTAAAATATCCTCCTGCAGCCGATGTTTGTCAGATGGTGAAATTAAAGGCTGATGTGTCGTTACGTCCTGTTATGAGACAACAGGCTTGGAGGAGCTGATGTGGCAAAGTCAGCAGAACTTTCACTCTTATGTATTGAATCACAACTGAAAGACAAAAGTATTGCCGACTCACTCAGTGGTTTCGAAACAAACAGACTGCGTTTGCTGGACTGACTAAAGTCGTTGCCTGAAATGTTCTAAATTTACATTTTAAAATTTCAGTAACTCAAAAGAAATTTTTTTGCCAAAACATAAGAGTTGGCTTTTTAACAGAGACACGCTCAGATACAGAGTTCCTGTCTTGACAAAGTTAAAGTCTGCAGGCTGCTCGACAATTATCTTTTCTCAATAACTTGTAATCAGTTGCCTTTTCTTTGATTACTTTAGGTTCTATCCTTGTAACCAAAATTGTTCTGGTGAGTTGATGGTCTCAGTCACTGACATAATTTGACACTATAGTTATTTTGCGTCTCTTTATGGTCATTTTATGTCTCTTTCTATAGCTGTTTTGTGTGACCTTTTGCTATTTTTTTTTCCTATGTGTTACTTTGCATCTTTTTGAGGTTTTGTGTTTCTTTTTGGTCATTTTGTGTTCATTTGTCGTCATTTTCCGTCTACTTATTTGTGGTCATTTTGCCATTTGTGTCTCTTCATGGCAGTTTCGGTGACTTTTTGACAACAAATGACGAAGCACATTTTAAACAGAGGTTCAGGATCAGCCAATGAGAATTTTGTTTTCTGAAAAACACTACATTTATCTGACTCTCTGACTGTTTGGTGTCCAATGGCCACAAGTCTGTACTTTAAATATAAATTTTTTTACTGTCATTCTGAATTTCCATATTGCGATTGCACTAGTATTACTGTTTTGGTCTATTCTATATGTCATCTACTGTATGGCATGTCACCGTTTAATCAGTGAGAACTGACAATAAAAACAAATAGTCATACAAACAAACTAACAATGCTCTCTTATAGAAAGTGCAGATATTTATGGTATTGGCGGCAGAAGAACGCGGAGAAAGAGGATGACGATGAAGATGCTGCTTCATCCCTGTCAGTCCGGTTATAAGGAATCTGGTTCAGGAATCAGGAAATGGCGTTTTTCACATCAAGCATTCATCATGTTTAGTTACAGAAACTACATGCATGCCGTCGCCATTGTCTGTCTGTTTTTTTCCATTAGTTTACATTCCAGGACCACAATCCTCAGGTTCACAACAACCTGTCAGTACTTAATGACTGGATTCACACATAGCTGCCTATATGTATGATATGTACAAAAACAGCATTCAAGTTATGATTAAATTTAATGAATTTATCGAAAATTAGGACAGTGGACACTGTAAGTGATTATCATTCTCAAAGAGTGATCACAACCTTTGTGCCTTTTATTCATACAAGGTAAGGTCAAGTTTTGGACATATTGAGTCGTCAGTACTGTTGAACACATTGTCATACTCTGAGGATTATGAATTATCAAGTATTGTAAGTTTATTTATGAGTGAAATTTAACCAGATGAAAGAAAAACATTGTTTAAAATGTGTCAATCCAACCTCTGACTTCATGAACCCTTGCATGTTTCTGCAATGGTTCTGTTTCCCAATCGCGTTAGTCCCTCTATCCCCGCAGGGCTTTATAGGGCCGGTTTAGCCGGTTGTGTTGGATTTCAGAAGAACAGGAATATCAAGGGAGAACTTGCCCAGGCCTCAGTGTTTGTGTTCCTCAAGGGGACGACTGCTCCGACCGGTTTTCTGGGGTGGAGAGATGAGAGAGAGGAGGGTGTGGGGCGTTCTCCCTCACCTCATTCTCCTTTCTTTCTCTTCAGCATTGCACATTCTCTGCCTGTGTCTCTGTATCACTCAGTCCATCTCTGAAGTCGTTAAGAGCAAAAAGGGTGCCCAAGCTGTGAACAGCTGAAGGAGACCTCGGCTTAAGGAGGTGAGTTACCATTGATTTACCTCTGAGTTGTTGCCTGAGGGCCAGAATAGATTGTTTGACAGGTGGGTAGAGTTGGCGCAGGTTTGTGTGGCCCTGAGTTTTAGGTAAGTTACACACTCTCTCCACACAATGTTAAAACAAAATATACTGGGGCATAAATTTACAATACAGCACGAAATCTGTATAAATAAATATGAAGCTGCATGTCAATAACAAGATAGAGCCCTTTAATTGAGCAAGCACAATGTTAAATAATTATTTCTTTTTACTGCTATTTGACCTTTTAAAAGCTTTTTTTGGTGGTTGTCACAGTCAAATTTCATCAAATTAAAAGTAAGTTTACTCACCTATGCAGTCGCTCTCTGCAGATGGTCATTCCAGTCATATTATTAGACAGGCTAACAATGAGAAGTCACGTGAGCAGTGTAAGCAAAGCAGCTCCAACAATAGCTTCTAACAGTGGCATAAGGTAGTTACAACTCACACCAGTGCATCCTTTTATGATGGGCCCTAATGTTACCCACTCTGTAGTGGTTGTTTTACACAGTTGAAGGTGGTGTCGATGCTGATGCATCGCTGCATCGGGGCTAAGAAGGGGTCACATTGGGCAGGCAACTGTCTACGAAAAAATCAAGTTAAGATGCTCTACTAACTTCCCCTCTTGTTCTCTTTGCCGACTGACAGCGTCGCTTGCCGACACTGTGTGTCAGCAGAGGCAAGTGTAAGACACTAACAGCTAATCAGCCTGTACCAACATCACCCTGAGAAGTGCAGTGTAGACCGGCCAATCAGGACAGAGAATAAAGAGAGTGCCACTGATTTGGCAATTAAACGAGCTTACAATTCTGAGAGCGATGAATGCAATAAACACCATAAGATTTCATACAAAGTCAATATAAAGACAAATACATACGCTGTGTCAATTCAGGTGACGTGATTTTGCGATACATGTGATGCCAATCATGTGATGTGGCGTCCATTGCCTTCATCACCTTCATTTCCTCATCGCTCAAAGTTGAAAATATTGAACTTCTCGTGCAACATTGCGTGACACTGTGCCGTGACAGCCAATCAGTGTTGAAATTCTCCCGACATCAATGACATCCCGCCGCGCAAACTTCTGAACGAATTTACCTAACAGAAATTAAATCAGACACAGCGGTCAAAACAACTGTTGCTGTGTGTGAACACTATGGAGCCCCTACAACACAACTTTACACACCACAGGACTGTCTTACGAACACAGACATGGTGTCGTTAAGTTTTTTAAAGTTTCTGGGACTTCCACAACTGATGCTGTGCTGAAAGGATGATTATATCAGCCATGGTTAATAATACAAAATGATAAGCCCCCCTTCCTCCTGAAGGAAGCCCCCCCTTCCTCACATGTGAAGCTACTAGCTAATGCTAACTGTGGCTAACATGGAGCTTTGTGACATAACTTAACAGACCGTGGATGATTTTATTATCCAGACCCAGCTTTGTTAACTGTTCCAACCTGTCTAGGACCTCCACAACTGATATAGTGCAGAAATAATGTCCAAATTGCCTGTAATTAATGACAGAAAGTGACCACTCCCCCTTCCTCTGAACAAGCTAAGCAGACTGTGTAACGTTACATCACGCAAATGACGCAATTAAAGCAAGTGAAAAAGTGATCAAAAATATATCACCAATCATAATCAAGCAAAACAAAACTACCGTTTCTTGCAATTACATCACGTTCATTGCTTTCCGTCTGAACACACCTTTATATCAGCATCAGCTGAATTGTGTGACAGCAGTGAAAAACACTTCCTCCTAAAATTAACAGTGAAATGCCCAGCCAACGGGAGGCGTTTGAGAGAGGCACACTAAAGCTGCAGCAGTGACATATGAAACTAGGTTGTAATCTTCGCAGCTTTTTCATCTGTATCAGTGTTTGGCATCCAGTTCTACATATTTGCAGAGAACATGGTAATGCTTCGGCCAATAGAGGGATAGTATGATACAGTGGTATCAGGAAAGATAGAATTTAAGTGTGAATATATTTCACAAAAATAGTAGTTATGACAAGTGTGTATGTGTGTGTGTGTGTGTGCATGTGTGTGTGTGTGTGTGCGTGTGTGTGTGTGAATTAGAAACAGCAGAGAAGACACAGACAGGCGGACAGGTTTTTTCTTGCTCTCCTGAGTCGATCTGAACAGCCACTCGCCTGACATATCCTGACATGTCGACAGAGCCTAATCCACACTGATCGAAATTCAAAATAGTGCTCAGTGCAGGTATTTGTGCACATACGCTCCAACCATGTGTGAGTATGAGTGACACACATCGAGGATTTCAGTTTGCAGGCAAAGTCACTTGCATAAATTTTAGTAAAGAATTTATCTATTATTATACTTTGTATGGACTCATACGTAGTTTTAAAGAGACACCATGTGATGCACATACATTATATATGTCTACATATTTGTCCACCATTACATGCACAAAATATAAATGCCATGATTAAAGGACTTGAAACACAAACTGCAGACGGAAGTCTCAAACCTGGCCAGACCAGTCTAACTAGTTTCAATCATCCCTAATATACAAACAAAATTTGCTCCCACATTTGTGTACAGCTTGTGAAAGTGCAGTGCCAGCAAAGTGTGCAGTGCTGTACCTTCAGCTGTAAAGTCCTCAGGCTGTAACGACAAAACCCTTAATAAGTCTGATTGGTTTGTTATGTTTCTACTTCATAACTAGTTTGAAGTTTAAATATTTGGTAAAGGGGTTGGATTAAGGGATTTCTGTTTTGAAACATTCAATACAATTTTTTTCTATCCATCCATATTTTTCCCTGATTCCCTGATTCTTCCTGTTGATTCGGGGTTTTTAAGTTTTTCCTCACCCAGTGAGAGGGTCTAAGGACAGAGGATGTCACACCTGTGCAGTTTGTGAAGCCCTCTGAGACAAATTGTAATTTGTGATTTTGGGCTATACAAATATAAATTTGACTGATTGATTGATTGATCAGAAAATTGTGGAAAAACATGCTCCATCTCTCTTTTAGTCTGACTCAAGGTCAAAGGAGACCACTGAAGCAATGGAGTGCTTTAACAGCCTACTTGTTAAACTACGGGAGGTCCACGAGCGAGAGGTGGAGGGTAAGTGGAACGGATGAAAACAGCAGCCATTGCTAACAGAAAAGACAAATGAATAGAATTTGCAGACATTATTTCACAACAAGCCCTTTTAAATTTGTGTGTTGTGTTTTGACTCCCAGGCTGGCAAGTAAAAATCCAAGAGCTGTCCAACAAAAAGGGCTGGTGAGTGGATCTTCACCTCTCTGAAGACTCTGATCATGTTTAGACAACGCAGACAAGATATTCAAGTTTAGTGTTACACAAGTTCAGCCCCTGTAGGGAGCCGTGCTCAGGCCTGGATTCTTTGTGAACCACAGACTGGCATGCTGGTCCTGCAGCTAGCCTTGTATTCTTCCATGTCATGTAAGGAAGCTCATGTTTTAACAAGAAATTCAGTCTGCTACTGAGTCATCAAGTCTTTGCTTCATGTCATTATAGAGCTAACAAAAACAAAAACTGCCACAAGGAAGTCCTTGAGTCAATATCAAAGGCTGTGGACAAGTTATATTATCTCATTACATCAAAACACTGTTTTGCTGAATCTGACTTAATACCTGATACACTTATTAGGATGGAAATCACAGACCATGTGTATTGGTCACATGTACAGTGTACAGTGAAATGTGTTCTCTGCATATAACCCGTCTCTGAGGAGCAGTGGGCAGCCACAGTGCAGCGCCTGGGGACCGACTCCACATTCTGAACCCATACCTTGGTCAAGGGTGCTGACTTGAGATTCACCTAACATGCATGTTTTGACACTATTTTATTAGCTTCAGCAGGAGAAGTGTTTTTTATTTGTATTCATTCATTTCTTTATTTGTTTATTTCAGATCCCCATTTGTCACTGCCTCAGCAGCGACTATTCTTCCTGGGGTCAAGCATTACAGTACAATTTAAAAAAAGGGAACAATTATCATAAATTAGAAACAAAAAAGTTAGAAATAAAACAGATTACATGCAGAGTCAGGCAAAAATAGAGCCAGGATAATCAGAGGCATCGTACCAAACTGATATTGAACAAAAAATAAAATAAATAAAGCAGACATAACGCATAACAGAATACAGTAAACAGACAGAAATTAGACACAGTGTGAAACACTCATTCTCTGCGTTACGGCTTTTTCAGTCTCTTCTTGAAGCCAACTCTGCTGGTAATTGAAACTAATTGCTGTGGAAGTCTGTTTCAGTTGGTTGAAAGCCCGATACACGCCAGCGTGGTCTCATTTCCAGGTCATGAAACATCGAAGCGGCTTTGTCAAGCAGACAAATACAGTCGCACAGGAAACCTTTTCAACACGTTTAGTGGTCGCTGATGTGCCAAATTTGCATTCTACTCCGGCGTGAGCACCCAGACTACTTGGTTTTGTCTAAGAAAACCACTTGGTTAGGTTTAGGAAAAGTATCTGGTTATGTTTAAGAAACATGCTTGATTTTACAGTTTAGGTTCCACACAGGTCTCGAACCTTGGTCTCCGAAGCAAAAATCCTGTGTGTGACCCACCACTCATGACCTCCCACTCTCTTAGGACTTTGTCAGTGTTTGTACTTCATTGAGTGAAGAAGTTGTTAAGAGAGCGCACTGACACCAATGGGTTTACATTAAATTTTGCTGAAATCAGTAACAAGCGTGACAAAGAGTCCGACTAATACTAGGTTTTTGGGGCAGACACTAATAGAAATATTTTAAGTGTTTCAGCAGGACTTTTAATCCATCCATAAATTAATCAATCATTCAATATCTATTTGTTCCAAGGGGGAAACGGGTCTGCAGCAAGGTGATCAGTCATAAGAAGAACATTAAGGCCACATTTAGACAAGAGCAGTCCTACTAAAAACGGAAAAGTCTTTTTAAAAAATCTGCATTTACGAGAATAACCCAAAACGCTGTAATATGCATGCCAGGCCAGTAGTCAGCAGTGTAAGTTTGTAATGACATACCATTGGAGCTGCTTAAAGTTGTTTAGTTCCTGTTGCTGCTAAGCGCTTAGCAGCCTCACATT
>JAQLOL010000002.1:706926-719367 GCA_029783665.1 Naso thynnoides
ACACACACACACACACACACACACACACACACACACACACACACACACACACACACACACACACACACACACGTAACAGGCATGTTATTTCCCCTCAAGATTAAAAGGTGTTTCGCTAATGAAGACGAATAAATTATAGAACGAGATTGGAAAGAAGACTTTTGGTTCTGTGTTGATTAAATGAATTATACTGTAGTTCATTTTTGTTTCAAAGGCCATTTGACGTGTTCACAGCTTTCATTACTTTTATCTGGAATTGTTTCTTTACTATATATATATAGTATATATAACCTTCACAGATTTGCTTGAAACGGGATCCGATTGGAGTTCCTGATGGAACGATAGATAACCTGTTGCTAAATGAACTGCTTATAGTTGTTAGTCAATCGGCCCAGTCAGCCGTGCAGCAGATGATTCCTTTAGTTTACTCGGCTCGTACAAGACAACCACCTCCACTCTGTGTTCTGGGTTGTCAAACTGGGAAGCTTTGGTCCCAGTCTGGTTGGCTTCTGGGGCTGTGCTAAAAAAATCAGGAAACACTTTCTATGAAGCCTGTCTCCATAATGCATTCTAACAAATTATGAACGCACTTATAATGTATTTATGTGGTTATGGTTAACCCTAATCTCGCTTATGTCTATGATTATACAGCAGTATTGGCACATTATAACTCATTATAAGTACGTTCATAACGAATTATAGAAGGATGCTTGAAGTAAAGTGTTACCAAAAATCAATATATTATATAACAATATATATATTTCTCATCTCTGTATCAATTTCTTCCAAAAATTGATATTTTAGAGAAAAAAAAGTTCATCTTGCAAATGCGTTGTGAACGACAACCTCCACTGTTTCAGTGTGTCCAGTTAAAGTGGAGAGTGCGTTGAAATTTCTTTTTTCTTTTTGATGTGGCAGCTACATCGGCGTGTTTGGTAATTTGCCAAGACTCTACAAATAAACTGAAAACAAAATTTTGACTTAATTTAATTTCTTTGACTCAATTTGTCCGTTGGATTATCAATATAAAGTGATGTGATAAGACGACCCAGCTTGTATTTCAGCATTTTTAGTGAACAATGTGGAATATCACAATATATCACAATATGCATCATAATGTATGGTGATAAAATCGTATTGTACTTTGTCCTTGTCAAGATTAAATAATCGTGAAATACCATTGGGAATAAAATAAAGGGGTGGGGTTTGGGGGGGGGGTCTAAAATTAGAAAGAAAAAACTGTGCAAATTACAGCACAGTTTTACATGTAAACAGGAAATCGCACTACACGCAGACTGTAAAACTACACCAGATAAAGGCAGGTGGCTCATTATTATTGTACAGTTTCCATCCACTGTAAAAACAGATAATATTTGGACACAATTCAGCATAAATAAAACTGTCAAAATGTAAAATTCAAATTCAAAATGTAAGGATTTGTTACTTTGTCTTGTGTAACAGTAAACTGACCACTGTTGGGTTGTGAAAGTTCATCAATCATAAAAAGCCGTTTTTATGACATCACCATGGACTCTGTCATTTAATATGGCTAAAGAATTTAACAGCAGGCCTACATACATGTACAAAATAACATAGATTAATAACAAAACAGATCATCAGTTGAAGCCCTAAATGTTGGTAATAGTTTGGGATCATCTTGTTTGTCGCAGAGCTGCAAACACATGCTGACAGGCCGGAGATCAGAGCGCACAGTGCTTCATTACCCGAGCTCGCCGCCTGCACAAACAGCACAACTGCAGCCATTTCCAAACACCAATCACACTTCACCGTCGCTGTAGTGCTCACAAACTAACTAACACATGCAGCATGGAACCTCATTCCAAAATGGCAGACGCCGCTTTGACAAACACTGCACCGCACATTCACACTGAACCTCTGCTTACTTCCCCTAATCAAAAATGTTGAAAGCAGAATTGAACTGCCACTTTTCAACCGCCCGCGTGTCTTTAGTTTCTGTCCTGGATGAAAGAGCTTCCACATTCCTTTCCTGAGGGGTCAGAGGTCAGCCTCTGCACTGCCTGCCTGCCCGCCATGGCTCCCGCATGCTGAGTGACTAGTATTAACCCCTTCACTGCCTACCACAGCCATACTGAGTAATGTGAGAGAAAGTCAGACTCTTTGTGGTTCTGATGGCAGAACCAAAGTGGGCCCAACTAGACCACAGCAGGCTGGCAGCCTCAGCAAAGACGTGATCCACAGAGCAGGAAGTCAAGGCTACAGAGGCGGCTTGACTAAACTCTACCAACAAACTAAATATAGAAAGTGAGTTCACCGTCCGGGGCTTAGGTGACAAAAGCTGCACTCGTGGGGAGAGGAAGAAGAGGAGTGGGGGCTGTGGGGGTAAAGTCCTCCGGAGATGTGATCATGTTGCACACACACATTTGAACTAAACACAGAGAAAATTAAGACGCAAGGAGATTTGGGGTGTTTCGTGCATGTCTAAACAAATGCTCTTTAACTCTAATTACAAAAGTATACTTCAGTTACAGTTTGTTACACTGCATTGGCGCTTGGTTTAAAAGTTCATTTGGAACTACACTTAACTAGTGTTGTTACAAAGCAAAATGACTGATGGTCAATTTGTATTTTTAATTAATTTATGTTGATCATGTTCAGAAGTGGTGTACTGTTGTTTATATATTTGAACAGCTCTTTAAATGTATTTAGGATTAAGACTTTAATTTTGTCATTCATGACATTCAAGGTTATATTTATGTAAATCAAATATAATCAGTATTGTTGTATTTTTCCATAACTCCTTGTTGTTGCTACCTAACCCGACCAGAAGACAACAAAACAGATTCTTACACGTTGTTTAAATAAAATTAATATTAATAGCCTACTACTACTACTACTACTAAAACTACTACTACCACTACCACTACTAAAACTACTACTAAAACTACTACTAAAACTACTACTACTACTACTACTACTACTACTACTACTAATAATAATAATAATAATAATACAGATATAGATACAGTTATCCATCTTGAATTAGAAAAAACAGTACTAGACGCAGCAGCATCAGCATTGAGAGACTGTGGGTGGAAGTGTCAGTGAACCAAGTCAAAAACAAAGAACCAGTCAGTGGTGTAAAGTAACTGAGTATATTATATTACGCAAGTATTACTGTGCTTAAGTATTAACGGCAGTAACTTGTACTTTACTTGAGTATTTCCATTTTATACAATTTATACTTCAACTCCATTTCACTCGGAGGGAAATATGTTACTTTTTACTCAACTACTCACAACTTGTTACTTTTCTTATTGATGTTCTACACCCTTTCCGTCCAGTGAAAACCATCTAACCCTAAACCAGCTGAGATATATAATATATATATATACTGAAATGTAAAATCAATATTGTCAGATTGCACTGTAACACAGATACTTCAAACATGATCTTGAAAAATTGAATGCATAACTGATGAATGAGCTCAATTTTAAACATCCACAGCAGTAGAATGCAACAGAAATATTAATCAAAGACACACATTCAAAGTAAACACTGACAGGCCAGGGATCCAATTAATGGCACAGTGAGTGTTTCCTTCACTCTCAGAAATTTGGGTTCAGTAGGAATCCATTTGTGTCACGTAAGGTGTATCTACAGTAATGTACCATCCAGGGCTAATTATTGGACCTAAAAGTCACTATTTGCACCTCAAACAGAACATACAGAAATGAAACAAGCCATCGTACCTTTAGGGGTACTTGTCATGGAGGCAGTACCCTCTAAGGTACAGCTTTTGCATTTTTGAAGCCTGCCTGGGAACATTTATGCACTTTTGAGGTACAAATAGTTACCTTTAAGTCCAATAATGAGCCCTGGAGGGTAAATTACTGTAGCTATACCCTAAGGGGCAGAAATGGAATCCTTCTGTACTCTTATTTCTACTTGAGGTAGGCCTACACCTAGCTTGTGATACTTTTTAGTTTGAAGTAAAGGACCTGAAAACTTCATCTGGAGTTTGGTGGAGAGACACAGAGAGTGAGACAGAGTGGTTAGTGTGAGACAGAAACGAGGTTAAGGAGCGAGGGATAAAGGATGACGAAGACGGGAGGAAAAACAGGAGTCATTTGCAGGCGTGGAGTCAGGGGTCTTTGCATCAGTCAAGTGACTCCAGAAACAGATGAGGGTAGGTGGTGGGGGGGTGGGGGTGGGGGTGGGGGGTTAGGCAGGTCATGCTTCACTAAACACATTGATCAGGACGCGAAGCCAAAGACAATTATGGCAGCGTGGCTCTTTCAGTTATGTCAGAAAACATTTCCAGCACATTTCTTTTTTTTTTTTTTGGTTTATTCAATCAAACAGGGACTAGACTGTGTTCATGATGGCAGCAGACAGTTCTTTAGTTAATAAGTTTTAGTTTAAGGACCGCAGGTAATAATGCTTATTTTAGTTTTACTTTTGGCTATAAATGTGAAAATAAGTCTTTTTCTCAATTGATCAATCAGTCTTTTGGTCTACAGAAAATCACAAAATGCATTGCATGGATGAAGAATGGCTGTGTGAATGAATAAATGCTCTATTATTTTGTGATTTCATGATTTAGCATAAATGACTCAACAGAGAATTATCATAAGACTTTTAGAGGCAGCAAACACGAAGGCAAAAAGTCAAAGGTCTGTAGCAGCTTTGTCACGTCCTGGGGTAACAACACACTGAAAAGCCCTCGACTGTTTCACCAGCATTCCCTCTCTTTCTCTCTCTCTCACTCCATCCTTCCTCACCCCCTCCCCTCATCCCCCATCTCCCCCAAGTTTCAGTTCCTCTCTTGCTTGTGTTTTTTCAAGCCAGGGTAAAGCTTGACACATGGAGGAAGAGTCCCTTCCCACAACCAGAGCTCAGCACTGCCATGCCAAACCCTCACCCATCCCGACAGTTAGTCCCGTTCACATCAGGCCGGGATGTGGCCATAAAACCAGCCCTGCTGCCCTGGTGTCCTGGCTAAAGATAGCCCAGGCTGTGGTCTGGCTGGGGGAAGAGGGCAGGGCTCATCTAACTGTCACCAAGGAACACCTTCACTGCACTGCCTGCCTCTCCTGACTTCACCCTGCTTTTATGAGCTAGTGAGAAAAGCCACAAATTCCCCTTCAACTGTCAGTGTTTCTGTACTCCTTTTAAGGCTGCATTTAAGTGATTTTCTTTGATGCCCAATCCAATGTACATTGTTCTGTAGAATACATCCAATAGCATTTCAATTCCAGCTAACAAAAGGTTACTAATTAGAATCAGTGGTGATATGGGATGGGTGTCTCTAATCATTATACAGATAATAGACGACATGATACAACTTTGAATCACTTCATAACTGTTAAAAATATGATATAGGGGATACATTATTAGTTTTTTTGAGGAGTTTATCAGTTTGAACGATTATGAAAGAGTCTGCAGCCATACAGGCAGCTCCAAAAGGCTTTGATCTAAAGGCTAACACCAGCAAGCACAGTGACAATGCCAGCATGCTAATGTTTGGCAGCCGTAATCTATGCCAAGTTCGTCATTTCAGTATGGTCTCATAGCATGCTTACATCTGCACCAAACAAACAGTAAATCTGAGACTGATGCAAAGGTATGTTTGGAGATTTTTAGACAAATTTTTGGACAGATTAAAAATTTGACTTGATGCTGGTGGTGTTAAAAAGTTGAGGGATTAGCTAAGTCATTGGTTATCCATCAACCTTATTGAGGCATCAAAAGAAAAAAGTAAGAAGGGTTCTGAGGGTCTTAGTAGGACTCATCCTCTGGAGCTAAGAAAGTCTGTGAAAAAACTTATGGATATGATTTAATAGTTGTTGAGATTGTTTCAGTCAGGGCTAAAGTGGGAGACCAGCTAATTACTGCCACTTCTAGAGCCACATCTCTACAGTCATGTTTCATGAAGAAACTTTATTTTCGGCTCGATGTATCTATAGAGCCTGTGAGAGGCAAAGTACTCTGTATCAAATTTAATGTTAGACCAAGATCTTTCATTGTTTTCTGACGAATTTTTCACAACTACAATCGTACTTTTCGGTGCCTGAGAAGTCCATGTGGGCTTGACACCTGTATGTACATGACAGAAAAATAACATACCTAACTAACAACAGGGTAGTTGACATGAGCAGAAATAGTAACTGAGCACACACAAAAAATAAGAACAGCTTCACCTAAACAATAGAAAATCCAACAAAAACAACTCCATAATACTAGTCCATAATGGCAAGTGATCTCTGTAAAGTGCACAGCAAAACATCCACAATTCTGTCATCCAATGTCATCCAAATACATGAAAATTAAGTTTTGACATGACTCCTTACACACAAACAGTGAAGGAGGAAAGCTTCCAGAATATGCTTCAGGGCGAGCTGCAAACACTTCTTAAAAGCTCCAAAACAAGATAATCTATTGAAATTGCATGGTCTCAGCCAATTAGCATCAATCATCCATCTGACGCACAACAAAGGAATACATTGATGGAGTAGCTAAAGGCTCCAACCATGGTATCACTAGTTAATCTTGTCAAACTGTTTCGACACAAATATTTGTACTGTATGATACAAAGACATGCACTGTAGAGGATACAAAAACACAGTATGTCTGCTGCAAAACAGGCAACACTACAGACACATTCATTAAGTATTTTAGAGACACTGATGAGCATTACTTGGTAAATTCTACCGATGTATTTGTCCAATGTGTGTGTAATTTTTTTTTCTTTTTTTGCATGTAAGTGTGTGCTACATGTGTGCTGTGCTGAGCCGGTGAGAAGGATGCAGGGGTCAGCCAGGTTGTTGGGGGTGACACTGAGTCCACGCTGCCTATTTGACACTGGGAATGTGTCTGTTAATGAGACCGCAGGCCACACGCACACATGAACACACACAGATGCATGAACAAGTCCTTGCCTATTTATCCCACATGAATGCACAGGCCTCAACTCAAACCTAATCCAAACTTAGTTTATTTATGGTTTATTTGATAAGGACACCTAAAGTATACATAAACAGGCTACCTGATGCATGTTTCACAGGGTTTGTAGAGAATGCTATTTTGCAACATTTGTCCCTAAAAGGACTTTTGAGAGGGTAAAACTGTAAGATAAACATGACGACGAAACAACATGTAGGATAAATAGAAACAATAACACCAAGAGGTTTACATGGGCGCATAAAACACATAAACAAGTACACACAGAGAAACCAAGAGACATGCACACGCACATGTGTGCCCGCACAGATTCATTCCGGTGTCTGTCTACATACAAGCAGGCACCATCACATACTCACCAATCGATACACAATATCAAACAAAAACATGCATTCAAAAAATAGCCTACATGGCCACAGAGAACCATACATTAGCACAAGTTTGTTGTTGAATTAGAATTCGGTGAGTCTCTTGTATGTGGTGAAGTTTGCAACAGATTTCAAATGATCTGGCAGCAAGTTTTAGGGCTTTGCTGTCTTCACAGAATAAGCTGTCCCAGCAAAAGATGTTTTGCAAATAAATACAACAGTTGCTAGTACTTGAAGCTGCTCGGGTGAATCTGCCGCTGCTCTGTAGTTTTTGCAAAGTGGCTAAGGAGAAAGACCTTGGAAGCATTTGAACAAGAGCTTTACATAGTGAAAATCAATGTAGTTAGCAAAACTTAAAATCTGTCATCCATCCATCTCCCCAGCGAGTTCTGCATTAACCCTTTGGTCTCATCCCAGCTGGGCGTGACTGGAAAACCTCCAAAGGCAAGCACTCTGGGGACATCCTAATCAAATGCCTGGACAACCTCAATAAGCTCTGTTCAGCACAAAAGAACGGTGACTCTACTTTGAGCTCCCTCATATGTCTAAAATTCCTGGCTGAGTCTAACTCAAGGAGGCAATCCCCTATTTCCTTGCAGAGAACCATGGCGTCAGACCTGGAGGTAATGACTTTCATCCCAGCTACTTTAAACTCAGTTGCAAACATTCCAATGTATGTTGGAGGTCATGGACTGAGGAGCCAACATCATCCGCAAAAAGCAGAGACAAAATTCTGAGGTTCGTGTACCAAACACAGTCCTCCCCCAACCTGTGTCGTGACACAAACAGGTTTGGAGACAAGTGGCAGACTTGGCGGAGCTATACTGTCTCAAACTTCCTCACAATACTGAGGGGGCATGTCAGTCAAGACAGCCTTATAATGCTCAAAGCCTTTAGCACCTCACGGCAAATTTCATCCACTCCTGGTGCCTTGCTGCCAAGGAACTTCTTGACTGCCTCAGCAACCTCTGCCAGAGAATTTTACCCCAAGTCTTCAAATTCTGTCTCCTTTGCAGAGGATGTGATAGCTGGGTTGGGGAGCTCCTCTTTCCATTGCCAGACAATATCCCCAGTCCAGGTCAGCAGTTCTTCTTCCAGACTGAACACAGCCTGGGTCATGACCTGCTTTCTCTTTCTGAGTCACTGTCAGGCCAGTCAGATCTTTCTTGAGGTCAACTGAAAGTCCTACTCCATAGCCTCCTAACCTCCCCCACACCAGGGTTTTTTCTTTAGCACCTGCCGAAGCTGTGGCCCTTCTGGACTCCCGGCATCTGCCCCTTGCTTTAGGAGAGCCCAGAGCCAACCAGGCCCAAAAGGCCAACTTCTTCAGCTTAACAGCTTGCTGTCCACTCTTGCTAAGTTGCCACCACGACTCCTTGCAGTCACCTCTACAATGAAGGATTTGAATATGGCTCACTATGATTCCATGTCCCCAGCGTCCCTCGGGATGAGTGAGAAGCTCTTCCAGATGTGGAGAATCAGACTGGACAGAAAGCTTCCACCAAACGTTCCCTGCTTACCCTCACTACTTGTTTAGGCTTACTGGGGTTGAAATTCTATTCTAAATTTCCAATTGTAAAGACACTCTACGGATTTAACCACAGAGAGACTGTCCTGGGTAACCCCTAAATCCAACCAGATACGTTTGCGTTGTGTCTGCGCTCCGGTATGGCAGCGGCGCTGATTCATTTTGGTTCTAGTCGATGTGTGTGTTTCCACTGGCTGCGGCTGCGTCACAGCTCCGGTGATCCGGAGCCCTCCACAGCAGATACGCAGGACTTCTATTTTTGCCAGATGGCTGAGCACAACACACCAATTCAGCACAGAGTAGATCATGCGGGACAGGAAGATGGGTACAGAAACAAAATCAAACATCTGGTGGATTTTCAAAACAAAAAAACTCAGTGTTGACCACGGATCATATTTCACTGTACTACACTAACAAAACATCATAATGGTTGAAACCAGGCCTGAAGTCAACAGATCAGAGGTTTCCAGAGACTGTGGTCGGATGTTATATTTTAATTACTGCAAAATCTCATACTCTCGCGATTCAAGCTGTTTGAAACGCCCGTTCCGAATGCACACGTATCCAGTGGAATCCCGCATAAGCCTTAACCTTTTAGGTCAAACAGATTCTTATCAACATAAATCATCTAATTGTTTACAGATCTTTTTGACGTGACTTTTAAGGTTTAGCTGGGACACTAAAATTATTATTTTAAGTACTTAATCTGTAATTACTTGTTTAATGAGGTGGCCTTTATTTCAGACTGATAGAGATAACTTTTTAATCTAAAAAACAAATTTACTTTGAACTGTTGGTTAGCTTATCTGTAACATCTCAAGTTCAGCCATACATGGTACATATACATGGACCAGTGTCATCAGCGTACATTTGAAGACCTATAGGCATATTTGCAGCAAAAACATGCACATATGAAAAACTTGATCCAACTGAAATTAAAACCAGTGCATATGTCACTGGTGTTTGTACTTAATTCATCAAAACTGTGATAACTAAAAACATACTTTTTCTGTGATGACACTGTCAGGAAAATGCAATACCTGTCAAGTTGGCACTTTAAATATTTTACAATATCACGTCATTTAAAATGGCCGCACAGGCTGACCAGCTGGGGGCTAACACACTTATATGTTGTTAGTCTCCTAAATCCATACATGAGTCTGTGACTCGTAAACGTTTTTCAGTGTCATGATTCGGATCATGTGGTAACGTATAGGGTGCTCAGGGTACAGGACTACCTGTCTAGACATTTGCTGTCACAACGCCTGGACGGGAGCTGACAGTTACTCAGATGGTACTTTATTAAGATGACCCAAAAGTAACAACTAGTGAGAACAATTTCCGAGTTTGAAAGTTAAGCTAAGTAGTAGCAATCTCTTTCTGAATCAAAAAAATACATTATTTCCAGGTTTTGTTTTTTTTTTAATTATAAAAGGGAAGATGTTTGGGGAAATATGAAAAATATTTGTCTAGTCTTGGGACATGTCTGTGTTGGACTGAAAGCAGCTTGCAGACAGACTGAGAGGCTGTGTTACCAGTAGGCAATAAAAAAAAACAGACCATGTTTTTGTGACAATTTGTAGAGATTGCATTTTACCATTCAAACTTCATTTCCGTTTTTTCCCTTTCTGTTCTTTCTCTTGCAGTGTTAGTTTGTAATAAGAGACACATGTCATGTAACAAAGGACCCTAGGAACAAAGGAATGAGCCTTTTACATGCTGTAAGATGTGCTGCAGCAGAGTGGTGAGGCTGGAAACTAATGGACGCAGTGGACTTTTCCCCAGTTAATGTTTGGTTGGATGCGCTCAACAAACTGTGGTTCAGGACAAGAAGTGTGATGTCAGTTAGATAGGAAGAAGCTGTCAGCAGGAAAGCTGATGTGGAGTGTAGTTAAATTAGATAGATAGACAGATGTTAAAAAAGGAAGTCTCCATCAGTGAGCTGTTTTGTATGCTTGTTAATCCTAGTTTGGATTTGTTAAAGTCAAAAAGGTTACAAACTCTCATAGCAGGTCATGTAATCCCCGTGAAAACTTTTTTTTTTTTCAGAGAGACAGATGAAAGAAATGCTCATGAGACACTGACTGACTGAATGGAGCTCCAGAAACTTGTTAGATAAGAAGATGTTTAACTTTCAAAGATCACGAGGAGAAATCAAACTTTAGCTTGACTTTGAAAGGTTAAACTTTGACAAACTGCCCTAAAACCAATAATGCCTGCTGTTGACAATTTGCCCAATACATAAAACACTGTACAAGGAAAACGATCTGAAAATACATGCAGCCTCGTCCTTTTGCTTTACTGACTCATAAGCCTCCTTTCATCTTGCAATTGACCTCTTCCGCTTTTCGTCCCAGCATCCTCTTCGTCCCTGCCTTTGATTCTGCTCCTCCTTCATCCCTTTAACATCTCCTCTCTTCTTTCAATCCCATATTTCAGTTCAAACACCCAGAAATCAGCCTGCAGCCAGACACAGTAAGGTTCCACAGACGTACATCAAACTGCAATTTCATGTTAGCAGAGATGCAATTAAGTATCACCAACAATATCATCACAGCCATGGCTCTCTTTATTATCATTCATGCCACACTCACTCCTCATTATTTCTAACTTTCCCTCTCTTTTGGGCTCCAGTCGTTACCATCAGAGTGGGAGAGACATCTGGGTAACACATCTCTCCTTTAACGATCTTTGGGGTTTGGTTTAGACTAATTAGAAAATTAACTGGCCTCACAAACAAACCAACAGGGTGTCTCTCTCTACACCGATGTGAACAGAAAACAGCTGGGTTGCACTTCAAACAATCCCACTTCATCGACCACTTCTAATGATCAACGGCCAGGTGTTAGAGGACTCCAACAGAAGTTTCTGTTTTTATCTCATATACAACCTTTTCAGGCAATATTATAATATGCGTTGTTTTGATTTTGTTGAACACCATTAAGTTCAGCATGTACTGATTCCTCTACACACTTTTAAGGCTTACAAGTTTCAATTTTAAAAAAAATATGTATGTTAAAAATACACATGTAGGTGAACATAGACACACTCTTCACATGGAGAAAGTGCTCCATATGAGAACCTCATGTTCGTGATTTGGACTTTTTAATGTACACATGAAGAGGCAGTTGCATTTCACATGTGGTATCATATTTTTAAAGTGACAACGAGGAACTTGCAGTTTTTGTTGATTCTAGCGCCCCCTTTGGACAAAAGCAGTAGTCACTCAAGCACCTACTGTTGTAAAGATCTTTGTTAGTGCGTGTCAGGCAGGCAGAACTCGGCATAACACCGGCAACGCGTTCATTTGTTCTGGAAGTGAGTGAAAGAGAGACAGCAGGATGGATGGTGATGAGATCATGTATTTATTAGGGCTGTCAAACAATTAAAATTTTTAATCGCAATTAATCTCAAAATTTCCTGAGTTAATCGCGATTAATCGCATCTTCTTCTTTTTTGCTTGAAATACCAGGAATATGAATGGAAAGCATGAGAAACATCCAGATCTGGATGTTTCTCATGCTTTCCATTCATGGTGTTTAAAAATCAGAGAGCAGCCTCGTTTGGTGATAAGAAGAACAAGTTCTGTTGTGTAGGAACATG
>JAQLOL010000002.1:848247-860747 GCA_029783665.1 Naso thynnoides
CTCAACATGTTAAAACTCTTTTCTATTTCTTAGATTTAATGAAGATATCTCTGTTGATCCTTGTACCAGGTGTAGTATTTGGCCAGTTGAGGGAGGCTGGTGTGATGAAAAAAGGAATCAAAGCTTGAAGCTTGTGTCGTAGAATTTCTATTTAATCTAATTTGGTTCAGAAAAATGAAATTACACTCTACAGTTGGTAGAAAATAAAGCTTTATCTCCTCTCTGGATTTGTAGATTTTTGTCCACTGATTTAATAATTTTCTGAGTATATATTAAACCGTTTGTATTTGTTACTGTCAAGCATTAAATCAGTCTTTGCTAAATGAATGTGGTCATTAGCTGTTCTCTGATGTTCTTTCTTTGGCATTCAGTAGTTTTGTACTCCACGCCAATGAAGCACAAGAGAGAGCGTGATATGAGGGATAGAGGGAATGAAAAGATACAGAGAAAGAGAGAGAGACATGAAGGCACATGTGTGTGTGTGAGAAGTCCCTTACGGCAGAGGATCCCCTGCTCTTTCTTATCTCACCAAGCATGACTAACGCCTGGTTTTACTCTCTCTCCCTCTCTCTTTCTCTCTCTCTCTCTTTCACACACACACACACACACACACACACACACACACATGCACACAGATATAAATGCATAGACATGTATGAGAGTGCTGAATCTGCTTCTAATCTAGTCACGTTTCTCTGGCTACGCAAGACTGGCTGACACACTAACACATGACAGCAACAGTGTGCACGCGTGTGTTTCTGTGCGTTTGTGCGTATTTTTGTGTGTGTTGGTCTTTGTTAGTGTTAAGCAGGCTACCTGCAGGCACAGTCCCGATTTGGAATGCTCAGCTCTCGTCAGTCGAGCAAGCAGACACTCACTCACACACACACACACACACACACACACACAGGGATGTAGAAACAGACATAATTGGTGTCTGTGTCCATTCATGCATTAATTCATTCAGAGGTGTTCTCTTGCCATGTGAAAATCAAATGCCAAATATAGGATTATGGCTGACTAGGCGTGTGTGCGTGTGAGTGTATGCATGTGAGTGCAGAGGGCAGCAGCAGCAGTGTTGTGACAACAGTGTGAGCCAGGGTCTCTTCAGGGTCTTAGTGCCTGGCCATTCAAATGCTGCTCCCAAGACTATTTTGAGGCATTTCTGACTAATTAGCCAGTCAACAGCGAGTGAAAAGATGAAAGTGAGAGGCGGAGGCGAGTGAAATGTGCTGAAGGTCATGAGACGGGTTCAGATCAGTTTGTATTGTTAAGCAGTGTTTACTCCCATTCGGTCCTAAATGAGGTTAAAAGTATGCAGAGGGGAAAGCAGGGGCAGAGCACACGGCCACATCCATTTGAATTTGCGGGAATTAGCTTATAGCGTTCTGCACAGAAGTGCTCCCCTGTGCACAGGATCCGCCCACTCCCTGCCCCAAAACACTGTTTCTAGAATAAATTTTGTGTCTCGTTGCTGACCAAGAGGACAGCTGCAGTGAAAGGAGGGCTGTAAAGACAGAGATGTTTTATTGATGCTGTTCTGCTTAGTACCTGGACTTGTTGTTTATTAACTTAGTATTGAATGTAAGTGTTGTGAAACATCATGGAGTGGTCACACATCACAAGTCTTTTGAAATAATGAAACTCCAGATTTGTCTCTAAATAACTCATGTAAAGAAAAATACCCTCAACAATATTCTTTTAACAGTGTGGGCCAGAGAAGAAAATGTCTGGGTTTCTCTCCTGGGAGAGAAGTTTAATTAGACTCTGGGTTGTGTAGTTACTGATTAAGAGACACAGAGGGAGCTGTATGATAAACCCAATAGCACACTTGTTATTACAGTTTATTGGGGTATTCTGTTGTCTTTCATTCATTTCCCGGATGCTTGCCGTAAACTTGACTGTTACTGTGACATGCTTAATTCTGACCTTCTCTGAATCTGTCACTCTAACCTTAATCTAACCTCTTTTCTCTAAACTAAATGATAAATGATGCAGGAATCAGATTTTCATCACTGTTTGGTTGTGGACCTTTCAGTGTGATGTGAGCATAGGATTTGGACTATTACAAAATCACACACACAGAAGGCTCCTTTGGCTTTCAGTTGGCTACCTAAAGAGAGAGCAAGTGAAAGTCCCAAAGGTCGAATATGGGGAGGTGGTTCATCTCTTCTGCAGGCGGTATTTGTGTGTCAGGAGTGTTAATTCAGCTTTCCTTATTATATTCTCAACCCCCTATGTAGCAACTCAAAATAAACTCCACTCCAGTTCTGAAACGCTGCATTTCTGACTTGACTGTTAGCGTGATGATTGCCTGTAAGCCCCACCTCCCTGTGCTAATGCATAAAATATGTTATCACTCTGTCTTTTTGTGTCCAAAAGTAATATGTGTTTAAGTTCACGGACACAGACAATGGAAAAACAAAAGAGAACTGAAAAAAGGAAAAAAAATCGTTGCAAAGTCAATCTGATGCAGCTGGCTAGTCATTATATAAAATGTGGAAAAGAGAAAACAGAGGACAAATATAAATGTGCAAACAAAGTTGCAAATGATCTTTTTTCTTTCTCTTCGTTTCTTTGGTTTCCCTGATGTATTAGGTGTGCCTATAGATGCAGGTTTGGACAGTCAGCACGACCCAAAGATGACACATAAATAAACAATATTAGTTGTCTTCGTTTAGAGTAAAAAAAGAGGGCAGAAATCAGAAAACCAGACAGGCAAATGTAACCAGGAAAGATGCAAGCCAAAAAAACAAAAGAAAACACAAGGGGAAGGTCAAGCTGGCTGGCAGATGAAGTGGCTGTACTGCTTAGTAGGAAACACATAGGATGATCTGACAGTGAACAGTTGGAAATCAGCCAGTATACTATGTATACAGCATGGACGATGAGGGAAGTGGGAACAGGTGAGCCGGTGGATGAGGAAGTCACGTTACTGCAGGTCAGGAGGGAGTAGCAGCGTCTGAAAGGACAGCAGAGTTTGTATGCAGGGATATCCAGATGCTGGGAGAGGAACATTGCAAGAATCAGGCTGATATCGTGACACTGTCACTTAGTCTCTGTTTAACACGTCATAAGGCGTTATCGGACAGCAAGAACCTTTCCGTAGCTCAATTTAGTTCTAAGAACCTCCTGTGTTATTGCATCCACACCACAAGAATCATCAACTATGAAAGTTTTTAGAACTATGTTTTGAGGAACCTTTTTAATAACCATCTCCAGAGGAGGCACTTTTCGCAGCACATGAGGAACTGTAGTGAAGTAAGTGTACGCTGATCGGTTTAAATTCAGGAGCAGGTGCAGGCAGCTGATAGTTTTAAGAAACCCAACAGCTGTATTAACAAGACAACAAAAAACTACAGAAAAAGGAGCTCACAACAAGATCACTGTTTTTTTGTCGTATCTTCACTGAGATTTAATCAAATTTAGCATGAGATTCATGGTACGTTATTACCACATAGCTACCGAAGCAGTAATGCAGTAACGTTAGCCTTCATTTGTTGCTGTTGTAATAAATGTTGCAAGTTATGTTGAAGTGACGTTAGTGTACCAACCGCCGGCCAGGATATGTAGCTTATGTAGGGGGTTCCTATTGGCAGTGCTAATGCTAACAGAAAAAAACAAACAAAAAACAAACAAACAGAAAAACAACAACTGGTGTCTGGTTCTCCAGGAACTCTCCAGTGGACAGTTCCTCTCAAATAGTTCCTTGAACTGTTTGGTCCGAAAAAAACGCCTATGATGACCCTCCACTTTTTTGGGTATCTCCAGGCTTGTACACATTTAAGTAAATACTCTCTCAGCAGATGTGTCTCTCTTGATACAAGTGTTCAACATATACAATGAGCCAAATAGTCTTACCATGCAAGTGCTGCAAATCCTTTTAAAGAGCTTTTCACACAGTGTACACTCTCACTTTCATTTAAAGTAAAGTGTCTCTTTAACCTTGAATTAAAGTCAAGCTGTGTGACCAATAGGTTAAATTCATGAATGCGTAACTAAATTCTAGTGGGGTTGTTTTGTGACCATACTATGTTAGAGTCTTAGCTGAAGTTATGCTGTAATCCATGTGTTGATATGATCAGAGAACCAACATCTCATTATCTGGAAGCTTTAAAAATCCCTCTGGACTCATCTTTTTATCTTTATCAGTAGCTCTCTTCTGGTAGGATACATTTAAAAGATAAAATGAATGAAGGATAAAGGATTCACCTCATGGTAGGGAGCACACAGAGGGTCCATCATCTCAGCTGTTTAGCTGACCAAGTTGCACATCGTGTAACCACAATTTCACAGATTCAGAACTAGTTTAGGACCCGGTGTCCACACTCCTCCCTCTCTCAGCTCTACTGCCTCTCTCCACTGTACTCTGTCCAGTAAAGCAGAAAAAAACATCAAATCATTTGATGTTTGGGAATGGCACGGGAATGAGGAATGAGATGGGGGAGAGGAAACAGTGAGAGTTACAGTAGTGCCCATGGGAGATAAGGAAGGGAGGCGTGATGAGGGTATTGAGAGACAAGGAGTGAAGAAAAGCAATTCCCAAAGGGAGGTTGTCTCCAGCTCACTGTCCTCATTCAGTTTTGCTTTCCATTCGCTTGAAAACGACTGTTTTGAGTCCAGTTTGTTTGTGTGTGTGTGTGTGTGTGTGTGTGTGTGTGTGTGTGTGTGTGTGTGTGTGTGAGTGTATGTGTGTGTTTGTGTGTGATTGTGCAGTACTGTATTTACTTATGTAAAGGAGAGCAAGCTCAGGAAACAATTACTACCATGCTGGGTGTACACCTGGACTGCCTCATGTGCTTACACACAAAAACTGCACAATAAAAACATGTCATTACACTCGCATGCACATGTACACATATTTTATACGTACATGTACACTATGCTGTGCTCTTTTATGCTTGCTGCAATTTTGCACTAATCCTATCTTACTTTCCAGCTTTGCTTAATCTTCTGCACTGACCTCTCTCTTTTTCTGTCTTTTTTTCCCCTCCTCCTGCCTACCTTCCTGCACCTTGTCATCCCAACCATCTCCGTCCCCTCTTTTTTGACATTTCGTCCTCTTGCTCATCCATTCTCTCTTTTGCCTGTTTTGTTTTCTCTCCTCCTCCTCCTCCTCCTCCTCCTCCTCCCCCTCCTCCTTTTTAACTGTAGAAGTATCGGTATCAAGAGGAGGAAGGGGCGTCACCAGGTGCCCCGAAACTCCACCAACACCTCTGCCATCAGCACCCAATGGGAGTAGTCAGAGAGCTGAGGGACGGAGGGACCCTGGGGAGGGAGGGGAGAGAGGGGGGTACATGGAGGAGAGAGGGTGGGGGCTCTGGGACCATGGAGAGAGATAGGGAACGATCACTTGGGAGGGATGGATCCCTGGGTCGCCACGGTGACCTGCGCGGTGCGGAGCTGGTTCAGGTGGCGGAGCGGCAGCTGTCTCAGATTCAACACGTTCACGGCTACGTCACTCACACACACATCACACCTGCTCAGGTAACTTACTGTGGATGTGTGTCTCTGTGGCTCTGGCTTTACATCAGTGCACCAAACAACACACACAGCGACAAACACGTGTGACTTACACATCAGACAGACACTATCAATCTGTTCCCCACTGCATCTGCTCACTTACACTCTCTACCTGTTTTAGGAACACACGCTCAGCTCCAGGCTCCTTCTTTGAGAGATTGGCAGTCTGTCAGTCAATCCAGATGTCAAAATAACTCTGCTGACGAATGCTGTATGTCTGAGGCCAGATGCTCCTGTTGCTCTGTCTAAACATTATAATTGATTCTTGCGTTTTGACACAAAGACCCATTGAGCTCATAAATGTTTCTGTGTTCATACATAATTGAAGACTTGGAGGTACAGTCTCATATGATCACAATTGAAACAATAGTCTCATTTCCCTGCCATGTCTGCAAAATATAAATATTTCAACAACTGTTAAGCAGTACCAGTGTGTGAATCAGTTTGGGAGTTATTGTATGTTCTGTTCCACCCCTGTTTATGTATTTTTAAATTGTTTTGCAAGGGACATTTCAGTGAAAATGTACAATTTGTAATTGATGCCAGCAGGACTTTGGTATCAGAGGGCTTTCATTCCTTGTGTTATTATTTGTAAGTGTTTAGTATGACTGTTTTGCAGTCATAAACATTGTTTATTTTTGTTTTAAACAGTGTAAACTGGGCAGCTTTACACTTTCATCAAAATGTATATGCTGTGACAAGTTAGTGGCATTATGTCAATAATTTGGAGGAGAAAGCCAGTCTTGTGTTTTTTTGTTGTGGAGCTACTCTTGTTTAAAATGTTAACAGGGACTTTCCCTTTAAATGTAGTTCTATGGGAAAGTTAAGCTTCTGAAACTTTCTTTGAATGTCACTGCAAATTCAAAATGCAGTCAACTTTAAATTAAGGGTGTTTCAATACTCATACTACCCTACCACTTAGTATGCCAGAAGAATATTTAGTATAGCAGGTCGTGAATTAAAGTCCCCTTATAAAACCCTGTGCAAACAAACACAACTAACATTACAAGTAAACATGCATTTTTCAGATTAGGTGTTGATTAAGTAAGCAAGAGGAATGTGCACCTTCCTCACAGCATGTACATCAACATTTATCTGAACATGTTCAAGTAGCACTAGAATGTCCTACTACATCTTGTTGGATTTTGCAGTATGCAAGCCAACATGTTTTCTGGCCATTCTGACCCCCCCATCCTCAATGGAAAATGCATCACATATGTCACAGTGTGTTGTGCAAATAAACAAACCAAGCACAAACATTCCACATCCGACTTGACTGACTGACAAGCACCACAATGACAGATGACAGCACATTTAAGTTTAGGTACTACATACGTTTTGCGACTCCTCTGTAAAGTTAATATATTTCTATACTATTGAAGCACAAAGCCAAGTGGAAAAAAACAGTGCAATCGTTAACTTATAGTTAACTGAATATTACCTTAGAATGGCTTAGAAAGCAACTTGTCCTCCAAGATTTCTGGCTACGACGGATATAGGAGCATTAGAATCAAAGTTCAAGGGGTATTATCATGACAGAGCAGTATGTGCATGCAACAGTATGCACTTTATGAGGGCAGCTGCATTACATAAAACAAGTAAAAAGCAAAAGTATGGGATTTTGAATGCCCCCTAAGAATATTTGTCATTGTCAAAAAGATTTCATGTTAGAGATGAAAGACTCCAAGCCAGCAACATTGATAGACTTCACGTCTATTGTGAGGGTGTAGAAATGTATTCAAAATTTGGTCTAATATCAATATCAGGTCCAAGAGAATCAGCCTCTTTTTTGAACCTTTTGGATCTAAACACTCTTGGCCAAAGTGGCCGACACACCTCACTTAAAAGTTCAAGTACATTTAGAAGTTAGAGGACCTGTTTCAACACAGCTCCACAATTAGATAGGTCTTTTCAAGTATTAGAAGTCAAGGATACTGGCCTAAATTTTCTTCCATGCACAGAGCCTTTCTTTGTACCATGAGAATACTTTTGCAGAACTGTTCATGCAGGGATTCAGCCGAATGCTTGTCCCATTTCTTAGTAATGAGGCCCATTACTATCTCTGTTCTGCACTTGGACTGTGTCTGTCTGGCTCCCTCTCTCTTTGTCTCTCCTTCTTTTTCATCTCTATCTCTCTTTCTCTCTCTCACACACACACACACACACACACACACACACACACACTCACGCATGTTGCATGCATTATCAGCACAAGTGAGACATCTGTATGCAAATGTCATTATGTTGGTGGGGAGGGGGCTCGGAGTGGGCCGGCTGTGAGTGATGTTATGATAGTGAAGGAGGGACTGAAGAAGGTCAGCCTCTAAAGGAGTGTGTGTGTCAAGAGCTGGTGCATATGTATGTAGTATGGTATCCATAGTAACCAACTAATCCAACTCAAGATGTCTCACTGACACTGTCATCTTTTATGCTTCCCAGCAACCTCATGCACGCTCTTGTTTTATTCGCTCATTTCTTGACAATGACAACACAGTGCAGAAACACACACGACTGTGTTTTACACAAAGTCATGAAGATCGAATCCTTCGTTTAGATACTTCGGATCCATGGTGAGCTAAAACATGTTAATAATCTCAGGTGTTGCACTGTGCTCTGCATCTATTGCCTCACGAGTATCTGAAAAATGTAGTTCATCCCACTTGAGTGAATGGCTGTCTCCTCAGTGTATTCTAAATGATTGTGTGGTATGTAGCACTTCAGTGTCGAAACGTCTAGCGCTAATGGCAGCAGGTTGTATGTCCATGGTGATGGAGGCAAAGACACAAGGAGGCGAGATGGAATGAGATGTGAGAGAGAGAGAAAAAAGCACAAATGCTCGGGAGCTCTCATAACTCTACAGAGCACGGAGACGACAAACAATACAGTATGTTCATTTCCAGTGTGTGAACACACTTGAGCCAAACCAAAACATGCAGGTCTTGTATTGTTTAATAATTGTGAAAATGACAAGTCCACGTATAATATTTCTGTAATTTGAGAGAGAAAATTAATGTATTTGAACACTTTTTAAAGTCTAATTTTGTTTTTGCATCGTAAATGACTGTAAATGTGCAGTGAAATAAAACTTGCTCCGTTTACTAAACTGTGGTTCACTATTTGCTGCTGAGAGAAGCTGATCAGTGATCAGAGTTTGAAGCTCTGCCACGGAGCATGTAGGGCAGAATTAAGCCAGCGATAACTTCTCATGCCACACTCTGGCCTCATGTCTTGGATTTGTGAGGAGCAATAACTGGAAGATGTAGCTTCTGCAAAGTGACGTGCAACTGACAGGCATAAGAAAACGTCCCGACAGATAAAAGTTATCAGAAGTTGGTTTGATTTTCTCACGATTTAAAAGAAAGACATGTAATGTGCTGCACAAAGTGGGAAACCTCTTGAGGCAAATTTTGTTTTGGGATACTGGGCAATTTAAATCAAATCTGACCTGAGTTGACCAGTTTCTAATTAATCTAAAAACTGACACTAAACTAAAACCCTGACAAAGGTTTCACTAAATATAAACAGAACAATGAAAGAGTCAAAAACTTAATCGGGACTTTGTGGTTTGATCAGATTTGATGACAATCCCGTTGCTAGAGCCGTAAGTAAGTTTTTTCTGTTTTCTTTTTTTTTTTTTACATCATCAATTAATCTGAAGATTGCTTTCTAAATTCATCATATTTGTATGATTAATGCAGGAATATGTGCTGGTTGGAATTTTTTTTTTGGCCTTTATTTCTTCAGGGGCGGGGCCACAGAGAGCGAACGCTCTCTTTCAGGGACGCCCTCGTCACTTCACACAGTTGCATGTTCACACCTGGATGCTGCCCAGTACAACAACAGGCTGTGGCCACTGAGCAGCTCCACTGGAATAAATGGGGTTAGGGTCCTTGCTCAAGGGCCCTCAGTGGTGGAATAAGGGTCCCCTTCACTTTCGCCGCCCACATTAATCCAGTCAGGGATTTGAACCAGTGACCTTCCAGTCACAAGCTTGCTTCCCTAAATGTTGGGCCATCGCTACCCTGAATGAACTGATTAAAGCCCTTTGTCTCATTCACGCACTGCTCCTGCATGTTTTTTCAATTTCAGGAAACATTTGTCCACTGTAACAAAATGATGCACACCGTTTTCAGATTGACCGGGAACAGCAGCTTCACCTCTGTGCAACTGCTGCTGCTTTGACGGAGCTGCAGAGGAGTCCGCTGTGAGGTTACAGTGCCGTTCAAAACAATCCTGCTTTGTTTGATCCAAGACTTCATCTTTGTACTGTCAGTGTGTTTGTTACACTATGTTGTCACTGATGATGTCACAGTTAGGGTTAGGGTAGGGGGTTAGGAGCACTACCTACACCTAACCCTACTGCACCAAAAGCAACAAACTCTGACGTCAAACTGATGCGTTTTATTGGGTTTAATTATTATTAAAATGTGGAGGCGCGAACTCCGTCTTTATTTAATCAAAAAGCACATGGTGCAATGTGAAATCTGTCCTCTGTATTTAACCCATCCTGGTTCTTCCTTCCCTGAGTAAGGCCAGAAGCTGTGGGGAGCAGACATGTGTGCCCCGAGGAGCACGATGAGAACATGGAGACAGACAAGCAGCCACCAGGAACCAGGCTTGGACGAGATGGAGAAGACACACCACCACAACATCATGGGTGGGAATCGAATCGTCCTTGTTTTTTTAGAATTATTATCAATTATTGGTTTTGTCTGTTAAATGTCATAAAATAGCAAGAAATGCCTTTTATAATTTCCCGGAGCCAAAAGCCTCATAATCAAATATTTCGTTTTATCCGACCAATAACATAGATGCTGATCGTCTCGCTCTTTCTATTTTTTACCCGTCTCTTCTTTGCTGCTGCACCAGACTTACGCAAGAGACCAGTTGGCATTTGACCCCAAATCAAGTTACATTGTTAATATGGACTTAAAAAGCTGTTGTAAAATGCAAAATAATATGATTTAAAATGGGATAAAAAATTTGATTAATTGCAATTAACTATTGAAATTCTGCTATTAACCATCTGACAGCCCTAAAAACAAAAAACAAAAAACAAAAAACAAAATGTCAGTGAGCAAAAACTGTTTCACCGCTTGAAGAAAGTGTTGTGTGTTTGTGGGATCCCGATGAAATAAAAAGATGTTTGAGAAAATAATGTTTCCAGTGTCTTTAAAGAGCTGCTGTCCTATTCACGGCCACAACCAACACACGCTTATTGTTTTAACTGCTTTACACCTGGGACCAGTTTTCCATTCCACTTACAGCTAAACCTAATAACTCCTCATTTCACATTTAAAGAAGATCACAAATAGCTATATTAGCTGTTTCACTGTCCTGCATGATGATTTATCTGTGCACTCCTTGAGTCTGCGTTGTGCAAAGAGAAGGTGGGGGCTCAGCCAGAGATAAAGAATGAAATCAGATGCATCACTGGTCCTCTCGAGGTCAATAAAAGGCTCATATACATAAAGTTAACAGAGCATTCACCTGGCTCTGTAGGATCTGTGAACATGAACGCTCGGCTAGATGCAGCTGCACAGTTCAGTGAAACTGATAAAAAACACAGAAAAACAAGCTGAACAACCTTAAAGAAATGGAATCAGTTATTTGAAAGCCTGGCGACAATCAGCGCATTTCTCTAAACTTCTCGTTTTTGTTTTGTTCCCCACCAGCCACTGTGTTCATTTATTTGCATCACCACTCTCTCTCTCCTCCTTATCCCGTGTTTTCACTCAGGCTTCTCTCGGCACTGTTTGTCCCAGGACGTCTCTCTTCTCCCGGCTGTTCCTCATCCAGTCGGTTGGATGTGGATCCTCAGCACATTCACTCTCTCCTCCTCTTTCTCTTGTTTGCGTGCTCGCTCTGTGTGTTTATGTAGTGATCCGATCAGAGCCCCGGATTTTAACGAGGTAGTGGATTGTTTTATGCAAATACTGTTGAGCAAAACATGCCTGTTTTAAAGTAACATAAATCTCACACTGTTTTTGTTTATGGCTGTTTAATGAAAAGAGCAAACGTCTGTCAGGCTCTGTGATCAATGCTTTTCTGATCAGTTCGATGTGTCTCAGGCGGTGAGGTGGTGACGGCTGATAGAGGTGCAGACTGATGACTCTAGATGGAAAAGTAATTACATTGTTACACTCATAATATTTCAGAGAAAACAAATCACAGACAGGTGTGCAGCCTCTCTTCATGATCCCCTGCAGCAGATAAATAATATTTATTAAATCCTGTATTGACATAATGTCTTATGAGGCTTCACCTGCAGCGCTGTGCATATCCAATATGAGATGTTTTTGCATAAGACATTTGGATGTATAGCTGCTGTCAAGTGTGCTCTGATGGCTAACTCATCTCACACGCTAACTTTACTAACATGAATGCGGGAACTTTTGTGGGCGAAACTTGTGCAGCAGGCGGACAGCAGGACTTCCATGCACACTAATGTAACTTAAAGGGAAACTCCACCCATTTTCAACTTTTTCTCTATTTAGCCGAATTTGGTATATAATTTTAAAACTCAACGATACTTTTTTTGCCCCCAAAGGTTTTCTGTGTCTCTGGAGCGCAGCCTCAAAATCCTTGTTCTTGAGAGAATCAGTGATGTCACTGGTTCGCGGATGAACCTCATAGTGTTTACCCCTCGCCTTTGCCTTTGCACCCCAGGCGAGACGATGCCATGATTGTTTTGAGAGGAATGTCAGGCTCTGGCACAACAGAAACCCCTCATTACTGAAACATTAAATTAAACGAATGTTCCGATGCAACATATAACAACCTTGGCGACCCAGAAAGTTGTTTTTTTTTTCTTGCTACCGATCTGTCTGTGGTGTCACCCTGAGACTCGAGCTGAGTCTCATGTTGAGGCTCGAGGAGGGTGACCAGACGTGACCAGAACTGTCCCCAGAAATGTCCCCGATTTTGACTGTGGCTTAAAAAAAGACAAAGTGAAATAGACGCTGCCGCTGTGATTC
>JAQLOL010000002.1:875584-887129 GCA_029783665.1 Naso thynnoides
AGTACAGGGAGACGCTGGAGTAACATTACTTAAACAGGGACTTTTTATTTATTTTCTGTTGTAGCAAACACAACACAGCCTTTCAGGAACTATTATTCTGCAGTCTGAGCTAGTCTACATACTTGATGGCTGACTGAAGGAAAATAACTGACCCTTAGCAGCGGAAACATTGAAAACTCGAATATGACGATATGGTCATCTGCTATATTGCGCATCAGTTCATACTCGAATATAACGAATATAATCGATATATTGCCCACTTCACCCAACAAGAACTTGTGTCTAATTGCATCCTTACATTGACTTTACATGTAATTCACTCGCGCGAATGATGTTACTCGCCTCCTGTGTAAACACAACATAAGGACACGACTCCGCTGCACCCTGTCCTTCCCGTTTTTCACGCGTTTGTTCACGTTTTATTTCATTTGTTGTCGCTCTCTCTTTTAAGGCCAGTTGTGTAAACTGCTGTTCTTCGATGTACAAAGATTCACGATGAGACAAAACCGCAAGGAAACTTGCAGCAGTGTAAACTGTTGGCTGACAGTGTCGTCTGCAACTCAGCTTGTCAAGTCGCCAGAGGCCAGTTTTAGAGAGAGATAGATACTTTAATGTCCCTCTAAGTGAAAATTTGGCTTGGACTTTACAAAGCTAGACCCATCACACACATAACAAGCATTAAAAAGAGAAACATAAAAAATATTCACAACACATAAGAAATCACCATACAATGATTATAATAAATACAAAAAGTGGGAGATAAATGTCTTAATTAGAATGCTTCTGTTCAAAATACCAGTTGACAAAGGCACAAAGGATTTCTTGAACTGGTTCAGTTTGTACCGCTGAGCACGGTATCGCCTGCCTGATGACGACAGTTCAGGATATGTGATGGATCAACCAGGATTCTCTTCACCTGTCTAAGTACACACTGGTCAAACAGAGACTTACCATTACAATGACAATCTTTCTGCCCAATTATTTTGGAACGTACGTCACTTGTCTCATCAGCCAGTCAGCTCATCGTGACGTCACCTGTTGCAAAGAAGAGCCTTGGGCAGCCAATTGGAACAGGCCCTTTCTGAAATTACTGTGATTGGCTGAAAAGTGCCCATCACTGTCTTCAATTTCAGAAGTCTGAATTCGGAGACAAGGGGAGATGTAGGAGTCTGGTCACCCCTCAGACCATCTGAATTATAAAATGCCGACAGATTTTGTGGAAATTTTTGCCTGATGACACCAAAGAACAGAAAAAAATAAACTGCCTTCCTCTGCTTAAGGATTTTGAGTTTGTGGGTTGCATCTGGACGCTGGTGTGCCTCTTCATTCCAATGTTGTTTTCAGTATTTCCCAACATCTCTCTCTATCACATCCCTGTTTAAGATCATCTGGTTTAGGTGCTCTGGCATTTCTGATGAGGTTGTAGAAAGTTCATGCATCATCTGCTTTAAGGCTGATATGTGGCCCCTGGCTTTGAATTTCATTGGACACGTCGGGGCCAAATATCAGACGTCTAAACGAGAGATATGTTCAGAAATCAAAACTGTGAGTGTAATGTTGTTTTCAAATCTAAGCAAATAAACATTTTTAAATGATCCACCAGATATAGGACGCCTGCTTCAGCCAACAGAGGAGATATTTGTCTGTTCTAATCTTACAGTTAAACCATACTGATGCTTCGGACATCACCAAGGGATGTTTTAACATAACTGTGTGTCACCTTCAAACGCTTCATGATATAGACCGTCAAAGATTGACCTATACATCACAAACTGGCAGACTCAGGATGCTTGAGGGACGGGGGCCAAAAAAGTCCACCAGCGTGCAAAAAGTCGTTGGGCACTTGACAACATTTTGTCCAATGGAAAGGCACCCTAGAAAGTGCTTCATCATGTTTTTTCCGATGTTTTTGTCTAACATTAGGGCACCTGGGGGGGTGACTGCCCTCCCTCGGGGTCCACCACTGATCACAAAGTTTCAGTGTAAAAAGGATCAAGTTTTCCTTTTCATATTCCAGCCAAGAGTTCTGGGGAGAGGTAAGCTTTTTAAAACAGTTGTGAAATCAGAAAAGAGCACTGATATAAATCTGAGAGTCCCATACCACCATCGGCACATAAAAACTTATGAATGCTAAGATTTTGAAAAAAGGAAATAATTCAGCATATTTATTTTTTTTATGACTCTTGCAACAAGGAAAGGAGCTACATACTGTATATGTAGATGATCTTTGGTCTTTGTGGTATAAAATACACTTTTTGTAACCCTGCCCAACAGCAATATACTCAGTTGGCTTCAGTTACATGAAATCGATTTACTGTTTTGTTTGAAAGTTGTTAGCATCATTTACTTGCCCGTAAGTGAAATACTCAGGTAAACCAGAGGATGCTCCTTAACAGCCATCCAGGCCAAGTGATGTAGTGGAGGCTTTCGACGTGGGAGTAACCTCTGACTTGGTCCGGTTAACTTTGCAGCAAGATATCAATGCGAGAACCAGTTGTCTGGACGGCTGTTTGTCAGTTTCTTGAGACAAGCAGTAAATCATTGGGTTATAATAAGAATAATTTTAAAAAATTGAAAAAAATAAAATAAAATTACATGACTGTTGACAGGCTCTCAACATAAATCATGTATTTGGATGCCCTCATAGCCATTAGTGGAAGAAGTACAAAGTACAAGTGTAAGTCATGTATTCAGACTTTTACTTAAGCCACTAAAAGTAACACCCCCCCACCCAAAAAAAAAAAAAGGAAAAAAAAAATCATCCAAAAACAGACGTAAAAATACTCATCATACCAAAGGGCCCAGGTTAGAAAAAAGTATTTTCTGTTATTGTAATTGTGTCCAACACTCTCAGACTTGCAACTGAGAGCTTAACTACTTTGGTATCTTGTGAATTTCAGCCTATTCTTAAATATTATCTTACAATTATATATCATAACATATTTGTTGATCAAATTTTTATAAACAACCTGAAAATAGTAACACTTGTCATGTAATTGTAGTGGAGTAGCCTAGAAGCACAAAAGAGGCAGAAGGGGAAATACTCCACTGAAGTTTAAGTGACTCAAAATTGTAAGTGCAGCACTTAAGTAGAAAAATACTTTCTGGTAGCTTATATTGAATGCCTGAAAAATTTAACACAAGTAACAACTCTTTTTAAAAGATCCCAGTTATCTGTCTGCATATAAACAGAATAAAGGGAACGTTAGCATGAGTGGAGAAACCCAGGGACATCACAGAGCAGATACAACCTGAGAAAATCTGGAGTATTCACTGGACGAGAGAAAAATAAACTGATAAAAAATAATGACCACATCAGGACAAAGCAGTTCTCTCACTGGCAGTAAGCAGCAGCCTGCTGAGAGCCTGATGGTGGGCATGTATCCGTCGTATCTTTCTCTACTTAAAGGGAAATGTCAGACATGTATGAGCTTTATATTTCCCTGCCAGTTTCACACACTGTTGGATATATAGACGGCTCTAGTGATTATGTGTCACAGCAGTATATCTCACTACTTTAAAGCCTCTTTGTCCTGTAGCCTCCTCCACTCACACCCACACTCCCCCATGTCCAGGCCCATTATCCCAGGCAGCTGGTTTTGGGACCGGCTGGCTGGAAAGGAAGTTGAAAGTAGAGTCTAATTCACTTATTGATTCCTGTCCTGTGTTGCAGGATACTTCATAGCTTTAATCAGTGGGTGGTTTTAGGTCGAGGACGGGGGTTAAAAAAAGGGTAAGGGGTCACCAGATGCAGTGTTTGCAGGTGGGTCAAAGCAAGTTTACACTGTTTTCTTGTAAACCTGTGCTATGTTTACGTATTTACTCCTCTAATGCTTAAAGCTATTCTGACTAGCACTAGCTTGTCTGTAGCTGGTTACAGCTCCCTCCTGTCTATGTAAGTGCTACTGTCGCAGTGCAGTTCTCAGTAAAGATACGTGGAAGTATGCTGTTGAGATGCTATCTAGCGTGAGCAGGCCTTTAAAATCTGTCTTTTCCACTTTGCTACGCTCTCTGTGGCATCTTTCAATCTTTCAATAGGTCACAAATATATCATTTCATTTTTTTAAGGCTTAAAAATTTGCATCAGCATTGGCTTTATTCTCTTTTTTTCTTGTGGTCAAAAAATTCAATGGAAGAAACAAAATCCAAAGTGAATGAGTATGTCTTTCGATTTCTACCCTTGCTGAGCCCATTTGGTTCCAGTTGCAGACATAATGCTGCATTCACATGGAATCGGGCAGAAGGTTGGAGACTCCTCATCAACAGTGATGTCGTATTATTTACATGAATGGAATAAAATACATTTAATGAAGCTGTTACATGACTATTACTTTTAAGCACCTATTTTAGTTGTGCATGTAGCTGTAAAATGCAGCTTTCTCTTAATTTTCTACTGCAAACTTATAATAAAAATGTAATTTTGAATGTTTTGGAGGACAATCAGCTTTGTGCCGATTGCCTTCGATGTATCAGCTTTTCATGGGACGTGTCAGAAGGTTTTCAGACTGTTGTTAGTACAACTCCAGGTATTACTGCATCAAAACAATCAGCTTCTCATTGTCAAGATCTGACATGTTTTCTCCCTGTGTTAGGCATTTGAGGAGTTACATAATATCCGGTTGTAAATTCTGTTGCAGTGGACGGCAAAAAATGAAAATACTTTAAATGCTGACAGCAATGCCACCTGCTGTTACCGCTGCCGGCATTCTCTGCCGGCCTTGTCAGCTTTGACTGTCCTGCTCTCATCCACTTAAATGACATCTGGTTTGCCGTCTGCCTGATTCCATGTGAATGCAGCATTAGTCTTTAAAACAGTTCATAAAAAGACTATAGTTTCATTCATACTTTCGAAGGCTGTTTTCATTTCAGCCTAGCTTTAAAGGAGAAGTATAAACGCTCATTTAAAAAGACGTGAAACTCGGCAAGTGTTTAGTGGTGTCATCTCATGTAACAACACTAAAATACGAAAGCTAAACATGGATATAAAACCCAAAAGTGGCGCTTTCAGCTGCTCCACAAGACAAATAGTTATCCGTGTTTAGCTTGGTGTCTTAGTGTCCGTATATGAGAGGACTACACTAAACGTTCGGCAAGTTTCACGTCTTTTAAAACGAGCAATTTTGGTATTTTTGACAAATTGTCTGAGTGCACATGCTCCTCCGTGTTTTCAGCTCGTGGTGATGTCAGCAATGAGCTCCAGCTCTCAGGATCGCTCCGGTTGTCATAATAATGCTGTAGAATATCACATGTGATCATATATATTATTATTATAAGGCTTAATGTGGAGAAAAACAAACTTCTCTTTTAACAAAGAGTCAGTTATTTTCTTAAACGGCTGAGCACGGATCAAATGCTTCGCTAACAGAAGGACGATTGCCAGCCATAGGTTATTACACTAGTGAGTATTTCCAACAGCAGGATGGTACAAGAGGAATTTACTTAAAATCAATTGTTCTTTGGCTCATGACCAACCTTTGCACTAAATTTTGTGCAAGTCTGTGAATCCATTTGGAAGTCATGCACCTTTTAGCAATAGGCCACTCCCACTGCCATGCCCCCTTTTAAGCAAATGGCATGGACACAAACACACCCACACTCACGCACACACTTGACCTCCATGCCAAATTTCAGCCTCCTCAGGCAAAAACTGTGGCCACCAAAGAGTGGGTAATTTTAGCGGACCAGCCGACAGAGCTGCTGGTTGCTGCTAAAAACACAGAATATGAGCAGATGTTTTGTTTAACGCTTTGCATTCACCTCAGGCCCAAGTTACAGTCTGCTGATATGAACAGTGGACTGAGACTGATATCAGACATTTCAAGTCAGTGCTGAATAATCTGAGGTATTTACTATTCACTCGATGCAGGACTCATGGTTCTATTAATCTTCAATTACAATGCTCAGAGGATGACAGATAAAGAGAAGAGCAGCAAACAGATAGGAACATGCTGTGCAGCTACTGGATAAGAGACACAGCTGGGGAAATCACCTGGGAACATCGACATGACACCGCCGTCTGATTTCTTTTGCAATGCAGCACTCCACATTCAAAGGCTATGTGATGTGCTCTCTAATCGCAGTACTGAGCTCAGAAAGGAGCCAAAATATAAATCTCTGATATTTGTTCATATTTGATTCAACTTTACTCATTGATTTCTGGATGTGTATCCTGCTGGTTTAACTCTAAAAAACACATTAAGTTTTTGAGTTAAGCTATTCACACCCACCCTGCTAACAAACTTTCATCAGCCTTACCCCTCATCCATATCAGACTAATCTCATACAGACTATAATAATACAATAGACTCGCTCTGTGAGCGGGGCCATATGGTAAACAGGCACAAACAGTTGATGAGTTACAGAAGGGGGCAGGGCTAAAGTGTAGGGGAGGGGCAAACCATGACAAATAAAAGAATCTGTGTGTGTGTTTCCATAAAGTTTGGCCACGTTACATTAATCCATTTCGAAGTTATGCACCTTTTTGTTACAGGCCACTCCCACTGACACGCCCCCTTTTTGACAGTTGGCATGAAAAGTTAATCAGCTGTTCTTTGGCTCATGACAAACCTTTACGCTAAATCTGGTGCAAGCCTGTGATTCCATTTGGAAATTATGGACCTTTTTGCAACTGGCCACTCCCATTACCACGCCCACTTTTAGCACATTGCATGAACACAAACACACACCTTGACACAAACACACACACTTTACTGCTATGTCAAATTTCAGCCTCTTGGGGTGAAACTGTGGCCTCCTCCAAAGAGTGGAGAATTCTTGTGTGACCACAGAGCTGCTGATCCCAGCTAAAAATATGGTCATGATCATTTTCCCTTTATTGATCAATATTGATATTATAATGATATAATTACACTCTAATAATACTGCCAGCACAAAAAGTAATATATTAATATAAAAACTGGATTAACTATACAAATATGCCTTGACTCTTTACATCTGCCAAGAAACTTTTTTTTTTTTTATTCAGTAAGAAAAGTTTTGTATTAAGGCAAAAGGCAGAATGTTAAAATATCCAATATATGAACTGAAAAAAAGGCTAATGATACTCTACAGACAATATAACATCACTTCAACAACACTGTTTGTTTGTACTGAGAACAAATAATAATTTCAGCAAAAGACGAGACTCGTTCCTACTTAATAGTGTAATCTCAGATTAGGTGAGCGACCTCGGAAACGTCCACAACTTCATGACTCCTTTGCCATCAGTCTGTGCAGAGGATTTAAATGAAAGTAGAGGATCCGGGTCAGCATCCAGCAGGACGAGGTCACACACTGACACAAACCCCCCCAACACACACACACCGTGACCTCTGAACCCTGTGACCCCACAGTCCAGTCCAAACCCTCAACACTCATCATCTTATTGATCCAGCGTGTGCTGAAAGACCAACCGATGTGAATAAAAGACACATTAGCAAGAACCGTCGAAGTTATAATCCTGTTTTACTCCAAATGACAGCAAACCTCTGCAGGATGAAAAAAAACAGTGACGCTTGGGCTCCAAAGAAAATCAGCAAATCCACTATGAAGAGAAGAAAAAAGAGGAAAAGAGAAGAGAAAGTAAGAGAAGAGGAGAGAATGAGGTGAAGAAATAGAAATAAGAAAATTGAAGAGCAAAACAGAGGCACGAAATTGGAAGTCAGTTAAATGTGTAGCTGAATGTTGACACAACTGTGTACACACACGCACAGAAAAGTGTCACAATGTATTCACATAGATGAAATCACAATGCAGAAGCCTCCCGCGCTCCTCCCTCCCTTTAGTTTCCTGCATGCAAAGTATTTTGACCGCCGCTCAATCTTCACACCACTCCGACTGGCTCTCATTGATTTCCATGGTGTTAGATGGAGTGGCAGGGCCTGTGTGGCCCAATGAAAAGGAGTGCACATGTGAAAGACTCGTTATGGCAAAGATTATCTCTCACACAGACATTCCAACCCAGCTGGAGAGGAGCCGCGGCTGTAACGGCTCCTCGATCTGTACGTGGACGCACAAGCATCGAGACACAAATACACACCTGAACTCTCTCCGTAACCATTTAATTTGTCACAAGCTCCACCTATCAAACACACACACACACACACACACACACACATATGCAATCAGAGAAATGTAAATCTGATCTCATGAAAGCTAACAGCTATATGCAGGTGTGCATCACCATCACAGTAACACACACACACACACACTGAAACACACTTCAGCACACATTTTCAACACACACCAGCTGCTAAACTAACAGGTTATAGCTTGCCCCGTGCGTTTCAGTAAGTGTGTTTTTTTTTTATTGCCTTTTTTCATCCTCTCTCCTCCCATTCTGCTCGGTGACAGGGGGGATATGTGCACCCTACTTTGTTGCCATGGATACCACAAACACCCCACATAGAAAATTCTACACAGAATAACAAGTGGCCAATTGCGTCTGTTTGCTCTCCAACAAACCTCAGGATTAGAGGCATTTTCTTGTCAGAGGCATAAACTATTTTTATGTTTGCAGAGAAAGAGAGCGAGGGGGAGGAGAGGAGAGGAAAAAGAGGAAGGAAAAAAAAGAGGCAAGAGGCACGGATATGAAAAGAGCATACTAATGCTGTGCGGTGACAGGTTTCTCCCTGCTCAGTGAGATGAGAGAGCTCGAGAATAGAGGAGAGAGAAAAAAGGAGGGAAAAGAGAATCTCTTAAAAAGAAACTCAGGTGCTCAGGGCACCCTTAACAAATGAAGGAGGACATGACAGAGAGAGAGAGCGAGAGGGGGGGGGGGCGATCATTTCAAGTCCAGTTAACTGGGAGTGCTGACATTTGTAACAGGCGAACAGGCGAGGTGAAAAGCAGGGTGGCATTTAGTAGGGCAAACTGAAGCTAAATGTTTTGAAAAGCTCTCTTGGTTTTTTGCGCGCGCGCACGTGTGTGTGTGTGTGTGTGTGTGTGTGTGTGTGTGTGTCTCTTTTAGATTAATTGAGTAACACTCATCTGATGCCTCCTCCTAATTTCTTCCTCCTGCTCTGAGCCTTAGAGAACATAACCCCAGTGTGCAATGATGTCATTATGATACCATCTGTTTGCTGCAATGGCAGACGCAACACACACACACACACACACACACGCACGTGTACAGGATAGCCATGGATCAGATAACACGTCGAGGGAGAGAACCTTTGACATTTGCACTGTATATCGGCCACACACACGTCACATTGCTGCTGCATGTTTGATGCAGGCTGACTGTAAAGAGCAAAGACGACCGGTGACACGTTCCAGGTAGCTTCATATCTCAGACCCAGGAGCAGAATCGGTGCCTGTGCATTCAGAGGACAGAACTGCTTCCTCTGCTAACCAAAGACTACATGCTGTAGCTACCGTACCATAACACCACGCCTGTCAAGGTCATGAGGGGAGGTGCCTGATGTGGATGCCTGTCAATCCCATCCCCCATCTACACAAGGACACTGCCTGCCCCCTGCTACAATTTTTACACCTCCGTCATTTACTGTTGTTGAGGCCCGCTTGGGTTTGATCCAGTAGAGGACAGAGAGGAAGAAAAAATGTACAAACAGTCAGTCAAGACTAGTTGATGTGGCCTGCGCTCAGATTTCAGTCGAGTTACACAGGCCGTAGGCTTGGTTTGAACTTTTGTGTGTTTGCTCTTGATTTCTTTTTCTTTGCATACATTAAAAAGAGCTTGATTCTGCAGTTGCTCAAAGGGTAATTCTGTGATTTTTTAACCTCGGCCCTATTTTTCCATATTTTGGGATCTAAACAGATGATAGAAAAAAAAAATTGAAATCAGTCCAGTATTGAGCAAGATCACTCCAGCCGGTGGCTGCCAGAAGCTACAGACTTGACCCCACGGGGCAATGATAAACGCTGCAATACGCGCATTAAAAATGATTATTCTTACTACATACTGGCTCGGATTGTTGTGAAAAAGGCCTGAAAACATTTTCAAGACGACCCCTACACGGAGATAGACCTGTGTTCATGGGTCGCTTGTGGTCGGGGGGGCGTGTCTTTTGATGCAACAGAGGGAATCTCACTGAATCTGATCAGTATAGAGAAGGTGAAATAACATGTGATACAGAGGCACTGCTGGCAAGACTTTATCTACAGCCATGGCAGAATATTTAGCCAATTTTGAGAATAAAAGTAACTTTAAATTTCACAGTCAGCCAAGACTTGATACTTATTGAGTGACTGTTTTGTCATAATTCTGCCATGCTTTCCTGTGTTACATCACTGATGCTATGTAAACACAATAATTTAGCCACTACCTCCACTCTGTCAGGAGCAGGTCTCTCCACTCTTGGAACAGCGTTTTTCTTTGGGAAAACATGATTGGGGTTTTTTTTTCCTTTGGCAGAGGCCATCCGGAACAAAATGGCAGCTAAAAAACCTGATGGTCTGCAAGACACCGCGTACAGGAAGGAGAATTTCCATCCATTCCAAACACCACTAGCCACAACCTCAACGTGTCCCTATCCAAAAATGTCAGTTTATGAAAACACGAACCATTGTTTCAGGTCTTTTAGATAGCACTCAAACACGAAGACATCTTCCTCACAAACTTTCTCACCGTCCTCTTACACAACAACTCACTCTCAGTTCCCCTGGAATCACACAAGACTCGCACACTTATCACATCAATCCATCAATCAGAGCCAGTATGTAGTAAAAATAATTATTTTTAATGCGTGTATTTCGGTGTTTACGATTGCCCTGCGGGGTCGAGTCTTCAGCTTCTGGCGGCCGTCAGCTGGAGCGATCTTGCCCAATACTGGACCGATTTCAAAAATCCTTTTTTCTATCATCTATTTAGATCCCAACATACGGAAAAATAGGGCCGAGGTTAAATCCCGGAATTACCCTTTAATGCTGTATTTGCCAAAGGAAAAAAATTCTGTATATTGGAAAAATCTTGATATGCTTTTTTTCAACTGATGCTAAGCTTGCGGGTGCGTGAACAGGAAGCATTTTGTCTTTTCTTCTCTTATTAGAGATTTTTGAGTGTTACAAAATAACTTAATGAAGCTACAGCAGAGACGGTTAATAGAAAGCGAGACCTCTCACTGACCGTTCATTTCCTGTATCAATGTCACATGGGTTTGGCCAAGGCCCCGCCCCTTTAGGAAACTAGAAGCAGTCTTTAGTCCATTCATTCTTATGGGAAAATTAACGTGACCACAGATTTTGACCAATTCTTTTTCCCCATCGTCACCAAGATACACACTGGACCCTTTTTTCACAAGACACATATCTTCTGAACATTCTGACACAAAACTGTCATTTTTCAGACACACAAATCAGGAGAAAATTAACTTTGTTCGAGACCTGTCTCTGTCTCAGCTACACATTCTCATGAGATCTGGGAACCGGTGCTTCACACCTTGCTTTGCAATGGACATGAACAAACATTTAAATGGTCTTACAAGTGAAACCATGAATTAAAAGTTAAAGCTTACATCAAACACATATCATGCGACGCAAAATCCATCTGCTTTTATTAGGGGTGTAAATCACCAGTTTCATCACG
>JAQLOL010000002.1:919558-943265 GCA_029783665.1 Naso thynnoides
AATGTCACTTTCACCTTGTGTTTCTCTAGCAGGCCCATGATGATCATTTTTCCCCATTTTCATCGCAAATTTGTTTCGGGCAAGAGCTAGCGAGGGAAGAGAGAGAGCATGAGGGAGAGATAGTGGGTGAGAGCAAGTGCACTATGCTTTGCTGAGTGGGGTGGGGGGGTGGGGTGTATATAAAAGGGGGGATTGAGCAAAGAAGAGAGAGGTGGGGGGCGCATCTGCACAGTGACCTTTTTCTGATCCAATCTCACTGATGAATCCTAATGAAGGATTTAATAAAATCACAGTTTACAATCTGTCTCTGCATCAAAGCGTGCAATCCAATTCAAAACACAGGCCCATCTACATTTCCAATATTGTTGCAAACCCATCAACCCCATCAAGCCCTTCCCTGAAAAACAAGCGAGCACATGTTTGTGTGTGTGTGAGAGAGAGAAACAGAAAGAGAGAGAGAAATTGGCCAGGTTGGAGAGTGAGCGGCTGGCACATTTGTTCCAGCTGCCGCATAATGTCACAACTCGTCATATTCATTTGGCCTTATAATGAGGCTAAAGTCAACAAGGTGCAGCGTACGTGAGTGGAACTGCTGCTGCGGCTCACCGCTAAATGAACAGAAAGTCGACCTGAGAGGAAAAGACACAAAGGACAGAAATCTGAGAGAGAGCATAACCTTTGCAAATCATTTCAAACTTGATAATGCACAGGCCTGCTTTGGGTTTACACACACACAAACACACACATACAGACACACACTCTTCATACACATAAGATTGCACTGACATTTCCCTGAAATCGAAAGGGCACACCTGTTACACTGTCAGTAAGCTGTGAGTCTGCACAGTAAACAGACGGATGGATCAATGCAACGGTTTGAATGTCTGTTGGTTGATGAAGGAAAGTGAAGAAGAATAACTGACACATGGCTACTCCAAACCAGCCAAACTCAGTAACTACTTTGCAACAGTGACATCTGGTGACGAGAGGCTGTAATAACAGTGTGACAGCCTTTTGCAGATTCCACACAAGATAACCAAAGCAACAACTTAACCAAATATGCAGAAATATTTATGATTTGGCTGATGTAAGATGGCTTCAACTATTCCCTTATGTATCATTTCAACATGAAGTTGAATTTTCTTGCCACAAAGAATATCATACAGCCTGTGAAAACAGATGCATAAAGTTCTTTGTAGTTCTGGAGAGACTAAAGTCAGAAAAAATATGTGTGACGATGTCATTGGTATTATTTGGTTTGGGCTTGACACTCAACACACTCCATACAATCGTCTGTCCTCTTTTGCTTGCAGATATGTTCTACTTTAAGTGCTTCTGGAATCCCCTGAGGGCAAGAACCTCCGCTGTATCCGTTACAGTGTATGTATTCTTGTATAGGTACACGAGGTCTGGTCTCCAAGTTATATACACTGTTGATAAAGGCTACAATTAAAACAATTAAACCAATCTCAATTGACAATACATGGAAAAAAGATTAGTCTCTAAATCAAACTGATATTAATTGGCCCAGAGTCTGGTCCAACATATCAATCTCATGAAGTCCTAATCATCAAATGATACACTATAATTTTGTTTGGAGAACTTATTGCACACCCAGAAAAGCAGACAATCCTCTAATTGCTTGATTTGCTCTTAGCGAGTTCTGGCCTCTTTTTTGCAGATGATTTGTTAATGTCTTAAATTTGGGAGGTCTTAAATTTTTGCAAATGTGTCTCATTTTGTCAGTCAGCAGTCTGAATGTATTGTACTGTTTTCCCCATTGGTTCTCTTGTGGCAATGCTTTATTAAGGTTTTCTTCTCCACATGGCTTGCGGGCCTAACGGCAGCTAAAAGAGACGATCACTTTGCGTTGGCAGGGGGTCTCTGCAGAGACAACAGCGGTTCCTCGCCTTCTCTGACATCCTCAGCGTGGAATAGATGGTTGTTAGATCACACGGTGCAGATCAAAAGAACTTAAGTGTTTTAGTTGATGCTGCTGCAAGTTTAAAAGCACTGTTGTTAAGTAATATTTGTCTGCTAATCCTTATTGGGTGGGGGTGTGAAGGCGGGTGTTTGTCTGTCGTATGTCTTCCATGTTGTTATTGTATGTATGCATGTTGAAAGTAAACAAATATTTGATTAAAAACAAGTATACAAGCGTCCTTTTCACAAAACTACTGCAAACGATTACAAACTGAAGGCTTGAGATTTCTGTGGCAGAGATGATGTGATAAAAGATGCTACTCAGTTGCATTATGGGAAATGTAGTATCCCTTTTCTTAACCGCTGCATAGTAGAGGTCAGAAGTCAGGACTTTGCTGCAGTTGCTGTTTTGATTTGCAGCACCCATTTTTAAAAGAGTAGTTGTAATCTGCTCTGCAAATCAGCTGTGACACGTAGACGTGGTTACAGTCACCACAGGCCACACGGACGACACCCAGCTGTGATGGTAACTGCGGTCAGATGTTCGAGAGACGGACACTTTTCAACCCACAGAGGCCGGCACAGCGTCTCTGTTACACCTTTAAAATCTAGATGTCTACCTCTTGTGAGTTCATGAAACTGCAATACAAAGCTGCCGGAATAATCCTTTAAACACAACACACTACGACAGAAAAACAGAGGTCCAGAGCAACCAGCCAAATTACTCACAGAGTAAAAGTAAAACTGTTTACAGTAAAGCAGAGCCCAGAACAATACTGGCACAAACTGGAAATCTAACACAGCTCACACACAGTTTGTTTGCTAAATATCTAAAGCCACCACAAACTCAGCTGGCTCTAGCTCACAGAATTAAATCTCCATCACCAACAACAAAAACACAAGAAAGACAACAAAATATACATGCATGACAACTGCATGTAAAATGCTTTTATGTCCCTGTCCCTCCTGTCCCCTTTCATCCAGACCAAGCACAGACCCCGGGGGGGGGGGGCAGGGCTTTCTCATCGCTGCTCCCACTCTCTGGAACTCACTCCCAAAAGCCATCTGAGACTCCTCCTCACTGTCCATATCCCAAAAATCACTCAGACTCAGCTGTTCAGCACGGCTTTCAATCACTGACACTTGTCCTCGTGCCTTTTCTGTGCTCTTCCCCCCTTTTTTCTAATTTTGTTTGTTTGTTTTTTCACTCTGTTAAGTGTCTTTGAGTGACCTGAAGAGCGCTACGTAAGTATAACGGATTGTTATTATTTATTATTTCTAAAAAACCCTCCTTAGCAGTCCGGGTTGAAGAGTGCAGCTTTAGATTTCCCAACATTGTCACTTTCATCTGTACTGTCAGCTTTAATCTACTTTTCAATTCACTTTTGAAATAATCTTTTTTTTGTTTCTTCAATTATATCTTCATTTTGTTTTTCCAAATTTAAACATCAAAGAAAGAAGAAAAAAAAACAAGGAGGAAAAAAAGAACTGGAGGTAGCGGCAACATTTCATGGATAGATTTCGTAGATATGCAAAACTGGGCAAATAAACAAAAACAAACAAACAAACAAGCAAATAGATGATGCCTAAACCTTTTTCATCTGTTTACAGGTAAGCAAACAAGACAATATACGTATTATATCGTGCGTCAGATCGAGTTAGATGATTAAGTTAATCTTTACTCCCCTTTAATGTATACTGGGAAATCAGACATATATAAAATAAATAAATAAATAAATCCATTGGTCAACCCTTTATTCCCAGACAAGTTAGTCCCATTAAGACTATATAAGAGATCAATAAAATAAATCAATCAGTAAGTACACAACTAAATAGAGAAATACGGGAAGGGGCATATCTAAATCCGTTCAGTGGGCCTCTGTATCTAAATCAACCATATCACTTCTATTAAGAAACCCCACAGTCAGCATATCTGCCAGGTTGGGGCCAATATAGCTCAGATTTAAGCCTCAGCCCTTGTAAAAGGTTTCAGTTGTTGAGTGCAACACAAAAATGATAGAAATTCATCACACTGGCATACACAGCATAAATATTTTGTGCCATTTCTTCTTACCAGAAATAATCTTTTTGAAAAGTTCTTTGGGAGACAAATAGGCTCTTTACCCAGGCAGATTACAGCGCTTCACTGTTTGTTTATGTTGATTATTCCGTTTGTTAAACTGTTTTCAGTTTTATCACCTCAACAAGAAGAGGGACAGCTCAGCTCTTTGGCTCTTTGGGTTCAGGAACTCACCAACAACACCAATCCGCTGCCACAAACGCAGCTTCCTCGCTACACCTGCACAGTTTGTAAATGAACAACATTACTCCATCGGCACTGTATCCACAAACAGGCAATCGGACCTTGCAGAGAGGAATATCAGAGAATAATCCAAAAAACACTGAAGCACACAGATAACAGGCAGATTATTATACAGAGTGATGGACTGGAAGCTGTACAACCACCACCGCCATGTTATAGACCGGAGGGATCTCTGAGGAACCGCTGCATTGATATAAGGTCTAATGTGTGAGTGCTGTGTGCGTCTGAACAGCTGTAATTTCTCTCTGATCAGACTTCAGATTGTAATTTACCTTCTGTACTGACAACACGCGTTAATGAGACTGTTTGTGCCAGAATCCCAATCTACATCAACTCAACTGTGAGCATGTATGGTTTAATACGGATGTTTAGGTGTGGGATATTTGCTGAATATTTACTAATTCTGAGTGTGTGTGTGTGTGTGTGTGTGTGTGTGTCTCCAGAAGGCCTGAGTTGATCAGAGCGTGGAACGACAGCTGTGCTACAAATCAGAGCCCATTTACTGGTGACAGAGTCATTAAAGCCAGCTCATCTCATAAAAAACAATGCACATGGTCAAATACCATTCACTCCATTCACGCTCATAACTCAGTCGACTGGGCACACACACAACCGCACATGCTAACACACACACACGGACACATGCACACACACACTCACAGATGCACGTACAGACAAACACTCTCCTCGCAGAGCTGAAGCGAGTGTGTCATTTGGAATAAGTGTAGGGGATGTTTGCTGCATGTGTGATTATGAGTGTTGCTCCTGAATCCATAATGAGCGTAACGGCTCAGAGGTAGCGATGGATATTTGCTAAAAGCACAGCGGCAACAAACGCTGTCACACTTTGTCCAGAAGTTGTTTTACAGTGAGTACACGTCACAGAACACACACACACACACACACACACACACACACTGCTGTTACATGTAGAGTTTCATGTAGATTCATGTAAACCAACATAAACTCTTGGTTTTCCTTTCACACAAACTCATCGGCCACACCCTGATTTAAAACAAGACTAGGTTGAAACCTAGTACATGGCTGGTCTCGTTTGGTGAATGTGTTTGGGGTTTTTTTTCTGCCCGTGTGTTTTAGTGATAGTTAGAGGTAATGTGTAACACGAGCATGTTTGAATATTAGTAGTTGTTTTGCAGTAGTCTTAGTAAGTCAATCAATATACAATAGGATGAATAATATAGTTGTGCTTCTAGGAACAACGGGGCATTTGCATTATGTGGAGCTCAGACATTAATAAATAACCAGCTCTAATAACTTCTGTAGCTACGGGTGACTGTGTTTGGTCAGTGTGCAAATTTATGGATAATAATAGGTATAGTCAAAAAATAGTGTTTACAATCATATTCCTTGTATGTTATGTTAATTAGAATTGTGTTTGAGTGTGGTGTGTTTGCACATGCATGATGTGGTATCAGAAGGCCTATGTTAGAGTCCAAAGAGGTGATTTTGCACTTGGAAATGCATTTTTTTCACTCATTTATTGGTATGTCTGCTTCTGTTGAGAACTTTTAAGGAATTTTAAGTGTTGTAAGAAATATTTATTTTTATGTCTTTCCATTTGCACACATTTGGGATGGCTACTGTTTTTTAAACCTGTATTGTGTGTTTGCCTCGACTGTTATTTCAGGTGTTGAGCTGTAATGCTAACACTGTAATGCCAGGGACACACAGGGGGCTGAAGCTCTGTGAATCACTGTGGAGCCTGAATTCTCCCCTTTCCAGCTTGCTGTTAGCACGTCGCTAGCCTTAGCTCATATATACCAGAAGCACATTTCTCTGCACCAGTCAACAAGCAAACTTGCTCCTTTGGTCTCTTCTAATCACATAACCAATAGCCACTGCTATTGTTGGCACAGGGTGTTTTAAATCAATTCAGTGCAAATGTACAGGCTACATTACGAGCTAGCATGTGCAAACAGTCCACAACAACAGCGAAGGCACACAGAAATGAGCTTCTTATTCTTGGCTGTGTCCAGCATTGACGAACAGAGCGGCCTTCAGGCTGACGCTAGCAACGTGCTAACAGCAAGCAAATTGAAAATGTAACAGCTCTGGAGGGACCCACGAATTGTCAAGCAAACCCGAGGAGCCATGGGAAGACTCGACACAGTGATGAGGACAGCTATTAAACTGCTCCCACTTCATACTGTTAGATTTTAGTTTTAAACTGTAGTCCACATATCACAACAGATTGGCTGATTAAATGTTAGCTTACCTGACATGAAATAAGCTCTGCAGAGTGTGGCATTTTTAATTTGGTTATCATTTCAATCATCTCTTCCAAGAGTTTTCTACCAAAAAAGGGTGCCATTTGAGGGTATTGTGTGAAATTCAAGGTCTTTTTGAACAGTTCTGCGATTCTGGCATCTCACTGCACAACAGGACGTGTTTATCAAAAACAGCTTTTCCTGCAACTGTCATGCGCAGTCGAAACAGCGTGACATTAGCATGACGTAGTCTGATAATTCACCCATACATAAAACCCCGTAGCACCAGCTACTTAGCCGAAGTACGCATGCACCCTTTGTCCCGCTAGCTTAGCTAGCTGGCTGAAGAAGCCAACGTCCCTCAGTTTATCAGCTACAGATTAAATTTAATCACTGTAACAATGTTTCCTTCTGTCAAGGCATCTCATGATGTCCATCTCTTTCATACAACAAAAACTCTGTCTCCTCATTTTTCCAAAAATGTGAGCCTCACTCGTTGATGGAATGATGACCTTTAACCTTTCCCATTTACACATTGGCACAAGAGCATGCCCCAGTAATTAGTGAGGCAAGGTGCATATATGTTTGAATATTCTGGTTAATCATTGGAATATGGGCTTCATCAGGTAATGCGGCCAGGGGTAAGGGTCCGTGTCCATATGAAAAGTGCTGGCGGACCACTGGGCAGTGCTGGGATGAAGTGCTGTGAGTCAAGAGAAAAAACGCTTCACGTGCGTCTTGTCGCCACGACAACAATATCTTGACAAAGGCCGCGATATGATTATCACTGCTCCACTGCTTTTACTGTTTTCTGTTTGAAGATTAGATTTTTGACTGTGAGTGAGCATCAAACGGAGGATCCTTTCCCTCATACGTCATTTTGATGATGAGCTTAATAATGACATGGACCTACGATCACTGGCAAACAGACACGGATCATGGAGGATGTGGGTGCATGGCAAGAACAAACACAAACACAAACACAAACAAGCTTTCCTCTCTCTGTTACGATTGTTTTTGTCAGACATGTTGTACAGCTCCAGGTACTCGGAGACTGCCAACACCAGCTTTTCCTTCATCTTCGAGTTCTGACCGATCTACAACCAGAGATGGGGACTTGCACTTAAGACTTGGCCATACACTGTAACGCTGGTTCTCAGCTGTTTTGATCGACGAATTTGAGTTTTGGATTACTCATATGGACATGCAAACACGAAAGAGGAACCATTATGAAGGTAGTGAGAAGTAAACGTGGTTAGAACTTTTTCTTTCTGAGACGAGACTAACTTTGTCATCTATAGTTTACGAGCCAATTTTCTTTAGGATGAGGGAGCTCTTTGTTTCCAATAACATGTTAACATTAGTACGTTGCTATGTCACTTTAGGAGGAGCGAGATCTTGGTGGCGTCAAGAGTAAAAAGACTGTTTTGTTCACTAACAAATGGACGGGCGCATGTTTACCAACCCAAACTGACAGCTTGATTAAGCTAACGTTAGCTATATTAGCTGCTGATGATCACGGCGACATTAATGTAAAGCTAGCTTATGTGAGTATTTTAAATCAAATATTGTTAACTGAAACCTTGGTGGAGTCAGTAGGTGAGTGTGTTTAACTTGTCTCCATCAAAGTGTTGGTTCACAACATTGATTTGAATGATTAATGTTAACGGCTATAATATAACGTTACTGTAATGTCAGCCGCTAATGTAGCTAACATTAGCCTAACCAAGCCGTCAGTTTGGGTTGGTAAACATGCGTCCATCCATTTTTCAGTGAACAAAACAGTCTTTTTATTCCTGATGTGAAGACACCACCAAGATCTTACTGCTTCTAAAGTAACGTAGTAACGCAGCAACGTTAACGTTATTTTGAAAACGAAGAGCTCCCTCCTCATTAAGAGATGATAAAGTTAGTCTCGTCTTGGAAAAAATAACTTTATACCAAGTTTACTTCTCACTACCTTCGTAATGGTTCCTCTCTTGTGTTTTCATATCCGTATGAGTGATCCGAAACTCCAGTTCGTCCATCAAAACAGCTGGAAAAGTTCATCCCCACCGGCGATGTAATGTATGTCCTCCCCACAAGCAGCAGCGAAAGAGTGAATTACTTTCTGGTTTTCCAGCAATATTATAAAAATATAAAGTTTGAATTCGGTGCCATATCTCACCTTGGGTAAAAATAAAACAAACTACATTCATATTACTTCATATTTCATGTCCACTTTAAGGGTGGATAAGTCCTCTCACTAGAATTGCCAGGAATTGTTGTTGCTTAGATTCTTTGAGAGCTCCTTTTCAAAGAGATGTAATTTTAACCAGATCCAAAACTGTAAAACCCTTACATGTCAACACAGGAGGTGTAGTGTAGGTAGCAGGGCAGCAACAGTCTCAGGGCTCCATCTCATTTCACACAGGATCTGTTCAGTTTACACTCCAGTAAAGACAGAGAATGCAGGAAAGTTCAATAAAATTGTTATTTTTTTCTCTTCTGTGCAGGCTTGGGTCGGTTTCCAGTTTTACCAGTTCGATCTAGTGTATGGCCTTAAATTGGTTTAATTTTATGCAAACCAGCTAAACCGGCATTTGTCATTATGTGAGATCCTGGCAAATAGAAAACAGACATCAGCAGCAACATGTACTGACACCCAATGGCCAGATGACACACATATATCTCTTACTGCATTAACAACAAGCAACAAGACAACATGATCAACATATTATGATGTTTGACTAGGCTGTAAACAGAAATGGATGACTGCCAGGCCGTGATAGCAACTCAGTTTAGAGCTCAGTTTGCACAACTCCATGTTGAGTTATCAAAACACACAGCTGTTAGCATTAGCTAGTAGCATCAGAAGGATGGTGGTTTCTCTTTGATTAACTACAGCTGATATAATGAAAATTTCTGCATGGTGTCAGTTGTGGAAGTTCCAGAAATGTTGACAGACTTAACATCATCATTTATCTGCTCATTACATAATTTTGTGTTGAAAGTTAATGTTATTAAATTTGTTGTACAGCTCAGTAGTATTTACACTGTTGCTGTGCCATGTCTCCGTCTCAGGATGTCAGGACTTCGGGAGAATCTCAACATTGAGTCAGTTAGTTGAGTGACATGTGACACCAAGTGTTGAAAGTTTGGTATACTGGTCCAGTCTGGTATTTGGCTTAAAAATCAAACCAGTTTAGAAATTTTTACACCAGCCCAAACCTAGTTCTTTTTATAAACAAATAAATCAAACTCTACACACGCGCACACACACAAAATTTTTCTTCCCAACAAAATGATACAGGGACGGCTGTAGCTCAGAAGGTATAGTGGGTCTATCAATCGGAAGGACAGTGGTTCAGTCCTCAGCTCCTCCAGTGTTGCTCCTCCTGGTTGTTCCATTGGTGTGTGAATGTGTGTGTATGAGTTCCTGATGAGCAGGTGGGCACTTTGTGGAGAAGCCAGCTTGCTGTTAGTGTGTGACTGTGTGTGTGATTTGGTATATGCTGACTTGTGTTGTAAAAGTACTTTGAGTAGTTGAAAGGCTAGAGGAGCGCCATGTGAATGCAGTCCAATTACCATTTACTCTACCGTACGTCTAAGATGCTATCTCTGAATTGCAGACAAAAGTAATTACAGTTTGTGGAAGAGAAAAATGTCTTAGTTATATATTTCAGTCTGATTATATCTGTACATGTTAAAGCACTTTAGAGAGTTGTGTAAAATCCTTGAGAGCGAAGAGACATTATGAAACTTGGACAAAAGAACATTTCAGTGGCAGTGTTGTGATCTCCTTGCCCCTGCTAACCTGGCCATGATCCCATGCAGCGACCCCCAAACGTGATGCTATCAGCTCTATGCAAAATAAGCAATTAAATAACAAAGAACCTGCTGTTGAATAGAAAATATGACTAAAGAGGCAACAGCAAGCTTTTCTTCCATCTGTCTCTTACCACCTCACCTTCTGTGTCTGTGCGTGAGGTCGAAAGCACTCATTTGGATCAGAAAGCTGAATGTTTATTAGCTCATATGCTAACACACGGTAACCCCAAATTCAAATTGGCTCTTGGCATGTTTCCAGTTAGATGCCTTTGTTGTCATGTTTTTGCTACTCCTTGTATTAGCATTTGAAAACAAAACATTTATAATTTAACATTTCTCCTTTTGTTTTGAAGTGAGATTTGTCATTCAGTGTTAAAGAAGTAGTAAACACTTAAAACTTTTTTTATTTATCAGACACAATGGTGGACTCACAAATGCAGACAGAGACAAAATCCAAGGTTCAGGGTCTTTAATGCAAACACCGTCAGTACACAAAAGGGTAGTCAGCACAGGCAGAGGTAACCGAATGGCAAAAACTCACTGGTTTGAATACGAAAAATGGTCAATTACACGAGGAAAACACACACGAAGGACAAGACAATCTAGCACTGAACAAAGGGAAGACACAGACTTATATACACTCTGACAAGTGAGATAACGAGACACAGGTGAAAGTAATCAGACAATTAGGGCAGTGGGAAACTTGACAGGACATGGGGAGACAAACAATATACTACCAAAATAAAACTGGAAACAGAACACCACATTCAAACCCTGACATTTTTCTTTTATGTGTAAACTGAATTATATGACTGTACTCTGATGAAACACATCAGTGCTGGTGTTAATGCTGTCATTCACACCAAACTGATAAAAATCTGCATTTTATGGTTTGAAAATGGCTCAAATGGATATCTGCTTTGTAAAATCAGTTCTGAAAAGGTCAAATCAATCAATCAATCAAATTTATTTTTGTATAGCCCAAAATCAGAAATTACAATTGGTCTCAGAGGGCTTCACAAAACACTATAATCAATATTACGACAATGCTGCTGCTACATTTTGAATTATGAGATATAGGCCTGAATGAGAGTCAATAGATCAAGAAGGGGATGAAGTCCATGAGTCCAGGAGCACAGTCTATGGGTTGGATGTATAATCTATTGATCCACAAAGTAGTGCAGTCCACAGAACCAGAGGCAAGTGTAGTCTATGAATCAGGACAGTCTTGGGTGGTCTGGACAAGGAACCCAGGCCACAAGGTATCCTATTCTCCAAGTTAAATGGCGACAGGTAACCCCAAACCAGGATACTGAGCTGGATGGTCATCTCTCCAACGGACGAGCCACGTGCTTGACCAGCCAGACCCACAGGGGCTCGGTGGGCGCAGGAAAGTATGAAGTTAGTAACATGCAGTTACTGGGACAGCAGTTAGAGAAGGAAGAAAGGAAGACAGAAATAGAAAAAGAGGAGCACAGTGCATCATGAGAAATCCCTAGGCAGTCTAAGCCTATAACAGCACAACTATGGGCTGGCCTGTGCCAGCCCTAACTATAAGCTTCATCACAAAGAAAGGTTTTACGCCTAACTACATTGATATGACCGGGGGGAATATATTCATTTAGGCTAACAAAGTCATCATTAGACAGGCATTGGATGTGTTTAGACAACAATAACAATGACTGATTAGACACATCATTGGTTGTGTTAATTTTAATTGAGTTTTTGTGAGAAAATACTCTCTTCATAGCACTATATTTAACTAGATTAGGTGGTCAGGGGACAGACACAGTCTCAGTGGGGTTTTTGGCAGGTAACTGTCCTAATGGAAGTACAGAGAAGCGTGTAAGATTGCAACTCTGTCTCCTGGCCTCAGCTCTGGCTTGTCGGGGTTTTGGATCTAGAATATACTTGGCCAGATTTCTAGAGATGAGAGCAGCTCCATCCAAAGTAGGATAGATGCCATCTCTCCTAATTAGACCAGGTCTCTCCCAGAATATCTGCCAATTGTCTACAAAGACCACATCATTTGCTAGACACCACCTCGACAGCCAGTGATTGAGTGATGACATGTGGCCAAACATTTCGTCAACGGTCGAACTGGGGAGGGGTCCAGAAAAAATTACAGGGTCCGACATGGTTTGGCATACGAACACACTGACTCAATAATAATTTTTGTGACCTCCGACTGGTGCAGTCGGGTGTCATTACTGCTGACATGAATTACGATCTCACTGTATTTATGATTACTTTTTGCCAGCAGTTTCAATTTTGATTCCACGTCACCCGCTCTTGCCCCTGGGATGCACCTGACTATGGTCGCTGGTGTCTCTAGTTACACATTTTTGAGGATTGAATCACCAGAGTTTGTTTCTCAGCGGGTGTGTCGCTGAGTGGGGAGAATCTGTTAGAAACGCAAGGGGGTGGGTGGTGTACTGTGGCCTTTGGTGTGGGACTATGCTTCTTTCGGACAGTCACCCAGCCACCCTGGTTTCCCGGCTGCTCGGGAACTGCTGAGGGACAACTAGGAGGAGCTACACTGGTCGGTCCGCACCAGCTACGGGGGGCTGGCTTGCTACCTCAGCTGGGCTGTTTTCGTTGATGCGGAGCCGTGATTCCAATTCGCTTAACCTCGCCTCCAACGGTGCAAATAAGCTACACTTGTTACATGTACCATTATTGCGAAAGGAGGCAGAGGAATAACTGAACATCTGACAGACTGAGCAGGAGAGAGCAGGAGAGGGACAGGGAGAAGCCATTGGTAATTGCTAAGCTAACGGGGAAGAGCGGAGATGAGAAAGTGCTTAAACTAGTCTTGTATGCTTAGCGATAAAGTGTTGCTAAGCAGCAAATGAACAGTGAGAGCTTTTGTTTAACAATAAAAATAGCAGGTAATTAGTGGAAATAACAGAATCAAACAATATATAGGCTACAGAGCTTATGCCACAGCAGCTCAGAGTACAAACAGTAACAGCAAAAGGAGGTGAGGTAGTGCACTTACCGCAACATGTCAGACATCCAACCCAGATTAAGGCTTTATCCAACAAATTTTAGTTGTTTTGGGTCCAATTTTCTGACTTGAGTCTCCTTGGCTGGTGAGAATCCTGAAGCACTAACTGCTTCGGGATTCTGGAGGTGGAGCCAATGGGACATAGAAAGCCACTAACAGTGGCTTCACAGTTTTAATACTTTTGGTGGCTTGCTAACTTTGCCACTTGATTACATTTTCTACTTAGAACTTTATTGCTGCCAACGTTGTATATTTCAATTTCGGCGCAATGGTTCAGACTTGTGCTTTTATCGGCTGTAGGAGCACTACTGGACTGCATCCATTCCCCTCGGACCCTCATCTGGCTCGGCAGTTGTTGCAGATGACAGGCCATTTTTTATTAGGGTTGGCTTTAGTGTCTCGTAGAAATTACATATCCTCGCGTTAGACCGTGTGTGAATGTTATCATATTAGCCTTCTAACTACATTACGTTACCTCTTCCAGACTGCTACCTTCCTCTCCTGCACCTGCATTGCCTCAGCCCCGGGAGCTCTGGCTTTGGGCAATGCAGGTGCTGGAGCCAACGGCTCAAACAGGGAGGGCTCACGACCGAGGCCCGCTCATTGTTCCGATGTCCCGTTGTTCTGACGGCTCACTGTTCCGCCTGCATGTGTGAGATGCACCAACAGGCCAGCAGAACAGCAGTGTGGCTCCAAGGTTAGGTTAGGTTAAGGTTAGGATTAGGTATAAATTGGTTAAGGTTAGGTTAGGTTAGGTTAGGGTTAGGGTTAGGGTAAGGGTTTGGGTTAGTCTGTACGAATAAATGGAAGTCATGAAGCCATTTATACAGCCTTAAAGAGCAGCCATCACTCTCCGTTCATGTTCATCTTGAAAGGAATGGAGGAGGCAGTGAGCAACTGGGTGTCTGTAATATTGGGGCATCAAACAACATGCAGGCGGAACAGTGCACCGTTGAAGCAATGGGCTGTCGGAACCACGGGCCTTTGGAACAGCGGTGCGGCACTGTCAGGACCACCATGGCCCTCCGCCACACTAATACCCACTTTAGGGGACTCTGGAGGGGAAAAATCCTCCACCTCAAAAGACTGCTCCGAGGCAAAAGTGCTGCAGGATTATGAGTTGCTCTCCATTTTTCTCTGGCCAGAGGATGTTACTTTAACTCTTACACCCAGGACACACATCTTGTTGTGTCTACCTTTGCAGCGCGTCTGTATCGCTGATCTGCTGCGTCTCGCTCACTGTTGTTGTTCACACATGCAGCGTCTGCTGTCTTTCTATATAGAGCTTCCTTTAAAATTTCCCTAAGTATAGAAGTGTTTGATGTTATTATATATGATGCATTTAATACATATTTAGTTTAGACAGAAACCATGTGGTGGTGGTGTTAGTGTGTGCGCCATTTCAGTTACAGAAATCTATCTCCTTGTTTATTCTATTTTCAAGTCAGAATTCTGATTAAGTCATTTAGAGATCTTTAGGAAAACACTGCAACCCCTCAAAGCTCTGCTAACCCCAAACTGCCCTAATCCATATCAAACAGCCAACACTGACACAAAGAAATGGGATGGATGCACTGTTAGGCTTCTAGTTAACAAAGGTGCCGTCAAAAATGTCTCTTGCCTCTCTTGTGGAGTTTTCCTTTTAGCTATCATCCTGTGGGATTGCGGAATAAAGCTCTTCTGACAGGCAATTACTGTATTTAATATCTTTTGACAGAGGGAAAAGTCATTGTTTAGGTTTAAGCACAGTGAATCCCAGACAGGATCAGCCGTGACAGCCACTTTCTATCCATCATTCTCCAATCGCATCCTCCAACCTTCTCCTCATGCTTCTCATTTAAGAGCTGAGAGCAGGTGCAATCCAAATGAAAATCAAGATACATGAATATTTTACCACCAAATGATATACTGTGTCTTTAGCAGGGTCAAAAACAACAACCCTTTTTGGAATATAATGTTTAAATCATGAGTTTGCTGAAGTACTTTGAATTTAAATTTGGGAATTATTTGTTGGTCACAATCTTTCATTGTCTGAACTCAAACCGGTGCTTAACGATAGGCAGTCTCCAGTTTTGTTTTGTTTTCTTAAGTCACATTATATCATTTTCTTTGAGTTCCCACCCCTATGGAATCACCACTATGAAATCTCAAGCACAAACACAAATTACGTAACAGTGTCTTGACTGATTGCTGGTCAGTACGTTTGTAAGATTTAAAAATTCAGAACTGGTTTTTATTCAACAGCAGTTACGTCTGTCTCCTGCATTGTTAAAAATCTGGTAAAATTTGGAGATCTGGCAATGTGAACCAGCATTTACAGTAAGTGACAGGACAATGTGTATATAATTATATTTCAGATTAAGCTACCAGCTCTGCTATCTAATGTGGAATGAGACATGCTTAATGTTCCTTCTCTAAATATGTATATTAATAAGGGAGGATGAAAAAGAAAAAGACATTTAAATATCATCCACAGTCCCAGTTTCCCTGACACACAGCCTTTCAGTTTTACACACCCTCCCTGCTTCCCTCCTCTGCTGTATTTGGGGTTTTCAGCACACAGGTAACTTTAAATTACTTTTACCATATTCATGAAGGAGTTGAGATGTGTGGAGGGAGAACAAAGCGCCTGCTGATTTAAAGCAGACAGTAGCCGCTAAATGGACAACACATTTTCGATGGCATGGGAGGAAAAAAACAGTCCCACGAAACTGCAGGCTGGTAAAACAAAACATACATGTCAACATGATGCCATGCCACTGTTATGTTGTTTCTAAAGACTTAAATATGATCAGAGCCAGACATTTTGAAGTCAGTGATTAACATGTTAATTATTTTTAATTGCATTTAATTGGGTTCCTTTTTTATCACTTTTAAGTACCCTTACCTGTGACTGGGCCTGTGGCTGCCTTCCAATACCCATACTACTGTACTATTTATTATGCCAGAAAAGGTCCCAAAATGTAGTATGTGATAAACAGTATACCAGAAGTACCAGGATGTCTTGCTTCATATGGTCGGAATATGCAGTATGCAAGCCAGCAAGCTTTCCTGGCCATTCTGACCCACAATCCTCTGTGCTACAGATAATACTTCATGTATGTCACACATGTCACAGTGTGTCATGCAAATGTAAATAAAGCTGACATTTGACAGCTGATTGACAGAACAACTGCTGCAATGACAGTTGACAGCACAATTAAGTGTAAGTACTACATAAGTATATTTAATATATTAATATACAGTTGCCGTATGGAGCTGCAACTAATGATTATTTTCTAGGTCGACTAAACTGTCGATTATTGTTTTGGTTAGTCATGATTATCAGCTATTTTTACACTATTAGTGTGGATCAGGTTAGGTAGTTTATTTTCCTCAAGGTTGAAATTTGTTTTCACAGTTTAGTGATGAAAAAAAGAAAAAAAACATAAAAACAGTTAAACACACATAACATTTCAGCACACATGAAAAGCAGTCCATAGTACACATAAAGTATGTCATAGCACACACACAAAAAAACAGTTAGGTGACTGGTGGAGTTATTGTTCAAGGTGTGCTGATTAAAGGTTACTGTTTAGTGTTATACTAAGGTATGTAAGTTGACCTCAACCATCGCTACTTTCTCTCCTTTGATGATTTTTGATCTCCTTTGGGTAATGAATAGTTCTTTGGTTTTGGAGATGGTGAGCTGGAGGAAGTTATTGTCACACCATGTGCTGAAGTGGGATATGGAGTGCTAGTACACAGGGAGAGAGTCCTTGTTACTGAGTGGCAGTGCGAAGATGGCTGTGTCATCTGCATATCTGAAGTAAACAGTTGTTGGAGATCTGCTCAGCACACAGCCCTACGGTGTGCTGGTGTCAAACCTGATTGTGTGTGAAAATGACTTGTCTACCCTCACTGTCTGTGGTCTGTTGGAGAGGAAGTTATGGATCCAGTAAATCAGTGGAAATGGGACCTTAAGGTGCTGTAGCTTTCTGATGACCTGATGATGCTGAATGGTATGAAATGCAGAGCAGACTGATGTGGTAGAGGTCTACCACATGACTGGAATTATCGAAGCACAAAGAGTTCTGAGGAAGAGTCAGTGAATGATAGTTCCAGGGCTCAGACTTTCAGCACCTGCTCCATGATACCATCTGGCCCAAGGGCCTTGTTGGGTTTGCACTTCAGAAGCTGGAGATGGACATCCCACCTGGTTAGGAGGGACTCATAGTCCAGTTCATGAGTCCAGGAGGCCTCTTACACCCTTCTGAAAAGTCAGTAGTGTCAAACTGGGCAAAAAAGTTGTTGAGGTCATTGGCAAAGGTGGTGGTGGGGGTATGATAAGAATGTGGACTGTTTGGTTGTAGCTTGTCCAGTCAGTGCCCTGACTCTTTGAAAGGCTTGTTTAATGTTCATTTCTACAAAGTCTTGTTCCAGTTTATTTTTATATTTAAGTTTGGCTTTGAAAATGTATTTTTCATATTGGCTTAGAATCTGGAGTTGGTCCCAGGTGCTGTGCTATGACTGCCCACTGCTCCACAGGGATGGGTTAAATGCAGACAACACATTTCAACATACACTGTATATGTGACAAAGTACCTTTACTTTTTAAATTGCTGAAACTCCTCCCTATTTCAGTGTGCTGCATTTGGGTCCACCAGTTGCTGTTATCTTAGCAGAACTATCTGACCCACATGGACCTAACAGCCGCTGACCCTCTCTAAGCAGCACTCTGGACCCAAGGCAACCTCCTCAGGCAACATCATCAGCTTCTCAAAGGCCTTATGAAGACTCAGAACTCCTTGGCAAACCAGGTACAACGCATTGGAACAATTGTTGAAATGATTACTCATGAGCTACTGTAACATCAGAGAAGGGCCTCAATATTTACCAAGGTAGGAGAAAGAGCCCGAGGTATCCAGGCAAAGGCAATTACTTCCTGAAAGGTGGGCCGAAGCAGTTGAGTAAGGCCCAGCAGCAGTACGACACCCACAGTCCACATGATATCAGTACCCCAGCCGAAACTCAATCAAGCCCATACGTACCAACAGACCTGAGTCCAACCAACCAAGGCCAGTGGCAAAGAGTAGGAAAGAAGGACAAAAGCCTCAAATTCTACGGCTGAAGTCCTGTCAAAAGAAAGAGTTTGAGACCATTGACAAAGACCTCATCATCACCTCATCATCGCTATGTAAACCTTTGTCATTCCATACAGTCACAACTAAAACACAGTGCTTCAATAACAAAACTCCCTCCTTTCAAACACTATGCTTTATCTGAGGAAATTAAATATAAGCATACCAATGAAACAGGTGAACAGTGCATGATCAATGTTTATTAAATAGATTATTTTCTATGGAATGATATTAATTGGTAATTAACACAAGACAACACAAATAAGTCATTTTGGAAAAAAATAAAAAAGCAATACTGCTGATGTCAGTCTCAGCAGCAGCTCCTAAACCCAGCCACTGCAGCCTCGATTGGTGGTTCAGGTACTGTTGTCATGTAAGTGGGCAGGGCAGGCAGGGGCAAGGCAGGTGAGGAAGTCAGCTCTTTCTAGGCCATGTTCAGGTTCCATCTTCTGTCCATGACACCTTGGACAAGTGTGTTAATGAACGGGGTGATGTGTGGAGTGAAAACCTTCAAGACCTCCTGCTTGAATCTTTTGTGAAAGACTTGATTGAAACATGCATCCCCTAAAAACAAAAGGAAACTACTGATAATATCTAGAAAACCATACCAATCTATGCTATTTTTGTCAGAGTTTGGATTTTGAACACAGCCTGCTCACTGTTTGCAGCCTTGAACTTCAATCAGGCGAACTGGCCGCACCTGGTCTCTTCTCTATAAAGCCTCATTCTCCACCAGATTGTTCTTTAGCGTTATTTAGCGAGATTCTCCTGCATTTACCTTTGAGCTGATAACCTGTTGCTGACCTTGGCCATTCCTGACTCACGCTTCCTGTTGACTGGCCCTCATCGTTTCTGGTTGCCCATGGTTATTTGGCGTTTCACCACTTTGACATTGTCAAATTAATTTCTGGTTCTGTGGATTTCCTGCCTCTTGTTTCACTTTTGTATCATTGTCTGATACCTTCACCCTGTTTTCTTGTTTCATTACCAAAAGAATTCAAGGAAAAGAGGAGAACCCCTCTGCCAGGAGTTTTCCATTCACAATTGAGTCAATCAGTTTAAAGTACACTGCCATACTTACCTGCTCTGAAAGATTTTAACTCCAGGAATAGATTTATGATTTTAAAATAAAGGAAAACATATCAAAAGATAAGAAAAATAGGGAATACTGAAAAGTAACAAAACAAATTACATATTTCTATGCCCACCTCCTGAAAAGCAAAATCTGTCAACTGAATCATCTTTGAAAATTGTCATTTTAACTATTATGGCCCTCAACATATCACAACACATCTACCTTTATTGTGGCCTGCTTCCTCTTGATAATATTTTCATTGTGCTCCAGGATGGGAAGATGAACGCGTTCCCTCATTCCCATGTAGGAGAATTGCTGCTGTTTTGGTTTTTGCTGCTGATTGGGCATGAGTATTTTCACACAGAATGCAAATATCAAGCTGCGAAAAAGCAAACTTTTTATTTTCTGATCAAGGTTGATTTTTCCGAACATTCACACTGTGTACAAATGCATCAAACAGTCATGATGGATGTGCGGAGCAGACTTTACGTCCGTATCCCATAACAACAGCATGAACAACAATGGCTGACAAGATCATCACCTGTGTCTCTCAGTACCAAGGGTTTTTTGACATACACCATGCAAATTATAAAAACAGCGATCTTAGACAACATACGGCTTACATACCTTACAAAACAAATATCTGATGGAGTTACTACCCCTAACATTAATTATCTAATTTATTAGAATCATCAGAAGAAACACACAGAGACAAATGCATTTACACATTTTGATGTTATTTGTCGTTTGGCTTTTGCACAGGTCGCATTCCAAAAAAGTCCATTACCATAAAACATGGTCTATAGATCCCATTCTTGTGGAAGTAGCAGCTCCTCCATAAACTGTGCAGTTCTGTGTGCAGACTGTTTTTTAGTAGCTGAATCAGACAACACAACAAAAGTGCATCCCTGTGGAATAGAGAATAAAACTAAGAATAAGGACAGGGAGATACAGAGAGAGATTTCAAACAGAGAGTGCTTCTTTGCTTGCCTGGGGCTTGAATTTGTGAATGCTGTTTTGTCCATGGCCTGAGGTTGTGCAATCTGTTTGACTATTTAATGTATCAATTAAAAATCAGTGTTTTGCCTCCTGCCGTGCTCTCCATTCTGGCGTGCTCAACGTCAGGCAATTCCCAGGAGGGGCTAATGGTTCAAACACAAACTAGATGTAGACACTTGGACATCTTGTTAGTTGAACACAAAGCAGTTAATCCACCTTGTGGGTCAGCAAAGTGACAGCCTATTAAATCAGAAAAGGTGTCACTATGAAGTCTTTCGTCAGATTCATGAAAAGCGATACGGTTGAGCTAAAAGTGGGTTTATAGTGATGCGTCAACACAGGCAATACATAAAAAATAGCCAGATGGACACACTCGGTAATAGGACATAATAAGTAAGATGTGTGCTGCCTTAAAGCATTATAAATACAGTATGCATACATTACAATTTATAGACAGACTTTAGGGGGAAGAAAGTCAAGCATAAAGAGCAGCATTAACACCATTCCCTCTGGGTTTTGCCTGTAGACTGCACACAGACTGCCTTAACTTACATGTGGAGGTTGTTGAGGCCCTATGTACCCTGAAAAGAATACTGTAGACGCTTTGTTATTGCTTCAGTTTTTCTTGAGTTGAAAGAAAAGACCTACAACTTTTTCTAAACACATAAAAAGCTAATTTCCCCCAGATTTTGCTTTCAGAAATGTGCTTAAATCTTTGTTAGTATACATTTCTCCTCTGTCAAGAAAATCTATCTACCTGACCAGTGTTGTATAATTGTTGTGCAGGTGTGCCCCAAGCCGGTCATAACAAGGTCACCCTTATATGTGCAGTTTTATATTGGAAGTTTTTAGAGAGCATGCCAGTGGCATGCTGACTGCCTCCGTGCCCTTTTATTGAGTCTCCATTTCAAGCTTCTGTCTTCCTTCCCTGTAATATTGTCTGTGACCAGCCACCCGTGTTGCTGATTCAACATTTGGTTTGCAAAACCAAAGAATTTCTGCACAAACTCTCAAAAAACATATCAGGGAAGTTAATCTCTGTAGCAGTCATCCTCACAATGGTCGTAACTTGAGTTGCTGTTCCTTGTCGTAAACATCTTGAATGAACAAATGTTCACCTTCAAACACATCTGGCATTTTGGAGTAGTGTCCTCTCAATGGATGAATTCCAGTTTTCACTTGACAAAGCAGATGGCCAACATTGTATGGCATTATGTGTGAGGGCTTTGCTAATTTCAACGTTGTGCAACAGTTGTGGGTGGGTAGCTTATGTAGCGACTGACAATTATCACAGATGCACAAAGATATCGTAATGAGATCCTCAGGCTTGCTGCTAAACATTCATCCAAGGTTCAAGGTAAGTTATTCATCTTTATGCACCCCAGGGTACCATAACGAAATGAGAGGTTGTTGTCATTTATCCACCACAATAAAATAGTAAAAAGGCAATCTATGCATATCTATATGGAACTCTGGCCAACTACAGGCAGATAATCTATATGTAGTGTGGAAACAGCATCAGCTATGTAAAAATCAGGTTTTATACATTTAACTTTCCTTTGACTGGTTGTTGGCTAGGAACAATCCTGAGTTAGAATTGGGATACCTTTCCTTTTGTGGAGAGGCTGTTTGGTTGGTCTAGCTGTGTGGTCAGAAGGTGCTGTGGATAGTGATTTTTCTTTCCAATGTTGCAGATGTATTTCTCTCATAAGTAACAGGTGTGTCTGCAAAAAAAAAAAGCTAAATATATGACAGGTTAAAATGGAAAAAAATATAGCAAGTTTAAAGGAGCTATTGGATGCTGCATTGTTAGCGCTGCACTTGCCTCTTTTTGCAGCATGACCATCCACAATCTGATGTTGAAAAGACCTGTACAAAATTCCTAGAAGATGAAACCTGAGGGAAAACTGTGATTAGAGCTTGCATCCGGCAACAGCCATTAAGAAGATGGAGACCAACTTTTCACCTGCTGTAATTAATTTTACCTGATTAACTCTATGTGAAGATGTGTCACTCTGCATGAGAGAAATGGTACTACCTGTAGACATTACTCAGTGCTTAAAAAGGGTCCTTTCAACTACGTTTGGGGGTTAAAAAATTTCTTTCGCAGTATTTTTTCCACATTTATTCTTGTCCTAAAAAATGTGAAGAATCAGTCATCACAAAAAAAGAGAAAGCTCCACTGCTGAAACAGAGTTGGAGAAATCAGGGTTTAGGAATGACCAATTTGTCTGAAACTCTGCACTCTGCCAAGTGAATTGACTCTTCACTTAGCCACGCCTTTTATAGTTACTGTTGCCATGTCCATCAAGCTTTTGAAACTAACATGGAGCTCACACTGCTACTAACCACAATTCCTGATGAAATACTGTCTAATTGTTTAAACGATTTAAAAAGCCAGACAGAAGACAGGAGTCTGCAATATGCCTTTAAATGATACTTACAGGATGTCAAACTGACTCAGCAACAAAAACATGTTAAAGTTATGAATATAAAGATATATGCTAAAGCCATCAGATCACAGTGCAGTGGCTTCAACATGTGTTTCACTTCATTCAGAAAACGAGCAAGGACTCTCATGTTGATTTAGGACCCGTTTATAACAAGGGGAAAGATTAAATTTAAGAATCACAACCATGCAACCATGAAGAAGTAAACCATCCCAAAGCCATGGCAAAGAGCAGGGGTACTGATCCCCAAAAGGATGCCTAAAACATCAACTAACTGACCCTTTGCTAAGCGCCGCCCTTGAACGCACACAGGCCAATCAGAGCGTAGCATTTTGCCACCCCCTGACCAGGGTTTGACAACTATACAGCTGTGCTTCGATGAAATTCATGAAATCAGATTTTCTGTATTTTCAGGCTGGTTCTGTAGAATTTCAGCTCAGTGTGGTTAAATATTGAGTCTGGGACACTTTTAAAAGTGATCCTCATTATTCGGCGAGGTTCAAAGGAGATTTGCGTTCTTTACCTTTCCAAAATCACTGCTGAAAAGTGTAATGTTATGCTCTGGGCAAAACTGTTGGGCCTCCTCATTCCCCGTCTAACCTCTAAAGTCAATTCAAGTCAATTTATTTATATAGTGCCATATCACAACAAATGTTATCTCATGACATTTTACAAATAGAGCAGGTCTAGACCAGACTGAATGCGTGGTCGAGAAAGCCAGAGGAATAATGGATCAGCCTGGCCACATTCTCTCTTCAGACTTTTCTCT
>JAQLOL010000002.1:991188-1002245 GCA_029783665.1 Naso thynnoides
CTTTCTTATCTTCACCATTGGACTGACTGAACCTCCAACCATCAGAAGTTTTATGCAACAGAGGATTTAACAGTCATGTAATAATTTTACATGAGCATATCAGAAAAGTTTCTGTATTGGAGTTTAGATTTTAAAACTATGAGTTATGTAATTCACAAAAATGCGTTTTGGTTCTAAATGTTTTGTGTCTGTAGGTATCGTGAGCTGGAGGAGAAGCTCGATTACCTGCAGAAGAGTTCAGCTCAGCGGGACAGAACTGAAGCTCTCCTCAAGCAGAAGGAAAAGGACTGTGCTCAGGTATGAACCGTGTGTGACCATGACCCTAACTTTCAAATCTCAAACCACTGAAGTCGCAGAGTTACAGATGGTGGCGCTGTAGAAAGCAGCCCTAAAATTCTGATGCTTTAAAGCTGTTTGTATTTGTAAAGCTGGCGAAGGACTGTGAGGCCCTGAAAGCTCAGGCAACGTCCCTGCTGGGAGAACTGAACGAGAGACAGAGCTGCCTGGAGAAGAGCGAGCACGAACGCAAAATGTTGGAGGAAAAGTAAGAGCTTTCGTCAGCATGAATGCATAAATGTGTGTTAGTGCTCGATGGAAATATTTAAGCACAATGTATCGCATGACTGACTGCTTTTAACTTGTAATAATCACAAATTTTTAATCTGTTCTAAATGCACCTTAAAGAGAGATTTTTCAAGTTTCTAATACTCTTATCAACATGGGAGGGGAAAAACATGCAGCTTAATGCAGACGTGTGTCTTATTGTATGTTGTATTATTATTGGAACAATCCAAAATGACAACAAATGCTGTCCAGAATATTTACCCATTTAGCTCTAACCGTTCACATTTTGTTGCTTGTGGAGTTGTTCACGTGTCTTTGTTGCAAACCATCGCGTGTGGGTTACCGTTAGCAGGGAAGAGGCGGGCTCTCTGCATCAGCACCATGGCGGTCACACATGTGACCAAAAATCAGTGAAGTGCGACTAAAAATTTTCCTCGGTCACATTGGTGCACCTAACATTTAGCTGTGAAAAAACACTGTCTGCGGCACGCAGTGTTAAGTTACTGCTAATGCAAACTGAACTTCACCTACAGCTGCAGCTTCACATTAAAGCGTTTAACAGGTTTACAGACACTCAATTTTGAATGTTTTCATCAAGTCTGTGAAAGTAATGGAACAAGAACAGAGCTGTTAGATTACAGCTACAGGTGATCTGACAAACTCATCTCTCAATCAAGTTATCAAGTTCTCCATTGGCATCCAAAATATTGTGAAGTTAAGTTGTTACTTGCTTTTTGTGTTTCGCTTTGGCAGCTAAACCTCCGCCACCGTCATATTATAAGTGAAGTCTCGCTGCGCCCTCAGCATCTTTGTGCTGTGACGCTGCTGCTGCTGCACACATCTGCCAGTAGGACGACGGTGGTCAAGTAATGTGATCAGTGTATGACCCGCCTCCGTGTGACACGGGGAGCACGAGCCTAAACAAGCCGTAACGTCAGTTCAAAAGTCATTCACTCAGTTGGAAATTGGCTTTTGATTAGCTTACACGCCAAATCCTCTCTTTAACCTGGGCACATAACACAGGTCTGTGTTGGCAGAGCGTCATTGTCTAAGTAACATTAGATGTGATGTGATCATTTCCAACAGTACACACATTGTGTGTAAAAACTACTTCTTATGCTCGAAATTACCTTATTTCTGTGCTGTCGTGTTGCTTCCTGGCCATAATAAAACTCTGAATTCTGCGATCTGTTAAATGAACCAATCAGACATTGAGCCTCTTTCATTAATATATGTGTAGAAATGTTACTCACTTACTCTGTGCACCAAATTAGTGCATGTGCAAAATCACCGTTGGATTCATGACACGTGCGTACCGGCTTACTTTGTTCTTACCACCGTGTGTGTGTTCGTGAGTCAGAATCTTTCTCAACTGACAGGCTCGTGCCTGGTATCTGCAGCCAGCACACTGACACGCCCCTATTTCTCTATATAAGGACGTCCGTTTGGCGTACCATGAAGACAGCGGTGAGGTGAAGAGAGAAGTTACAAAGACAAATTGTAAAAAACAGCCCAAAAGGTGGAAAAAACAAAAAGATTTCACAGTAAATTTCACAGAAATAAGTTGGACGAGAGAACCGTCTGCAGGCCTTTGACGCTGAGCATGCTGTTCGAAAGACACTTTTCTTTATCCTCTTCTGCTTTAAGGGGTTTGTTTCTGTTTCTCCATCCACAACATTTCTGCCACATCGTGGGGTGGGGTCGGGGGGTGGGATGCACAGGGTCATAATCACAGAATATGTGCGTGACACGTTAATTGCCCGTCAGTTAACTCGTCATTATCGTGTTAGCTTTGACAGCTTTAATGTGTGTAAATGTCTCAGCTGTTCACCTGTAAGAATGCCTGTGTGTGGATGTGTCGTGTCCAGGCTGTGCAGTAAGATAAAGACCCTGCAGGGGGCGGAGCGGGAGCTGGAGCAGCAGAGGAAGCAGCATCATGTGGCCATGGACAAGCTGCTGCTGCAGACGCAGAGCCTGGAGCAGGCGCTGAAGACAGAGAGACATGTTGTCACAGAGGAGAAGTAGGTTCAATACACACACACACACACACACACTGTGGTAATTACTGCTGCTGGGTTTTGTGAAAGAAAACCCTGTTGTGGTAAACTGTTTGGTAAAACTCTGTTTCCTTTTTTCCTCTCAGGAAGAAACTGACACAGCTGCAGCATGCCTACACATGTCTTTTTAAAGACTATGACTCTAAACTAAAGACTGAGGTAAAGGCATGTGTAAACATCTGTTTACTGTCAATAGCTTGCTCTTCAGCTTGTGTGTTCATGTCTCAGCATTGGTGTGTGTGGATGTCTCACAGGGAGGAGACCTGTGCAGCCGGCTGGAGGAGGCAGAGAGAGCGCTGGCCCTGAAGCAGGACCTGATCGATAAACTGAAGGAGGAGGTGGAGCAGCAGAAAGGCTCTCTGGAGACCGTTCCTGTCCTCACTGCACAGGTACACTGACACAGACATGAGCGGGTCTTCACACAAATTCACTCAGTTTATCACCTTTAAGTTCGTAGTTTTACAGTCTTTTTTTTTTTTGTTCCAAGTTAAGCATTGCAACAGAGTTCACTTCAGTACTCAAATGAGTGTGACAGTGTTGTGATCATAAAATAATGTTTATCTGGCAGCAGAGAAAGATGCAATTGAGAGCAGTCGAGAGGAGACAGAAACGTTTCTCCTTTGTTCTCCCTCTCTCATTAAATAGACTCTTTAAAAAATGTGTTGCGTGTGTTTATGTGTGGAAAAAAAATCAGAAACAAAAAGTAAAGCATCATGAAATAACTTAATGCCAGTTATCATATCCAGGCAATTTATAAACATCTAAAAAGGAGCGTCAGGCTTCAGTGACGCAAGCTTAAAGAAGTGACCCACCACAAAACAAAGTAAAATAAAAACACACGTGAGACGCTTTGGTCCTGGTAACGTAAACCAACCTGACTGACATCAAGCTGTGAAAAAGAGGCAAAGACTGAAACTAATAAGACTAAACTAGAACGAAGCATTTTCCGGGAAAAAAACAACAGAACTTGCTTTAAAAAATTAATTAAAACTAAATTGAAATTAAAAATTAAAAGTTAGAATGAATTAAAAATAAAAACTAGTAAAAAATCCCAAATATAACCCCGGTGTACTGGTGTGGGTGAATGAGATGCAAACATTATATAAAATGCAGTGACAGAGTAATGTGTTGATGTTGCTGCAGCGTTGTTTTCTGAAAACAGGGCGGGTCTTTTTGGCGCCCAAAGCAAAGTTTAAAACCTCCCAAGCATTTGAAATAACATTTAGTTGAAGTAAACTCATCCTGAGCAGCATGTCAGTTCAGTGAGCCTGTCCTCAGTTGTCAGGTAAACACAAATCGGCCTGTATTCAGCTACGCCAGCACTGTAACATGTCTGCATAGTAGAGGTTTATTGAAATAAAAGAAAATGATCATTGTTCGGTGTATTCATGTCTCCTTTTCTCTTTTCTTTGTGTTTTTGTCAGGCTGAGATCTACAAGGCAGATTTCCTAGCGGAGCGAGAAGCGAGAGAGAAGCTGAACCAGAAGAAGGAGGAGCTGCAGGATCAGCTGACTCAGACCCTGGCTGAGATCGAAAGACTCAAACAGGAAGCAACATCACGGTACAAAAATCAAATAAAAGTCAACTCTGAAACAAGACAAAAAAAAATCGGGAGGCCCAGAAACAAAAATCATTTGTGTCCTGAATGTGAACCGTCAGTCTGTCTGTGTCTGTGTGCTTCTAAAAACTGTTTTGGGGAATTTTCTTATCTGGTGTAACTTGGTCCTCGTGTGCTGAAACCCTGCCTGCTCTCCGCCTCAGCTGCTAATCAGATGTTGCGTCAGCGTCATCAAAGACATGGCTTTTGGCACAGCGTCGAGGCGAGGGTCCTTCATCAGAAAGGGAAAATACTGATGCAATTTTCTGCAATTCAACATATTTCGAGCCAAAAAACACTTTTAAGAACTATGCTAATAACTGTACATTATTTGTACATTTTCATGTCAGTTATTTGTGTTGGGATGTCATTGAAAATCACAGTCACTGCTACAGTAGCTTCCACACTGCTTAAAAAAGAGTTTTCTCCGCTTCACCCAGAAATGCATGGGGCATAAATTCACAAATCTAGTCTAAATCCTCCATGTGATTTGATTTGGAGAACACCGACAAGAGAGCCAAAGATGAAAGTTACCTGCTGCCATGGTAACGGCTGCACGTTTAACTTACAAAGTGTGGTTGAGGCTGCGTAAGTGCAGACTGGACTGTAACCCACTTAGCCTTTAAACACAACTCCACACGTTTAGAACTGGTGGAGGGTGTCGTCGTGGTTTTGGTGTCTGCTTTAACATCTTTCTGCAGAACTCCAGAAGGAACCCACGGCTCTCTCAAAGTTTACTTCTCTGCCTCAGCTGCAATCATCACAGATAACCATCAACTTACGGGCCAGGATGGCTGCTACTTTTATCCTGCTGTATTCCTAAAATGCATTTGAGTGTGCATGAATAAATGCATTTCATAAGTTTGAAAAGAGGGATTGCTACTTAAAGCTGAGGTAGGCAACATGTGGAAATCAGGTACTTCTAAGGAAGCAACTCTCCTTCAGGGTGCACTCACAGCTGGCCCAGTTGTCCCGTACGGTGCTTGAGTCACCTGATCGATGGAGTGCCAGTATTTTTACCATCTTTTTTTCATCTTTTCATAGCACTTTTAAATTGCCGTCTATTATCCACGATCAAAAAGACAATCGTGGATTTTTTTTTTACTGCTCTTTATCTGCACTTCGTATGCTGTTGTCTGTCTGAATTTAAGATGAATCGTTCACAAACCGTCACAGCCATGTCGGCGCTCCATGCTCGTGCTCGTGCTCGTGAATTCGCACCGTGCCAACGTCCACCTCTCTCAACCATGCCAGGGCCAACAAAGCGCGCAGTGCTTGAGCAATTAGTCAAACAAAGTGGACTTCAGGAGTCGAACAGCCAGGCCACACATCCTGCTTGAGCAGCACGTCGCATCATCTTCCTATCGCTTACTTTTTCTGTGCCCGTTTCAACAGGTCAGAGCAGCCACACAGCTCGCCGCTGCAGCGACGCGCCGCTGACACGCCGCTGCAGCTCAAGAGTCTGAGCTGTTCTGCCTGTGTGCAGCTGATTAACCACAATGACACACAAGTTACAAGCTGCGGCTAATGCAGGGCCAGCACTTTGTTTCACAAACATATGGTCGGCTTATGTTTGGTCCCTGCTTCTTCAAAATGATTTTGTTTTGATTTATGAATGATTAAATTCTGTAGTTTATATGTAGAATAAATGTGTTCTATAAACTAACTGCAGGCTCTGCAAACGTGAACAAATTGAAATGAGAAAAACTGAACTCTTCAGGTGAATTTGCATGAGGCCGTGTCGCGACAGTCAATCACATTGACATTCTCTCTGCGTCACTGACGTCCTGATGGCCCGAACCTCTCAGTGTCCGGACACTGAATCAGACATGGAGGCCAAAACAGCAACGGTGCTGTGTGTGAAGACTCTGAGCTCCTACAGCACGACTTTATGTGATGAACACAGACACGATGTCGTTAAGTTTTCCAGCGTTTCTAGGACCTCCACAACTGATGCAGCGCAGCAAAAATCTTTGTGCTGACTGTCGTTAATGACAGAAACAGAAACTCCTCCAAACACGCTAACATAAGCTGACTCAACTCCGTCTCGTTCGTGATGCTTTCATTTTGTTTTACAAGACTACGTCGTGAAGTGGAGGAAGGAAGGTGCTACATGTTGGCTGTGTGTGGTTCATGTGTGTGAGTTTATGGGAGGTGTGGGACAGAGCAGCAAACAGTGTGATTTGGTTGAGAGATGAATGTGTGTCTGAGCCTAGAACTGCAACAGATAGAATGTGCACTCATGCACGATGTAAGTGATCTCTGTGTAACGGCTGATGGACACATTCTAATCGTTCACGGTCTAATATCGCCACATCGCACAGTTGAAGCTGTCGACCTTTTGTGTTCACTGAATTGGTGTGGGTGAAGTCCACAGTAACTTCTCTGGTCTGTTTGATGTCAAGAGCCAGTTTGGGACTGCTGCGTCAAACTGCCGGTTCTCGTACGTGCAGACTCGTCAGTGTTTGAGATGAGAACTGGCGCTGCGGCATCGTGAGCAGATTTAATGATTGTTGAAGGTTGGGAGGGGAAGCAGTCACGTATGAAAAGGATGAAGAGTGAAGACTGAGCACTCATCATTGTGGGCTAACGCTAACAGAGCTAACAGAGGATCACATGTGGTCACCAAGTCTGACACACTCCCATAATATAAAATAATAATGACTACAGTATAAAAACAACAATAAAGTACTGCAGTGTACTCACAACGTACCGCTTATATACTCTGTACTGTATTAAACAAGATGTACTGTGTTTGATTTTTGTGGGACCACAGATGAAATTTAGCTTCTTGCTAAATCTGATACGATCATGTTTTCACGCAAATGATTCACGTCCCTGCACGACGAAAGACAAGAAAACGTCTCCATGTTCGTCTGTTTCAGTGCACGTATGGAGCAAATGAAGCTGCGACACCTGGACGACTTTCCAGCACGAGCCCCACTCATCCCCCACCCCAAGGTACACACACACACACACACACACACACACACACACACACACACATTCAAAATCAGCCTTTCATACATGAATTTTTAGAGAAACTTTTAGTGCGTTCCACTTTTAATTTTTTTTTTAATTATTATGCCAGAATTTAAAAAAATCTTGTAGTACAAACCATTTTTGATTGTGTTTTACAAATAATACATCATTATTTATTTTTAATTTTTACTTCAACATATTGAAAATTGTTCACAAAAACCATGTTGTTCTTTTTGCTGCTTTTCCTGACTGCAGAGTTACTCTGCTGGTCTCACTCCGCTGTCCTGTCGGCCTTTTTTCTGCTATTTGACACGATGAACGATAACGATCGAGTGTCACAGAATAGACTTACAAAACATAGTGAAGTAAAAATATTTACAAAATATGAAAGTGAGTAAAGTACAAGTGCCTCTGAAGTGTACTTAAGCACTTGAGTAAATGTATCGACATTTCGTGGAATAAACCTTTTCCACGCAGCGGCCTTCTTCAATGAGCATCTTCTCTCACGTTTTTTTGTTTTTTTGGTAATTTTTTTTTAACTCGTGTTATCTCTTATTCACTTCAGCTGTGTTCCCTGGTGCAACTTTCAACACGGCACCCCCTGCTCCCTCGTTCCGCAACCAGAGTTTGGTACCAGGCGGAGATCAAGGAGCAGCTGGAGCTGGAGAGCTGCCGGATTTATGTTGTACCAAGTGCCAGTACCAGGCTCCAGACATGGACACGCTGCAGATACATGTCATGGACTGTATACAGTAAATGTGACACATAAACATATTTATGCAGCATATTTCATTTTCCAGGTTCAGCCTGTGCGCTCCCAGCTTCAGGCAGGCCTGGGAAACACGTTCGGTAGTTGCACCGTAGTTCCATTCAGATACACACACCTGAATACATAACATGCATCTTTCAGCTTCTTAAACTGAACATGTTGAAATGAAGGCAAGAGGCAGTCGGACGTCAGAATGACAACAGCAGGATGGTCGGCGTGGTATTTCCAGAACTGCAGAAGTTCACATTTATATTTAGCTTTTTCCTTCAGCAACTCGACTTTCTTCTGGCACCTGCTCTTTTATTTCAGACCCCACCACCACCACCAGCGCCCAGGACACACATCCCGTCTGCGTCGGCAGAGCGTCTTGCTTATTTTTTCATCTCCCATTAAAACAGATTAGAACAGCCTCACAGGAAACGGACCTCGCATAAACTCAGCAGTGATGCAAAACTTCAGCTCAGGTAGCCGCCGATTTTTTCCACGAAACACACGCGTGCGTCTCTCTGCTAAGACAGGCGGAGATACAACCTGTTGTCAGTAATATTGACATCATAGCAGCAACATTCACTGCAGTTCCAACATTTTCATCGTGTTTCAAAATAAAATCTCTTCCAAGAGTGTGTGTGCAGAGAATCCATTCATTTCGTAGATTTAATTGGGGAACATTTTAAGGATCTTGATGTGTAAAACATTATTTGTACTTTAGGATAAATGAAAGTCAAAACCAGAGGCCAGATGTTGTGAAGTTTAGTTTTGCCTGTAAATTTAGTTTGATCACAGACTTTGGCTGACTTATCTAACAACACGGTGCATCGTACCTGCCTGGAGTGGAAACACACCAGGAACAGATGATGACTGTAAAAGCACCAAATGACTTATCATTTCCACGAGGCCGTTTGGCCAGAAAGTGATCAGAGGAAATAAACTTGGCATTTCATCCTCGCGGCAGATTGAGTGGCAGCCTTGCACCCCCCCACCCTCCAACGCGCACAGTTTTCTGTCTAAACTAAATATAATTAAATCCGTCGTGCATAAAAACATCAAACACTTTCGTGTTAAGGAGAATTTAAAGGAAAACTCTGTGTAGAAAGACTGCAGAGATGCTGCATGTGTGAACAACAGCAGCGAGCGTGACGCAGCAGATCAGCGCCGCAGACGCGCCGCAGAGGTCGATGCGAGATGTGTGTCCCGGGCGCACGACGGCACACGCAACATGCCCGTTAGTGTTTGTACATGATCTCTTTACTCCCATTCTGGTCCCTCTTCACTGAAGTGGCCCAGTGGCTGAAGTGTGTGTACTTATGAAGCATACACACCTACTCCATACTATACTTTTGGCTGCCCGCTCCATGTTATACACATCAGTATTTATTGGACTTAAGGGGGAAAAAAATGAAAAAGAGGGATAATTTTCCCCTCAGAGGAGAAAACATGACAATGTGAATAACCTGTTGAGCTTTAAATAATTTAGAACATTGACATATGTTTTGTTCATAAATGTTGCTGTCTGCATTACCTCAAAACATGTATTATTATGTAGGAGAAATGGATTTCCTCTTCCTGAAAAAAAGAGCCATTCTCCGTGTTCTGTGCTCCTTTGACTGCTTGCCACATGCTAGCTTAGCCCTTAGCGCAGCAAAGCCCTTTGTGTGCCCCTTATTCTGTCTCCTCTCCACCTGTGGCTCTACCTAACTCTGAGTGTTTATCGAGAAGGAGAGCACAACAAGGGTCCTTCACAATTCATGTGTCGTCTGTAATTATGGATCATCTGGGGAAAAGAATAATGTTTCAAGCTGTAGGCGATTTCTGAAATAAATCAGTTATTCATTAGCCCTTACGTGTTTTATTCTTTGTGTACTTTGGGTGAAACACAACCTGCAGTGATTCAGGTAACATCATTTTACTTCTTTCAGTTTTTAAAACTTTGCCACAACAACAACATTTAAAGGCATATCATAGAGCAAATTTCTCCTGGCTCTCTTTAGAAAAAATAGAAAAAACATTTTCTGATTGTTTTATAGCATCATGTAGCACAAATAAACGACTGAAGTGCATGTGTAATTTTTTCCACTGTTTGCCTTTCTGTTGTGTGTGTGTGTGTGTGTGTGTGTGTGTGTGTGTGTGTGCGTGCGTGCGTGTGTGGGTGTGTGTCAGTCAGTCATGTTGCTCATGACGCAGTCACACAGGAATGTCTTTAAGGCAACAAACAAGAAGAAGCAAAATAAGAAAGTAGAGGCAGCTTCTCTCTGCAGATGCAGACGGCCTCACACTTCTGCTGGGTTATTAGTAATATTTATTAGTCTATAGAGGTTTATTTGTTTTTGAGATTCTCTTCGTTACTGTGTATTTTCAAGGGATAATACTCTAACAGATACAAACGCGAGTGTACTCAGTGCTTTGAACAAATTATTACTGAATTATTGTTACACCACAAACCTGCCCTCTCTCTCTCTCTCTCTCCCTCTCTCTCTCTCTCTCTTTCTCTCTCTCTCTCTTTTACAATTATGAGGCATCTTGATTCTGTTTTAGCGTGACACAGTTTCCATGTGTACTATGTAACATACAGCATATTGTGTGTAATATATTACATATGTTGTCCTGTTCACTTCCACGGTCGACTTTGTAGAAGTCAAAGTGTTGTCAGACCTCAGCTTTGATCCAACCGGCGCTGGTCGGGTCTTGTGCTCAGCCATGTTTCTTTCTTGTTTTGTTTTTGTTTTTCCTGCACAGTGCGTTGCTGTTCCATTTTCTGCCTGTTCCGTTCTGTCTATTTTAGGTTATTTAAAATTTTGATTATTGGTCATTGGACTTTTTTTTAAATAGATTCAGAATCGTCCATATCGGAACAGTGATGCATCTAAGAATCCGTTTTTTTCCCCATCACTACTCTCCCTCTCTTTCTCTCTCTCTCTCAATTTCAATTCAATTTTCCATCTCAGGAGCTTTATTGGCATGACAAGTCTGTGCTTATGTTGCCAAAGCAGGAAACATATACATATAAAAACAGGCAGTTATTGACATAGCATAAACAAAAACATAAACAACAACTTAAACATTCAATCATAACAAAATCATTTTACAACTT
>JAQLOL010000002.1:1086375-1096880 GCA_029783665.1 Naso thynnoides
GTAGACAAGCAGGAAGGATGCAGAAGTCAGTTTAATTGATGGAGTTGGAGCCGCATTTTTCGCGCAAAAGAAAAAAAAAAGAGCGCCATAGAGGAAAACTGCGGTGGCGACAGCGAGAGTGATGATGTAAGACTGACAAAAAAAGACGGACATTCCACCAGGTGAAACTTTTTCAGGTTTACACTTAACCATCTCCAACGTCACCACAAAATACAGTCTGAGTCACGATGAAGGACAAGAAACCACATCAAAGATCCCAGCCGCCAGACAAGAGAGTTTAAGTCCAGCACTTCATAAAAAAGCTTCTGCCTGTTCAAAGCACGATGTTTCTCTTCTGTGCAATCACTTCTTTTTGTTTAAAAATAAAGAAAGAAATAAATACATATTGGATCGAGTGAGAGAATTGTGATCTCAATTCTCATGGAGAAAAATCGTGATTCACATTTTAGCGAGAATCTTGCTGCTCAAACTTCACCTCAGGCTTCAGTTTTTCTCATCACTTAACAACAAGCTGATATAAAAGATAAGGATATGTTTTCTCGATTTGTAATTCCTCATTGACATGTTACCCCCGAGCATTTCTGTCCTCTTCACAACACTGATAACAGTAGGTAGTCAGGGCAGGGCTTGTGTTGTCCAGGTGGCTGCCTAAACTCTGAAGCACTGCGGGAACCCCTGAACTCACACTGACACAAAAAGAAAAACTCCACAACACACGCCCCGACTGAAATTCAACTGAGGACCCGGAGCTAACTACTCAACCATCATAATGTAATGTTAATTCCAATGAGAGAAATGCTTTTGTTTTAAAATGAATTTTGGCATTACCTTGATATCTACTGTGTCGCCCTCATGGAAGTCCCGTGGAGCGACTCCGGGAACATAGAAGGGCCGGACCACAGGCAGCGAGGACAACAGCAGCAAGGCCCACCACGTCTCCTGCAAAAGACAGACCAACACACATTTCACCTCAATAACTTCTCAAAAACACTTGTTTGTCCACAGTTTATTAGTCAACAACTGACAAATAATGCTCTTCTTCAGGGTCTCATGTAGCTTGAGACGTCTGTGTACTACACTGAGGTATTTCCTTAAAATGTTTACAAGGGAGCTGAAGTGTGTGGACCTCTGTCTTTTGGTGAGGAAACAAGGAAATTTGTTTTGTGAGAAATGAGTCTGACGGATGGGCTTCATAGTCTGAGTCTCGCAGGCTCACGACGTTTTGTGTGCTCGAGGCCTCTCTGCTGGAAAAAGGATCATGTGATTTTTTTTCAACAGACAGCTTTCGTTCAGCACCGTGACTCCTGCTGCGTTCGAGACAATTCGAAAAACAACCTCTGGCTTGTTAAAAATGAACTGAACTGCTGGGTTTATTAGTGGCACACATTGCATTTCAACACGTCTGTTTTTAGTTGCAGAGTGAGTGAAAGTCTGGTGCCGTCCAGCCCCGTTCTGAAGCAGCTCTGCTGAGCGCAGAACACCTGCACAGAGCGTCAGAGAACACACTGGAGGAACTTTTACAACTATTATCATTATAACTGTGGAAATACATCCAGATAACGTCTGACGTGATAAATACAAGCCACAAATTCCTAATATTGATAAATTCCATCTATGCTTTGAAAATCAATTTTGGGTTGATACAGGTCTCACAAAAAGGATGATTTGCTGATTACCTATCGATAGAGTTTTATAGGTATAAATCAATGTACTGATACATTGATTTACATTTGACATTGATTTACACTGATCTTAACTTCAATTTAATTAAACATTTTTTTAAAAATACGATTGCAAAACGCTGATATTTGGACCTGATTTTCTTTCTAAGCTCGACATTCGTTCATTTTGGTTTTTTAGTGTTGCACTGAATGGAAGTCGCCAGCTTGGGTTACTGTCAATCAAACTTGAACCTCCCCTTAGCTGTGAATGTAGGCATGGATAAGCCCCGCCCCCTGTAGGGACACGAGAGGAACAGTCACAGCTCAGTACAGCTGAAACACATAAAAGATGTGCGTGCTTTGCTGAGCTGAACTGTGAGGGAAATGCCTGAGTCGTCCTTCCCTCTGAAGCCACGCCCCTTTCTGTCAGCCGATCAGTGTGCGTTAACATGGAGTCTGTGTTTAAACACACATGCACTGTGCTAATACCAGTAAGGCCACACACTGGGAGAGCAGCGGCGTTTTCTCCGTGCAGTCTGTTACCTGTTGGACAAACACCTGCACATCAATAACACACAGCTGTATGTATTTACATCAGACACACAGGAGCCAGTTCTATCTGCAGAATGAATTAATATGATCTGTACATTAGAAGTACCCTCTCATTTAAATCTTGATGGTAAACGTATTCTTAAATAACCCAGAATCTGGTTCTGGTGTCTTCTGATCCCTGGAAGTTATTCATCAGGCTACACGTGGAAGGAAAAAACTATTTTCAGACTTGACACTCAGGAACGTTCAGCCTCGAATATGACCAAAGGAAAGGATGGAAAATTATGTTCAAGTGCAACATCAAGGTCAACATCTGTCATGAAACACTCAGGAAAAAAAGTGGGTATGTGGCGGTACCCAGATCTCTGACTTTTAGCTACTGAAATGAAAAACGTGCTGATTTATCAAAAAGTTCTGCTTTATTATAAACCATTCCACTGTATAAACCTGAAATCTGACCTGTGAAATGTGTCACAGAACACAGAAAATAATCACTATGAGATGCTGGTCACAGCAGCTGCTCGGCCACATGTGGACAGACGGACGTCACTCTCCTCTTTCACAGACAGACTTCTGGTTTCAGCTGCCGGTGTTTCATAAACTAAGAGCCAATAATCTGAAACCCTGTCAGCTCGACAACAAACAGCACGACGTGGATTTCCATTCAGTGAACAACATAATCGTATAATTAAGCAATAATTCCAAAGTGTCAGATTTTTATTACAGATCAGTCTCTGTGCTAACAGGTTGAGAAATGCACTAGAACAACTTTTTAAAATGTGAAAACAGCAAATCCCTGTAACGTGTGTCTGGTTATATTCTCTCCCTTCCTCCGATGCAGAAACATGTGAGTCTAAGCTGCAACTTTAAGGGATGAAGCATGAACTCAGTGAGGCGCACGAGGTTTTCTGTGAACAAAAGACTTCATGTGTGTTTTGGAGACAGTTCAACTTTAATTCATAAGGAGAACAAATCAGCTTTTTTCATTTTTGGGGGCAATCTTGTATCGTGTCAGCTACAAATATGGGAGTGAGCTAATTTCACTGTTTTTTGGATTTCCCATGGACGTATTCAGAGAAACGTGACAGGACAGAGTCGCTCTGAGTGGCGTCCAAACTGGCGTAGTGGCAACTTGTGATACTGCGGTAAAATTTGAGCTGTCTCGGCTGTGATCTGTTTGGCCTTCTCGCTGTCCTCGGCCAGTTTCTCTTTATTTTTCAGAGTCTCTTTCAGTGTCGGTTGGCTCCGTGTCTTTGCCTGAGTTGCCGCAGTGAACTCGGAGTACTGTGCAGGGTGTTTGTTTATCAGATGGCGGGTCATATCGGTAGCATTAAACGCAGATTTTTCTTTTCCGCCGCACGAAACGCCCAATTTGCACATTACAAGTGGCTGCTGTGCTGCCTTCACTGTCCAATTTAAAATACTTCCAAACTGAAGACATTTTCTCTGTCCCGAGGCTCCAGCTTCACGTTTGCTCTGCGTTAGCCTGCTGGCGACCAGCTCACTATCACTAACGTTAACTGAGTGTTAGGCCGACTCCCCGCCTGCTGCGAACTGTGTAATCCTTACGGCGAAACGTTACATCTTTAAAAAATCCAATTGTTTCCTCCCAATCAGTTAAAAACGTGATCGACCCCGATTTCCGATCACGTGATTGGATTGGGACATCACTAGTTGTGTGTATTGATCTGATTGTCTCAGGGAGAGCATCATCCAGCTGTAAGTAAGATGCATCTTACTTGTTTTGTTTAAAAGCAACTGTCATAAATAAATATGAAAATGTTTTACACAACGAAAGTTCGGGTACTTTTACCCTTACAAATGACCAAAGCAGGTAATTGGTCAGGTAAGGTGGTTCGGGTTTCCTGACAATTATTGTTAGGCTACATGATTAGATTTGAAAATACACCAAGCCTGAAGGAAGTCTGGACGTCAGCCACCAATACAGACACTAATAAACAATAATAATAAATAATTTCAATAGACTTAGTAGAAAGTTTTAAAGCGATCTAGTTGACTGTCTAAACTTGCTTTGACCCCCTTACAGAGGAAAACAAGGTTTGTCTTGACTGTTTGTTGCACTAACGTAAGCGAACCGTTCCCCATTTGCTTAAAGAACACAAGGCTCATCATCATGGATGCTTTTGGATTAACGTCCACGAAAACTTTACAGTTACACAGAACATGAGTTAAGCTATGATTCTACCCCAAAATCAAACTGTCCAGCGCACAACCATGTTTCTCTAACGTTAGTTGTCTCTGTGAATGGCAGCGATCCATTTGCTTCTTTTTTTTCTGTAGCTTTCGGCAGTCTGCAAAAATATTATCTGACTTTTTGTTAAATCTGTTTGTGCAGCCAATCACACCACAGCTCTTTGCCATTTAGTGTTCCTCTGCCCCTCGCGCGTATCCGTGGTATTTTACCTAATAAGTATGTTCACAAGAGACACATAAATGTCCCTGATAGGCAGCAGTACTCTGACATGTAGCAGAAAAGGACATAAACCACAAGGTGACCCGAACTCTGATCTGTGCGTGTTCGTTTCCAGGGGACCTGCTGCCAGCTGATGGTATCTTGGTCCAAGGCAACGACCTGAAGATAGATGAGAGCTCTCTCACTGGAGAATCAGACCATGTACGCAAGTCTGTGGATAAGGACCCCATGCTGCTCTCAGGTGTGTTACCACCTTTTTTTTTTCTTTTGCTCGGGTTGCATGGTGGGCCAGTGGCCCTGAGTCTGAATCTGCTACCTTTCTGTGTGGAGTTTGCCTGCTTTCCCTTTGCCTGTGTAGTTTTTCTCCCTCCCTACAAAGACATGCAGTTTAGAGTAACTGACAGCTGTTAATTGCTGGTAAGCATGACTGTGTACATAAATGGTTGTCTGTGTTTATGTGCCAGCCCTGTGATTGACCGGTGATCTGAAAAGGGTCTCACAGCGCAGTAGGTGTTTTCAGGCCGCGGACCGTAGGCCCAGACCTCATGAATGTCGATACATGGAAATGAGCAGCTGATCACTGGTCTTATCCAGTGAGTCGCAGGCACAGCATTTCTTGTGTGGTTGCGGTATTGCAGGAGGATTTAATATTTCGAAAATCCTCACTACAGCGCTTTCTAAGGTTGTGTTAAATGTTAGCATCTGTTTAACTTGGTTGAGTAAAGGCTGCTCAGGATTTATGTGCAGTCTAGATACCTAAAGAGTGAGAAAAGAGAAGCTTAGCATTATGTGAGAGGCATTCAGATTGAAAACACACTCTTTACTGGGAGATCCATTATTGACCAAAAGGTGGTGAAGCCAAAGCAGAGCGAAATGCCAAGAGGTGTTCTCTGTTGTACTGCTCAGCACCAGCTGAGTCATTATTTTCCTATTATAGCTTCAGCAGTTGGTGCTCATGCTAGCAGCATCTCAGCTCACAGCTTTAAGCTGTTTAAACATAAACGCTGTTTGAAAATGTCCCTGAATCTACCAGGGGCGTAACGATACGTTTCAACGTTTCTGTCTGTATTACGATACATGGTTGCAATACGAGATACAGGAAAGATATGATATGATCTGATTCAATGACTAGAAATCAATATAGCAGCGCTTTTTGCCGAAAATACTAGAGCTGCAACGATCAATCAAATAATTGATTAATAGATCGATAGAAAATTAATCGACAACTGTTTTGATAATTGATTAATTGTTTTATTCATTTTTAAAATAAATAAGTAAAAAGAATTGCTGGTTTAGCCTCTCAAATGTGAGGATTAGCTGCTTTTTGCATCATTTATGGTAATAAAAATGGAGCCGTTGTGTTTTGGGCTGTTGTTCGGACCAAATTAGTAATTTAAAACCTTTACATTGGGCAAGGGGAAATTGAGATGAGCATTTTTCACACTTTTTTGACATTTCATGGAGTAAACGATTAATCAATTAATCCAGTGGTCTTCAACCAGGGGGTCGTGACCCCAAGGGGGTTCATGGAGGTGCTGCAGGGGGTCCCCCAAAATAGTTGAAATTTGTCATCAAAATAATTTATTTCTGGTAATTTTTTTTTTTAATTTGGATAAAAATTATATTGAGTAAACTTAATTAAAAGTAATTTCTAATATTAATGGGCAATAATAAGCTTCTTTTTACAAATATGATAACGACTGAGTATAGAGTAGGTTAAAAACAGCTGGCTCGTCTTAAAACGCAACACTTTTTCTTTTTCTAATTTATTATTATTCTTTTTAATCTGGAGGTCCCTGCTCTGTTTCTCTGTTGTATAAGAGATCCCTGGGCTCAAAAAGGTTGAAGACCCCTAGATTAATTTTACAAATAATCTGCAGATTAATCAATTATTAAAGTAATTGTCAGTTGCAGCCCTAGAAAATACAAGAAAAGAAAATGTCACTGAACTACACAAACATTCAGTTCAAGGCCTCTGTTCAGTGTGTGTGGAGCACAAACACAGACTGAAAATCTCTCGTTCTCCTGCTGCTTCCTGCCGAGATCCACCATTATCTGAAGAGACGTTGCTGACACAATACACATGACCGGAACATTGCAGAATGAACTGGAGTAACCTTTACAACTGTTTACCAAAAAATACATCATGACGTTTGATGTGCTAAACACAAGGCACAAATTCTTAGTATGGATACATTCGATTTTTGCTTTCAAAAATGATTTTAGATCGAAACAAGTCACAAAAGAAGGACGATTTGCTGTTTACTTATGGATGTAGTTTCATTGTAGGAACATAAATCGATGCATCGATGTGTCCTTACACTCCTAGAATCCACTCGATCTTTTTTTTACTGACAATGACACAAATGACTGCAATATGTATAAAGTGAGGTCCTAGTGCCAAACTCACAGACACACATACCAGCTGACACTGGACGAGGCCGAGGTTCACCCTCGACAAGTCGCCAGTTCATCACAGGGCTGACATTTAGAGACAAACAACCCTTCACACTCACACCTACAGACAATTTAGAGTCACCAATTAACCTGCATGTCTTTGGACTGTGGGAGGAAGCCGGAGTACCAGGAGAGAACCCACGCGTTCTCGGGGAGAACGTACAAATTCCACACAGAAAGGTCCTAGCACAGCTGGGTATCGAACCCTGGACCTTCTTGGTGTAAGGCAACAGTGCTAACAAACAGTCAGTACATTTACATGACGTTAGAGAAAGTCAATTTATTGTGTTTGTCATGCTGAAACCAGACTTTTTAAATGCATGTAAACCATCAAATTTCTAAACGTTGAGCTAATCAAATTTCTAAACGTGGAGCTAACACACCCAGGAAATGTGTTTGGGAGTCGAATTACTCTTAACCGGACTCGGACTGGCCTCAGTAACCTACGTTTTATTGATAGTCCCCATGGCATCTTTGACTCTCAACTCTGACAGCATAAATTTGTAGAAGAAAGCCGGGAAGAAAACAAGAATCCCCCGTGGAAGGGCACATCAAATTTGTTCTAATAGCACAGCGTAGATACGAAGCGTACAGCGCTGTGAAGTTGTCCATGTTTTCATAGTCTGACATGGATTCTGTTAGCAGCTTGCTAACTTGTTTGTAGCTTGTTTGGCTAATCAGAACAAGGTCCAATAGCAACCAGCTGAACGGGGCACATCGCCATCTTCTGGCGCGGAGTCCAACAGGAAATCGATTGTCCCTCGGTGCTTGTGTACTGGAACAAGGACAGTCGTCCAATTAGATGGCCTGAACTGTGCATGTAAACGTCCAGAGTGCCTTTAGATCAATTCGGCTTGTGTTTGTAGTATTTCTTTTCGGTTTTGGTACTGTTTTGGTTCAGTGTCACCATTCCTATGCATCTCATCTCCAGCCGTAGCAACCAGCTGTGTGAACAGAGAGAGATCTGGTGAACTCGCCCAGCACTAACGCAGGCAAATGTTGCGTCTAGCTGGAGAACAGAGTGAAGCATTTAGACACCAGAACAGAGCCAAGAGGGGGATTGAATACTGGACTTGAATTCATAAGATGGTTATTTTGATCTGTGTCTTCTAGATGTGTATAAGTAAGCAACTGTTTAGTATATAAACAGCCTTGTGATGTTAGAAAATGAAACACGAGTGTTAACATACAGGTGTTTCCTGTTTTATTTCAAGGCAAACAGTATATTAGACACCTTGCATCTTTTTTGGCCAGTCAGGTTTCATTTATTCTTTCTGTCAGTACCAAAAGTTACCACTTACCTTAAACAGAACTTCAGATGTGACTCCTTTTATCTGAGCCACTTTTCATTTTGATATGGCATCCTAAAGTCAGGGTCCAGGGCTTTTTTTGTAAGGTTTGCTTTTTCCTCTGCCTGCATGATCATATCTGTAACCACTCTAGTTCTTCCTACAATCTTCATTGAAACTGAACATGTAATTTTTTTGGATGCTAAGGTACCCATGTGATGGAGGGCTCAGGCCGGATGCTGGTGACAGCTGTAGGTGTCAACTCACAGACAGGCATCATCTTCACCCTGCTGGGCGCCGGGGAAATGGAAGAAGATGGCAAGGAGAAAAAAGGTAAGTTAAAGAGTTAAAGAGAGGATTCGGTGAAAAGACGCTAAATTCACAAAATGTTGTTTAGAACTGAAATGAGAGATAAATCATGTTAAGAAGTATACTGTAGTTTTATTGTAGTTTTATCTGGTAGTATAGCAAGATTAACAGACTTGATATTGAGGATAGATCATAGGCAAAAATAACTTGTTCTTGAAAAGAACAAAAACCCAGACGAGTCTTTTTTATACACCACTACTGCATGGATGAATACGTCAGACTGCTCTTGTGTCGGCTGACATACTGTATCTTGCACACGTGGATTAAGGTGACCATAAGCTCGAGGGCACTGGGGTCAACTCCTCTGTGAAAACTGTGACTTAGATTCAAAATGACCCAAATGCAAAAAGACCCTAGATGCAAATTCACTGCAGTCACAAAACAACCACAAAGACTAAAAACAAAAATCAGAGACAAGAACTAGTGGCAAAGAAATAAAAAAATGGCCCACACTGACACGCGAAACAACTACAAAGAAACAAAACACAGATGCAAAGAAGACACAAAATGAAAATGTAGAAAAGCAAGACAAGATTTTAAGATTTTCAAAACTTTATTTCCATTCAGCATAGCTTACAGGAATTTGGTTTGAAGAGCCCATACAAGACAAGGACAACAAGGACCTACGCTCACACATACACACACACACACACACACACAATAGAAAACGTCATGGTGCAGACACAAAACAGAGAATAAATAAATACTGGACAAAGAAGAAAGAACTAATAATTGCTGTAAGAGTTGAGGGAACGCACAGCTCCAGGGTAAGTGCTGCTGTTATGGAACCTGCCTGTTCTGGTTTTAATGCTCCTCAGTCTTTTCAGAGAAAGGACAGAGTCACGAAGGCGATTGGCAGGATGGCAAGGGTCTTGAAAGATGTTATGACTCTTTTTCTGAAGTCAGGGGTTGCAGATCTCGGTAAAAGATGGAAGCTGGTGTCCAGTAAGTTTTGATGCCACATGTGCTACGTTGTCCAGGTGTTTTCTGTCTCGTCCTGAAGAGTTTCTGAATCGTGCAGTGATGCTGAAGGTGAGGATACTCTGGATGCCAGCTTGGTAGAACTTCATCACTTCTTTCCATGATATGGAAAACTTTTTCAGCAGTCTTAACAAGAAAAGCCTTTACTCGTCTTTCTTCAGCACTGTTGTAGTGTTGGCTTCCCGGTTGAAGGATAAGACGATTGTTATTCCCAGGAATTTGTTCAGCTCCACCTGTTGGATATCCTGACCATTGATGACCAGAGGAAGAAAGTCACTAGGAAGCCGATTTCTTTTGTTTTGGAGACATTCAACACCAAGTTGTTGGCTGCACACCAGTCCACAAAGGATAAAAGCTCAATTCTGTAAGCTGTGTCACTGTTGTTAGAAATCAGTCCATTCAGTGTGGTATCATCTGCAAACCTAAACATCTGAGCAGACAGTGAGTGGGAAGTATAACAGCAGAGACAAAACACATCGCTGTAGGACACCTGGGGTCCGTTTCACAAAGGAGGTCCAACAGACTCTGAGTCCAACCCTGAGCTCTGAGCTGATTTACCCTCAGTTTTAAAACTCGGAGTTTGCGTTTCCAGAAAAGATGATTTAAGTTCGTTCAGTGAACACTGAGTAAATTCACTCTGAGTTGTGTGTGCACCACGACAATAAAAAGCTGTCATTCACGGAGCCCCGATACTACGATTAACCGTGGCAACAGTGGACAAAAAGAGTTCCGCCAACTTTTCTCCTGCAGAATTAGAAATCC
>JAQLOL010000002.1:1163627-1183217 GCA_029783665.1 Naso thynnoides
TGTGGTCTCTCAACTCCAACTTCATTCTTGTATCGGACTGTAAACAGTCGGACTGTAAACAGTGAGCGGCAGGCGGAGAAGGAAGTCGGAAATGGAAATTCACCTCCTCCAACGGAGACCCAAGAAAAATGGGGTTTGCCCCAAGAGGCTGTATCGCTGTCGGCAGGAAGTCAGACAGCAAAATCAGCCGATGGGTTCCGAGACCGTAAATTATTAAACTGTAAGAATTACAAGTAGAGTAAACATGTTTTGTTGAATAACTGCAGGCTCTGTAAAAGTAAACATTAAAATAAAAAATATTCACCTCTTCTGGCTCACATGGATCACTTGAAAGCGTTGTGGATTAATACAAGGCAGAATAACAGGACAATTTGCATGAGACTGTGTCGTGACGGCGAATCAGTGGGGGTGTTCGCCCGACGTCACTGACGTCCTGAGGGCACGAACATCTCGACTCGGACGCTGGATCACACATGGCAGCCAAAACTGTGCTGTGTGCGAATACGCTGAGCTCCTACTTTTACACACCACGGGACTATATTATGAACAGACACCGTGCCGTTTTGTTTTCCAACGCTTCTAGGACTTCCACAACTGATACAGAGCAGAAATGATGATTATACCGGCTGTAGTTAATGTCAAGAGATGGCAAGCCCCTCTTCCTCCTGATGCTAATGTTACTAGCTAACACTGGTCCCAGCTGTGGCTGTTTGTAACTTAACAGACCAGCGGATGATTTTATTAACCCTGACATGATATTAAACTTTTCCAGCTTTTCTACGACCACCACAACTGACATAGAGCAGCAAAAATGATTATGCTGACCGTAGCTAAAGACAGAATATGGAAAGTCACCCCTCCTCCGAACAAGCTAACGTAAGCAGACTCAACTGTGACTTGTTCATGGTGCTTTTATTTTACAAGACTAATGTTACGTCTTGAAAGGGGAGGGAAGAAGGCGACACACATCTGCTGTGTTTAGTTTATGTGTGTGTATTTATGGCAGGCACGGAGGAGAACGGAGTAGCAAATAGTGTGATCTGGTCAAGAGAAAAATGTGTTGTGTGTCTGAGCCTAGAGCAGATAGAACATGCACTGACGCATGACATAAGCGATGTACATATCCACGCGTACTAATCATAGGTCAAAACTGCGCTAAATTTGGCTGAATTATTAAAAAAACAGAAGTGGTAAAATGAGCCATTCGGGAGGCGAAAGAGTCGGCTCTCCTTGGTGATGTGAGCTAAATGATCCGGCTCACTAAAAAGAGCCGGAATTCCCTTTCACTCATCTGAACATCTCTAAATAAAACGGATAAATACTCAAAAAATATAGAAAAACAAGACAAGGAAAACCCAAGTGTCGACCAAAGAGCGAGTCACGATGAGCTTTATTTATAAAATATGTGGTAATATGATGAGCTGCGTACAGTGATCACGGAGTATTTTTATGTAGGCTATCTATTTCTCCTTTTCTTTTCCTTCATTATCAGATTGTTATTAACACCACTCTAAAAGCTGTGCACACAGCCAAAGCGAAAAGAATATTTTTAATATTTTGAACTTGTGCGAAGAGTGATGGTCATGAAAATCGCATATCTCACGTGTCGATTCGCGCCCATCCCATCACGCTACAGGCCCCCTACAGCACCTCATGTGATTTCGCATCACGCCGCTGACTTTGCATGTAATTATATCGCGCAACAAATTAAATTCGCTTTTGGTGTGAACACAGCTTAACTCTTGTAACTACAAATGCTTAAACATATACAAAGAGCTCGTGCGTAAGAGCCTGGCAATGACATAATTAATTGCAGGCCGCTTATAATTGACTGGTGTTGTTCCCATTCCAATACCAGTATCGGAAAATGCTGCTGATGCTGCCAAAAATGCAGGTATCGGTTTGCCAGTCTGTGCACCAATCACATACCATGTGAGTTATTTGCGGCAAAATAAGAAACCGTACCCAGCTGTCCGACTGACCTTACATACCTGAAATCAATTTTTCTTTGCTGCCTAAAACAGTACTCAGGAAGCTCTGACCACTAATTTTAAGAGTGACGAATGTCAGCAATATTTTACACCGTCAAAGTCAAAGGAGATGAAGTGGAACCGTTCTTTAGGTGCTAACACTGGCGGACACAGGATGTTCGACAGGCAGGGGCAAAAACAGTGAAAAGGGCACCTATTGTTTGTGGTGGGGCACCAGCAAAAAGTTGTTGGGCAGTTTACCACGTTTTGTCCAATGGACGTGCACCCGAAAAAGTGCTTCATCATGTTTTTCTACCTCAGGGGCATTAAAGGGGACTTTTGTGGTGTTTTTTTTTGGTAAAAATTAGGGCACCAAGGGGGCCACTGCCCCCTCTGCCCCCCTTCTGAGACCGCCACTGGCATCAGATCACTACTCAGTGTCGCCATCCGCAAGTTTGAGTATCAAAAGCGTTATGGGAAGGAAAACGTGTCTATAATTAACATCTCCCTTACCGACTATGGGTCCATGTCTGATGCCATACTCAGCAAGCAGCTCGCTGATCTCCTCATCACTTTTCTCACTCAGAGACATCTGCAGAAAGATAAACAGACAGTTAATCACGTTGATAAAAACATATTGACAGACAGCTGAGATAGATAAACAGATGGGAAGATAAACAGGCACACACACAAACAGGTAACAGACTGAGGAGGGACAAACGGGAGGAGTAAAGAAGACTATGTGAAGTATTCTGGCCGTCAGGCTGCAATCCAGCTGGAAACTGAAAGTGACACGCTACCCAAGTCTTACTAACTCGAAAAGGTTTGAGGGTCAAAGTAAAGAGTGAGGCGTCGGACCCCACTTTGGTCACAAGCTCAGCAGTTTTACTGCTGCATGTTAACGCCACGGCAGAAGAGAGAAGGAGGAAAACACACTTCGCGGTATTTTTTTTTTTAATTCTCGCAATTAAACGCAAGAGATTAACAGCAGATGAGTTGAAAGGAAGTTATTTCACTTACCTCTGAAAAGAGACCAAAGAGTTTTGGCGTGAAATAGACGTCTGAAAGCGGGTCGACAATGAGCAGACTGCAGCAGCAAAGGAGTGGGTGTAACTTCTGGCAACATCTGCACGACGTGACGCGGTAACCGCTGATTATTATGGGCTACTACGAGTTTACGGTGGGGCGACAGTAAGAGTTCTGTCGGTAAATGCATGCTAAATATAAAATTAATAAAATTCCAGTATGTGCATATTAAGTAATACAGTGCATCATGTAATACCTGCATGTTTGTAACTATCAGGACTGGAACACGCAGTCCTCTTTGAAATACCATGAGATTCCTTTTACCTTTTTTTTTTTTTTTTGTAAACAAACTTTATTGAAACTGCATCAAAACACGTACAACCAGGCATCAAAACACCCGTTTACTTTCCACAACTTCCTTGTTAATAATTTAAAGTGCAATTTCACTTATTTATAAAACCATACTCCCTAAAAACAAACACAGCAGACAGAGGTTACAAAAAATAGCCTAATGAAAGTCAGATACAAATCAGAAGTCAAATTAAGATAAATAAAATAAAATGCAAATAACAGGCTAATATTAATAGACAGACAGATTTCCTCCTGCAGAACACTCACTGTATCGGTACATTTCTTGTTATTTATTCTTTGGATACACTCAAAATATTTCTTAAATTCCAACCAGAAGGGCTGAAACCGTGGACGAGATCTAGAGAAGTGGCTTTGTGAATGTGAAACTTCCTTAGTAGGTTCATTAAGTTAATTTAATACGGCTAATGTTGTTACAGCTTTGGCATCTTTTTTTTTATTGTATAGTTGGACTGGGTGTCAGAATAATCTTCCATTTTCCTCCAGAATCCTGCCGGGTAGAAGAATAGATGTATAACTGCCTCTGCTTCCTCTTTACGAAACTCACACACCAACACATTTTGAAACATATTTATCAGTGGAATAAATATGTATAATTTTGAACTGACCCTAAATTTGTTTGGAATAAATTTGTAAGGTAGGAGTCCCACTTTCTCCATCTGAAAGTGGGTAAAATGGGAGTTCCATACAAATTTACCTCTCTGAGAAATTTTCCCTATGCTTAAGAAGTGACCTCTCATATGCTTGTTAGTACATTTAAAACTGTCACTGTTTATTCCATTAACAAGAAGGGTATTTTCTGAGTGCTGTGACTCTTGTCTCTCCACATAACATTTCATCAACTGAAGAATTCCATTACTACCACTGTATACTCGTTATAGGAGACAGAGAAAACTTTAGTTTTATTTTATTTTTTTATTTTATTTGGAGAAATTCCTTATAAGAAGCTGAGCTTCATTGTTTTATAAAGCCATGCGATTCATTTTACATTAAGCTACTTTGAAACATCATCTGAACATAAAAACCCATCAGGATTTTGATCTTACCTTAAAGACAACTAGCTGAAGGCTTTTTTTGTGTCATTATATCTGGTAAAATCAGCTACTAATGATAAGATCCTCCTTTATTCACGACTCTTTTAAAATCTTAAAAACTACACATGGTTTCTTCCTGTGCTGTTTGACCAGCATCATTGTTTAACTCTTCTTAGGTCAGTCAAGTGGGTCTCATTAATATAAATTTAAACTTAATGCTCCATGGGAAAAAAAAACCAAAACAAAACTGGCAGGCTTGTGGTTCAGAGACGACTTTTGGGAGGATTCTCTGTCCCGCAGCGCCCCCTGGAGGTACAGAGTCAGTCTGACCAAATAAGGAGCTGAAGTTTTCCAGGAAGGGCGTTGGCCGCACACTTCAGTGATATACACTTTTTCCACTCACTGAAAGCTTCTGGGTATTTAACATGACTTCCATGCTCACTCTGTTCTTCACCAGAGTTGGAAGATAAACCTTCACATGTGGGTAAAAAATCTGTAGCAGTTTCCGCTTTAGGTTTTTAAGGTTTCAGCACTCAACAGGCACACCGAGTCCCTGCTAGAGTATCACTGAAATTCAGTTCAATGTATGTTTTGAATTTGTTGTGATTTCCATTCAGTGTGAATCAGAATATTTTCTCTTCAACGTTGAAAGAAGCAGAACAAAACAGCCATAAGATTGACAGAAAAATACTTAGACAACTTTATTGTATATCAAAATACTGTCTTACAACACTTTTAAAGCCTTTTTTATTTCAGACAAGATTTGTTTTTTTTGTTTGCTCTGAAAGCTAGATTACGCACAAAGCGAACTGGAGGGATGAAGGGAAGGGGTAGGTGGCGGCTGAAGGGGGTGAGATACAAACACTGAGCAGAAAACAAAGCAACATCTGTTCTCTTTTGCTTTTGGTCCACATGTTTTCAGGATGCGACAAACCACATCATCATCATCATCATCATCATCATCATCTTCAGCCCTCCTGTCCAGCACAACTTCCAAAACGTCCCTTTTTTTTTTACCATTTAGTTTATACGCAGAAGTTCCATCCTCAAAGGTGAACCACCACAAACACACCACATGCCACGTTGATCTTTTTCTGAATCAGAGCGAGTGTGTGTGTGTCCCAACCTGAAGAACATGCAGAGCACGTGTTGGTATCACACATTAAAACACACAAAAAAAAGCCTCGTCTCCCACCTGTGGCGCTGAGAGAGCATGTGTGAAACAAACCAAGAGTAAGCTATTGTGAAATGTGTATTTCCCTCACTGTTCACATATGTCGCCATATCTTTAATGTTTTTGTAATCGTTTTCTTTGCTCTAATCCAGATTACAGCTTGAATAACAGCAGTGCCTAAAACTTGATCAAACTAGCAGCAGGTAAAACAACTGGGTTAGTTACAGAGCATGATGAATTCCACATGCTGGAGTGGACTGGGCCAGTGCTGGGCATGTGTTGCTTATAAGTAAAGCCAGTCATGTGACTTTAAAAAGAACAAATAGAGGCCTTACATTTTGTGTCACAGTGTGTAAAGAGCAGGGCCCGACTGATATGGGATTTTTGGGGCTGATAGCAATACCGATATCAGGGAGTAAGAAAATTCCGAAATTTGATTTATCGGCCGATATTCCTTGTATAATATTTTAAATGTGGTTGTCAAATACACGTGACAGAGATGCGTAATGACGGCAGGAGCTCTGAAAAACTACTCCAACATCAGTGCACTGAACAGTTATCGCTTCACTTTTTACCAATTAAATAATGGACCGCCCTCTGCTGGACAAACTATGTGATTACACCATTTTAAATAACTAGTCCGAGCATTTTTTCCAGCCTTAAGAAACGGTTTTAATATCGGCACTGATCGGAGAACACATACACCGATACCGATATATCTGCATTAGGCCAATATCAGTCGATAATACTGGCAAACAGGTGAGTCAGTCGGGCCCTAGTGAAGAGCTTCTTTTTTCTTTCTTTACACACTTTTAAATATAAACCCATAGAGCAGGAGGGAGAATTTCTTCTGACACTCTTTGGTTCAAGTCCTGTGATTGCTAATAAAAACAGAATCCATTATTTACGTATGTAAGAGTAACTCTCCAGTGTAAACAGAAACCTTCCGTCCAATGCTGGGCTCAGTGAGGCCAATATCTGCTGCTGCTACGCAACGCTAGCTAAGCTATCCTATCATCTACACTAGTTCAGACATGTCTGCTAATGGCTGGCTTACAGTAATAAAAAGGTGCGTCTTTTTCCTCCCTACATTTACTAAATGATGTTATTAAAAAGAATCAATACAAGACATGGACTGCTGACCATAAAGAGAACATTCTGTGTCTACACTTGCATCTTTGGGAGATTCTGGCCTGGGTTACTTTTGAAAAGTTCACCTGTGGAAATTCACTGATGTCTGGCTGAGGGCAAACACTTAAGTGTGGGCTTGTTCTTTAGTAGGTTTAATAGTAAAAAAAGTAAGATGCGAAAAAAGCCAGAATCTGAATTTGTAACATGGAAGGGACTTGGAGCTGTAAACAATGATCAGTTAGACTCAGTTGTTTAAACAGTGGTATAAGTTTCTGATTGTAGAACTGGGTTTAGACAGTGATGTGGTAGGGGCTGCCAGGGATGTGTTCGTCTCCCCACTTGACCACCAGGATGTACTCTCCCTTCTCTTTGAGCTGGTAGCTGACATTGTACATGCGGTTGCCCAGATGTTTCACTAGGATCTCCTCACAGGGGACCTTGGGACCATCCACACCAACCAGGAGCATGTTACGACCTGTGGACGGACACAGATGAGTACATCAGTTTGTGATTGACAGGTTACTGTATGGACGACATCATTATTGGGGCCCTTTGGTTTCCATGATCATGGAATTGTGGGCAGAATAACAGCATCGGCCAATAAAATAGCAATCTATTGTAAAGCAAGGAATATTGACTGTAATTTTGATGAAATTCTGTTTTCGGAGAGCATGGAATATGAAAACACCACTCTCATTTTACAGAACATAAACATAAGAACAACATTTTTGAGTGATGGGGAACTTCATATTTTGGTGCCAAGCCTCGGAAGTGCTGTAACTGTGAGTCATATCACTGTCTATGAGAAATAATACTGTCACTTCAAGAGTGGAACCAGGCGGACAGAGAAAAAGCTCTATTTAAAAGGAGAAATAACCTCATCATGCTGAAGTGCTTAACTGCCCTATAAACATTGTAAATTAGGAAAACTCACTTGGTTAATTGCCAAATGGTTATAAAGTCACGGTGAATGCAAAAGATGTGTATAAACAAGTGACCCCCTTCACAGAGCTGCCTGCAACTCATTCAAAAATAAAGCCAACAAGCTCTCAGCTTCCTTCTTTTGGACTCTGATGCCTCAAAGGTTAAAACCGTCAAGACGGCTTCGTATTGTCCCTTGGCGCAGATTTGTAGGTCAAAGTGAAAGAAAATTTGAACTGATATACTTTGTCCCAGTTAATCCTCACAAGAACAGATTTGGCCCAAAAATGGTTTTGTTTTTTTTTTTGAAATGCTGTTTATTCTGTCAAGTTGAGCAGCTAAGTTGACAAACTTAAGAGCACACATGGCAGATTATTTGTAAGAGTTTTTAATCTTAAAATGCAGACCACAGCATGAACACTATCTTGCTCCTGTTTATATTCTCCAGAAGAAAACTGTATACGAGTATATTCATATAAATGCAAAATTGTATATATTGCTTCATTTTTATTTTACATAATTCCATCCTAATTTGAAATTTCTATGTGTGTGTAGCATGAAGCTGCAACAACTTATGTTTCATTGTGCAACTCTGTGTTGTAAAGTTTAATTACTGTGTTCGATCATTCATCTACAAATTCCAACGTATTTGCTCTCAAAAATCTTTGTCTATGCTCTGAATCTCTCACATCCCCAAAACTGCATCTACTGACATCACCATCATACACACCTGCTTTGCTGCAGTCCACACTGAAGCTGTTTTTCTGACCGATGAAGCCCTTGGTCAGGCCGAGGCCCTTGGCCACCACCTTGCTGGCATCTGACTGGGTGGGAACAGCCTGTTGAGAACAGCTGATGGCGCGGGTCACAGGGTCAACCATGACAGAGGAGGTTTCATGCATACTGTGGCTGGAAACGAGCTTGGAACCTGAAAGATGGAAAGAGAGTGTCAAAGAACTTGTGTTCAGACTAAAAGCGATGGACGCAATGTAATCACAAGAAACGCCAGTGTTGTTTCGCTTGATCATAACTGAATCGTAATTTTGATGATCACTTCAGCTGCGTCTTTTGAGCAATGCACACAGTCTGCTCATATCAGCTCGCTCAGAGGAGGGGGGGTGGGGGGGTGGCCACTCTGTCATTAATTTATAGCAGATTAAATCGTCATATCTGCACTATACCAGTTGTGGAGGTCCTACACAGGTTGGAATACTTAAAAACGTCGGGTGTGGTTAATAACATCATCTGGAGTCTGCTAAGGTGTGTTGCACAGATCCCTGTCAGCCACAGCTAGTGTTAGCTCGCAGCCCAAGGAGGAAGGAGGGCTGGTCATTTCCAATCTGAAACCACAGCCAACATAATCATTAACCAAGGCACAGTATCAGTTGTGTGAAGTCCCTGAAATATTAGAAACTTGCTCTGTGGTGTTCACACAGCAAAAGTTGTGTAGACCGCTGTGTCTAATTCAGTGTTTGTTCAGGTAAATTATAGCAATGTTCATGCTGTTGGGATGTCATTGACGTCGGGAGAATCTCAACACTGACTGGCTGTCCCAGCTCAGTGACATGCGATGTCGCCCGAAAAGGTCAGTATTTTGTATGAAGGTGATGGAGGCAACAGACGCCACATCCCACGATTCGCCTCGCATGAATCGTGAGACTCGTGTCGCCCGAAGTGACATTGTGTGTAATCTGGTCTTTGCATTGACTTTGTGTGTAATCTTGTGGCGTTCATTGCATTCATTGCTTTCGGCCTGAACACACTTTAAGTTTGCATTTTGAAATCAAGCCGACACATTTTGCTCGGCTGGAAAACAGAGCTCGTCCTCACCAGTGATCTTGGCTTTGAAGGGGCTTCCGACAATGTGGTAAGGGCCGCCATATTTGATGGAAATGAGATAGTTGCCAGGAGCCATTGGGGTGTATGTGACCCTGTAGCCCTCTGGGCACTCTACACAGTCCATCTTCACCTTGGAGGGTCCATCGATGGTCACAGCTAAAGCGCCGGGGCCTGCGTTGCTTGTGTTCACCACAAATTCACAGGCAGTTCCTGAAAGGCAAGCAAGACAAAGAAGGGAGGATTGAGGTGACGATGGAGATAAAGTGAAGATTTAGCAGGACTGGGAAAGTTGTGTTGAAATCAGAGACGGGTTGTAGCACGTTACATTTACTCCTTCACATTTACTTGAGTAACTTTCTGAATAAATCATACTTGTAAGAGTGGTTTTAATGCAACATTCTTTTTACTTCTACTTGAGTACATTTGTTCGAGGAAACACTGCTTTTACTCTGTAACACTGGGCTGTTCTGCTCCTTACTTTCATTTTACCCATTTTTTATTTAGAGAGAAGGAGAGAAAAAGAGAGAGAGAAGTGCAGCAAGAGGGAGGTGGAGCGAGATCAATTGGTGTTAATGAGAAAGCTGCTGGATCAGAGAAATAAAGAGTTATTTTCAAAAAGTTTACCAGCAATTGAGTGACCTGCAAATAAACCACTAGACCTCTGCAACCTTGTTAATTTTGATGGGCTATTTGTGCCAAATGAGCTGGTGTGTGAAGTTTGACACTATTGCATCCATTCTGAAAACACTGGGCTTTTTTTTTTTTTTTTTAAACACTCCTGTTTGCGGGCCATTTAGCAGGTCAGGCTGTCAGGAAAAGTCCCAGTGGTCCCAGTGGCCAGTTTGGCCTTGCCATAGTACCTGCACACTTGCCAATGGGCCAGATATTTGACATGCCTGATATCCTGCGACACTCGGACACACTGCCCGTGAGCTTGTGATTACATCCTTGAACGGCTCAGACACGCCGCCGTCGCTCATGGGAGTGCGCTCTCATAAGCAATGATCTCCAAAAACTGTCACAGACAGCAAGATCAGGGCCACAGTCCTGTAGTCTGAATCGGGCACACACTGTGTAACACACAGTAGCACCATGACCACCGAGACAAAATAGCCCAGACCTCACATTCAAACTATGGTAGAATTACAGACTACCAAAGTTTGCAGATTTAATTATCCTTTATGTTGTACCATATAGTGGTTCTTGTAAATGAATTTGCCTTCATTTGTGTTATTTTGTAAAGACTTAATTTATTATTGTTGTAGTTAAAGGGATATTGTTTGGCAATATCTGAATTTGCACATTGCTATTTTATGTTTTGTCCATTCAATGATGTTCATGCTCTGATTACTGAAACAATAAACCACAGTACTTAGCAGCTGCTCAGTACTTGAGTAGATTTTTCACTAAGTACTTTCTTACTCTGATGGAATTATTTGGATGACAATTTTTTACTTCTGCGTGAGTCATGTTATTCTAAAGTAACAATACTCTTACTTGAGTACAGTTTTTGGCTACTCTACCCCCCACTGGTTGACATTTACTTCTGCCCACTTTTCACTTTGATCTGTTCTGTTGCATGGAGGGACAGTTTACCTGTGGTGCCTCCCTCCAGTCCTGGTCCGTAGGCAGACACCATCCCTGGGTCTCCAGCCTGGCCTGTCTCTCCAACTCTGATCTTAAACGGACTACCGGGAATGTGACTTCCATTGAACTTCACATCAATTAGATAAAGGCCATTTTCTCTGGGGATGAAGCGGACTGCATACTTATCTGGACAAACATTGAGGAGGGGGAAGGTAAGGCACACGTGCATGTTTCAATGGCAGAATCAACATGTGAGCAGTGTGAGTGTGTCGCAGTCATCCTGCCGTTACCTTGGTCAATCTCTGTGACGCAGCATTCCTCCAGAGCTCCAGACGGGCTGTGGACCTTTGCATCGATCACACCCTTGGCCCCGTTCAAACTGACGGCAAATGATGCTGGCTGGTTCACCTTCAAACCCGACTCCTGCTCAACAACACAGACTCACACACTCAACACTGCATCACCATTATTTAACACCAGTTGACTACCTATCCAACATTTCCTCTGCTGACCACAAAAATCAGCAAGCTGTGGTAATACTGTCTCTAACTACAGAACTCATTAGGGGTGAAACGCTTCGCAAAATCCGCACTTCAGTTCGTATCACTGTTTTGGGGTCACAGTGTTTAGTTCCTCTTTGCATTTGTCTGTTTTTTTTCTAGATTTTTTTTAACACTCCAGAAATACGTCAGCATAAAATATGTAGCCCAATAACCCATCATTTATAGTTTTTTTTTTTTTTTAAGTTATTCTAAAGGACATGTCATACTCTGAAAGAAGGAGGCAGATTTGATTAGGGATGGAGGTCATTAATTTTTATTAGCAGGCATTATTGAGACTCCTTAACGATCCGAGTCTTTATCGATACTTTTCTGTTATTGTGTGGAAAGACGACACAACTAGCCTGTGTTTTTAACAGAGCTGGTTAACAGGTCATAACTGCATCTCTAAAATCTATTTTATATTGTTGGAAAAACAAACAAGTTTCTCATGCAAACAACTGTTTCTATTCATCACATCAAAAATCACCAGGTGTGTGGTCCCATCCTTAGCAGAAATCTACAGAGCCAGACTACAAACAAGAAGCCTCAAGATCTTAAAGGACCCCTCCTACCCGGCTAACTGCCTCTTTAACTTCCTCCCTTCTTACAAAAGACTGAGAAGCATTGAGACAAAAACTACCAGATTCCCGAGCAGTGCACACCCAGAGCAGTCCGTCTCCTCTGCACTTTAGATTTTGCACTTAGGCCAGTTGTTAGGTTTTCATCATGAAGCGCAGAACAGTTTTTATCACGCACTTACGCACTTTACCTCACAAATGCTGCTCTGTTTATTGTTTTATCCTTCTCTTATTCCTCTTATCCCTTTTTTATTCTCTTTAATAGGCCAGATTTAACAATATATGTATTTGTTTTTATCTTTGGAAGATATTTGAAGTGTTTATTTGTTGTGCCTGAAGCTCACTGAAACACATTCCAATTGACCATGTTGAAATGGCAATGAAGTACTGAATCTTAAATTAAGTTTCTCAACACAAGGGGGTTTTTTTTGTTTGTTTGTTTTTTACACTTAAAGACAGTCGAAGGTAACGTTAATGCACTTTGGCTTGAGTTGACTCCACTCTAGATATTAGGCCTACGTTACATTTGCACCCTTTGCACCAAATGGCAGCAGAAAAACAAAAAAAAAACTTTATGCAGTTACTGGCGCAAGGCTTATGTTGCGCGTGTCCCGAACTGAACAATACACACACGTGCCCCGAACCGTGACAAGCGAACTGAACGGGGCGGAATTTTTTCATGAACCGTTTCATCCCGGTAACACATGCTAATATTCACCTTACCTGGAGGTCGCTAACAAGGCTAAAGAGGAGGGCTGTGCGGCCAAGAGGCAGAGAAAGAAAATGTGACATATTCTGAGAATGAGCCAGTGTGCACTTTTCACAGTTTATCTGAGTTTAGTCATTTATTTTGTGTGTGTAAGAATGTGTGTGCTCCGTGAGAGAGGGTCTGCATGCAGGTGCATGCATGCAACATTCATGTTCATGTATTAGCCTCAGTGCTGAGTGGAGGCCCTTTCCCAAAAAAAGAAACGATAGATGCAAGATTCTGCAGAACAAAAACAGATGAGTCACATTTTAATCATTTATGATCTCATGTGTTAGAATCAGTTTGTAAGTCATAATGTTCCTGAGCGTCTCATCATTTCATTTTACCTTTAGCATTTCGTTTGAATGCTGCAGAACTTTTCATCTATTTTTAATCCATCTGTCAGTGTTGTGTGTCCTTGTGCGTGTGTGTACAGAAACAGAGAGAATCAGCCCGTCAGACCTCTTTAACCCTTTAGCACCCCGTGTCACTGTTAGAGGTGGTAGGCTGTTGGGAGCCTTTAGAATGAGGCACGAGAAACACACACAATCCTCTAGTTTCCCAGAAGCCTTTGCCCTGCCAAACAATGCAGTAGCAGCTGCTGATCCTCAGCCTGTAACTCTGAACTCTCATCATATGTTGAAATTCTAACCATTGTTGCCTGCATGACTCTGCTACATACTTGACTTACAACAAACCACTACACTTGTAAAACTGATGAATAAGACACTGTCATCTGCTTGTTACCAACTTCACACTAACAAAGCACTCATCAATTTAACTTCAAAACTTTCTTAAAGAACTTCTTGCAGGTCATTGTATGGAACAAGCGTTGACGATATAATGTCCACACCCAGACTCCTTCATCTGACATAGCACCAGAAGTAAAACTATGCTGCTGCTGCTGCATTGTAGGCAGTGCTCTGTGGCCTGGTGTGTGCGCACACGGATGTGTGTGTGTCTCAGAGCCTCACCTGAAGACTGGCAACAGTAAGGCGGCGAGCGTCATCTGACGGTGAGGCCACAGGGACGATGAAGGGGCTGTCGGGGATGTGCTCGTCGTTGAAACGAATTGAAACCTCATAGTCTCCTACAGGAGAACAGACTTCGTGTCAGAAAGCCACGAAAACAGTCGAACGAACATAATACAAATATGCAAAACAGTGACATGCCTGCACATACATATACAGACGGCATTTCTTCCAAATACAGACTTTCAAAAATTCACAACTGCCTGCATAGAGAACAAGGTCAAAGACAGACTTGCACCACCTCCACTAAATCATTTCATTAAACAAAAAACAAGCAATAATGCCTCTGCAAACTGCAGCACTAGAGCCGCCACTAGGGGTGACTGCGTGGTACCTCTTAGGCGGACCACCTTTGCTCCAAATGTGTTGTCATACAGAGGTAGTAAATTATAGAACAGCCTCCCACTCTCAGTTATGGAGAGCTCTAGCTTTGCAGTTTTAAAGGGTTGTTTGAAGGTGTGGCTCAGAGCAAACCAGACATGCAACAATCATGTTGAACCACTTTTTTTTTTTCATGGGTACTGTGTATTGTATATCATGGGCATTTGTGTGACCTAGCACTCGGCTCACACATAGCACTTTGTATCTATGTGAAATTAATATTATGGGCTCCTGTGCAATACAACACATAGCACTCGGGGATAATTTGATTATATGAGCGAGTCGCGCAAATTCTTTGCATATTGTTGTTTCTTCCGTTTCTTCCTTTTGTAACTAATGTTCTGATTCTTATTACTACAGTATGTTCAAACCTTATGTTTTGTGTGTGAGGTTATGTATTCCTGAATTCTGCCTGAATACTGTAAGTGCACTAATACCAAACTGCCATAGGGCAGAAAACAAAACTTAACGATGCATAGTCATCATTCCGGCTCATATTTTATGGAGAAAACGTCCTCTGCTTTTCCCTCTGATGTCCTACGACTGCTCTGTCTGTCTGCAGCCTTTCATTTAGCGGAGCTGTCACCAACAACTACCCACTGCTGCAGCTGCAGCTTCGGTCTGCAGGCAGCCATGTTGCTTTCAGGAACCTCCATTAGTCACAGAGTTTAGGCAGAGCAGTCGTAGGACATCAGAGGGCAAACTAGAGGACATTTTCTCCCTAAAATATGACCTGATTTTACTAAAATTGCTGTTTTGTGCAACATATTAACGCGCATCATTACGTTGTTGTTTTTTTTCGAGCAGTGGGTCGCTGTCTACGTTACACAGTGTTCCTTTAAGTCAGACAAGGACAAGAATATACTGTATGTATATAGTACAGAACAAAACAAATGACAGCATCAAAGAACATATAAAAGTTTAAACTGCATTCTCAGCCCTGAGGGTCATAGCCTGTTCTCTTCTCTCACCAGGCTCCTGTACGATGTAGGACACTCCACTGGAGCCATCTTTACGGTCCTCGAAGGCAATTTCAGCCTTACTTGGCCCCTCCACAGCAATGCTAAGACCTCCGGCTCCAGCCTCTCTCGTCCAGATACTGAACTCAGCTGCACACAACACAAGGGGCCAAAGCAGAGTCAGGCACACTGCGTAACATAACGCACAGCAGCATGTACACACGAATAACCCCACCAGCACACCAACCTGGTACTCCAGCCTCAGCTCTCTCCAAGCCCGGCCCTCCAGCACGAACCTTATGAGAGCCGCCCTCACCCAGGGGGCCCACTGTGAACTGGAACGGGCTTCCAGGCACATGCACACCATTGTACTTCACACATACGGTGTGCACGCCCGTCTCGGTGGGGACAAAACGAATGCAGTAGGTGTTGTTCTCTCCCTCCATGATGTCAGCCTTGTGAATCTGTCCGGACGGGCTGGTCACCTGAGCCGTCATGTCTGCTATGCTGATCTCTGAAGAGACAAGCAGACAGATGTTTGGGTCACCGACGACACCGTTGTCGACCGTGTTGCTTAAGTTTTGTGTAATAATGGAACTCCGTCTGAACTCTCTGATGTTGGCGTTAGCTAAAGCTAGTCAGTGTTGGGCAAGCTACTTGGAAAATGCAGTGAGCTAAGCTACCAGTTACTCTACATCAAAATAAAGCGTCACGACTTTCAAGCTATCCACAGACAAATGTAGCGAGCTAAGCTACAAGAAAATGGCAAAAGCAGCTTGCTATTTGCAAAGCTACTTTTAATTTGGCTTGTTTTTCACTCCATGTCAAAACTGTCTCAGCGATTGGAAAAACTGTCAGCTGAACAAAAAGGCACAAAAATGTTACATTGAACTGTTTATTATAAGATGACAGACTTAAATTTAAACTATCTGGCTGCTTCTGTTATTAAAAACAGACTTCCAAAATATATTTTTCAGTCAATAAAACCATTACAAATAAAAGTAATATAAACAATAAAAATAACAGACCTAATTTTAAAATTATCCTTTTTTTTGTCATTCTCTCTCTCCTCTCTACATACTTAATACTGTTTTTTGGCTCTCTAGCTCTTTTCTTGGCCATTAACAAACATGGAAAGGCACCTGAAGGACACGTCAACACTTCGCTAATCAGAGTCAGAGTAGGGCGGGTCTTGCCATGAAAAGCCAATAGCGAAACAGCAGGCACAATAAACTGCAGGATTAGCGTGTGGCGTCATAAGGAAGTGCGTCCCTCGTCCACATGCCTCAGTGTGGAGCTGGCGTCAGTCACATGACTTGTCCTCAGTTTCATTGCCCCTAGATTCATCTAGACCTCTGCAGAAAAAAGTCTGCTGCACTTCAGAGCTTTTCCTGGGAAAATGGCTTGTGGCTTTAGTGGACGCTGCCAAACTACTCGCTCAATAAATCAACTTCACTGCTGAAAAGTTATTTGACTCAGAAAGTAGTGACGCTACCTCCATGTTAATGAGAAACAGCGTTAAGTTAGTAACGGCACTACCACCAAGCACTGAAGCTACTTTATATACATCGTCATACCAGACCAAGGGACACTGGAGCAACGCAACCTCTGAGTGACCTGAATTAAGCAAGTATGTTTTTACTCATGAAAACAACTTTTAATTTTGAGAGAGGGTAGTGGTCTTGTTTTGAGGTCCCGCTCAGAAAACAGTTTGGTAACAGAAAAGCACCTGAAAAGACAAACTGTGTCCCAAGGTGGACTTTGACTTTATACCACCACAGAGCTGTAAAGTCATTACTTCCTGTCATCGTCACCTGGGATCTTTAGGCTGAGGTCACACTGGCTGCCGACGTTGGCGACTGATGCTGCTCTCCTCTTCCTGGTGATGCTCTCCTTCATCCTGCCCTCCCCCGTCACCTTCACCGTGAACGCACTCCCTGTGCACACACACACAATCATCGATTCAGTTTGGTAGTTCAGAACAGCACGGCTGTGCTCTGTAATCTCTGGCTATCATAAGGCAAACACCTGGCACATGTTGGTCAGCGAACTTGATGTTGATGATGTAATTTCCTGGTTCAGTGGGGCAGTAGGTGACCTTACAGGTGCCATCCTCCTGGTCCTCAGTGTTGATATCCACTTTACTGGGCCCCTCAATGGACAGGCTCAAGCCGCCGTAGCCTGAATGGATTAAACATGAGGGCGATAAGGAATGTTCAATGTGGATAAGAGAAAAACTACAAACAAGTAGAAATATGTTTATCAAGCCTGTACCTGCTTCACGAGTGTCGATGATGAACTTGGCCGGTTCAAAAGTTTTGGCCTCGCTCAGGCCCTGACCACTCACACGCACACGGCTGGCATCACCGATCTCCGATTGGCTGATCATAACAGAAATAGGGCTGCTGGGAATGTGGCGACCATTCTTCTTGATGTTCACCAGGTGCTCTCCAATCTCCTTGGGAACAAAGGAGATGCCTGCGGCGGACACATGCATAAAAATAGGGCACAGAGTTAAAACAAAGATTAAGAAGATGAAACAGCTTTGAATGATCTTTTCAGTCGATTTCTCCACATCAGCCAAAAACATGTACATAGCTGTAGTTCTCCTGACGGTGCCCTTTCTACAGGGACAAGAAACGATTCTTGGCGTTTGTGGCTTTGATGATGAACTGTGTGGTGGAGATACAGGGGAAATCAGAAAATACTAAAATGGTCGTGGACGCTGCGAGAGGATTTTTCGATATTGTGGAGGAGGACCAGGATGCTGCACTGAGGGAAGAGTTTGGAGCTCAGCAGTCAGCTGGAGCGAGGGAGAAGAATATAGAGGACAGTAATGAAGTAAATATTTTAAAAAGAGATGATGAATGAATCACACAGAAGATCTAGCAGATTTAGTTCCAGCAGACGGAGGTAATGCAACTTATGGATGCCAACCACTGTTTGACAGCTGGAGGTGGTCCCTGTTTGCCGTACGCTGGCTGCCCACTCCTCTTAGGGTTAGACTTCTTCTTCTTCTGTCTTTATTGGGACCTGTCACTGACATTATGCTCCTCCTAGTACCTTAAAGTGCAAAACTCACCGCTGCTGGAGGACACGGGGCAAAACAGACACGCCCATTGCTCTAAACTAGAAGCCCCCCACTGGCTGCAGCTCGGCGCACGTCGTTGCTCGAAGCCACATCGAAGCACATCAGGCTGCTGTCCTATTTCTAGCCTCCCCGCCCCTCTCCCAGCCGCTTTGCTTGTGCTTTTTTGTTTGTGCTTGCCCAACAATCTTTTTTTTTGTTTGCTTGTTTTTTTTCAAGATATTTTTTGGGCTTTTGTGCCTTTATATACAGGGCAGCTGAAGAGTGGACAGGAAACAGGGGAGAGAGAGGGGGAATGACATGCGGCAAAGGAAAACAGGTGGAATCGAACCCAGGTCCGCTGCGCGAGGACACAGCCTCTGTATATGGGGCGCCTGCTCTACTGACTGAGCCACCGGGTGCCCCCCGACAATCATTTTTTGGCGAGATACCTGCCCCTGTGTAAATAAGGTTACCTCATCAATTGTTAAGTATTAACAAGCACTGTTATATAACTGTTAATTAAACAGCATGTTCAATGATAGAACAACTTACAGTGAGGCCGGCCTCCAAGAGAAAAGAAATGTTAGGTGCACATGGAATAACTAGGCCTACCGTCTTTGTACGCTCACGTTTTCCCATGTGGTTAAGTTTGCTGTAGCCTGATGTTAAAGTGCGACACTGACGTCATTTTGTAGGACAGTTTTTTTCCAGTCTGTGAGATGGATTATCCGAAATCCGTGGTCAGCTGTGCTTTCCTCAGAGTTCACCCTGCTTACAGTTTAAAGCGCTTTGGTGACATAATCAGGTAAGCACCATGATAGCCTACTTCCTTTATGCTTTGTGCAAACTGATGCGGACGTGAAGCGTCAGCAGCCTCTAGGTTTAGATACTTTAGCTGACATATGTGACAGTGCAAATCATATAAAAGTTATTTTCTGAAGTTAAAAGACGGAGTGCTCATCTCCCTCTGTGTTTTACTTTCAGGTGTGCCAATTAATTCATAAAAATATGAAGAGGAGTACATAGCACACTGTGGGGATGAGACGGCGCTTTCTCTGCTCCGCTCCTCTCCTCTCATAAAAATCAATTAATCAATCAATTTATCAGCAGCAGTCAAAATGCAACAGTGGGGGCGTGCCACTGCAAAATGAATATACAGCAAACATTGGACTGTCATCCGAGGGTGTTATTTTTGCTAAATAAGCAACAATTTTGATGTGATGTCTTGTC
>JAQLOL010000002.1:1183317-1195377 GCA_029783665.1 Naso thynnoides
TTTCAGGTGTGCCAATTAATTCATAAAAATATGAAGAGGAGTACAAAGCACACTGTTGGGATGAGACGGCGCTCTCTCTGCTCTGCTCCTCTCCTCTCATACGTCCTGTGCCGTGGAGCCAGCGAGCTTTGCGCTGAGCTTAACTCGACCCTCCACCTAACCATAACTTTTTCCAACCCTAACACTAAAACCAAGTCATAACCCTCAAACTTTGATTTCAAGTTGTAGGTCCACACAAGCTTAGTAAGCTCCCCGTTTCCAGACCTCACAGATACAGTAAAACAGACAACACAAACACACAAGCGCAATTGCACATGCACACACACTCACCAACATGTCCATTACGGAGCATCTTCAGCAGACAGGGCTCCTCGCGGCCTGAGGGCGTGGTGAGAGAGGCGGTCAGCTGGCTGATGTCAAGCTCTCCGATGTCGAGGGGGATATCTGCAGCTGAGCCCACCTTCAGATGGGACATCCTCATGGAGTCATCACCTGAAGACGCAGCAGCGACAGGACAGTTAGGGTGCGCACTGTGACGCCACAACACACTCCGAGGAGAGAAGATACGATATGTCCACGGTTCCCAAACGTGTCTGTCATGCCTCCTGACGTGTAATTTAATACATTTTATCTACTAGTGACCGCCTGCGGAAAACCAGAAGGCCTAACAAAGGTTAGTTAAACTTGAACCTGTCTGCCACAGGTTGATACACAAATGGCATAACCCTCTACTGCTTCACTGGACAGCAAACAAATAAGCAAGATATGTTCTTCATGTATTTTATAATTGCGTGATTCGTCAGCGGCTGTCATTTTTCCAGATAACAGTTATGAAAGATCTGACAGTAGATGATTTTACCAGTAATTCTAGCAGAGAAGGGGCTGCCAGGGATGTGCTTGTCATTGTATTTAACCAGGATGCTGTAGTCTCCCGGGAGGACGGGCAGGTAGGACACAGTGCAGGTCCCATCCTGGTTATCCACGCAGCTGATGTCGGCTTTGGATGGACCCTCAATAGCCAGAGACAGACCACCTGCAAGAACATGACATGAACAGACATGAGATTTCATAAGTAAAAAGGTAATTTTGTCACCACAGAGTGTATCTGTGAGCTCTATGTGTTCATCTGCATACCTCTATGTGTTGTGACAGTGCATAAACCAAATATTGATGTGAAGATGCTGATGAACTGCGCTTGTACAGAACGAATCCTTTTCAGGAAGTCGAAACTGAACTGCTTCAAGTGCGTGGCGTCACCAGCTGTCTGTGTGCCCGCTAGCTTGGCGACTATTAGGATGTGAACAATATGTTGACACAACGACCAATTTCAGACAAGTGCTCAAGTTGACTCTAAAAGTAGAAATTTAAAAAAATCTGGGAATGGAAACTGTCTGTCTTGGAATAAAACTACAACTTTTTTCTCTGCTGTGGGCTTAGTTGTGAATAGGCATCGCACTCGCCTCCTCCCATCTTATGCACAGCGCTGTCCCCGCCCGCCTCACCCTGCCTCTCTGACATGCTCTGACACTGTGCTCTGCTTCACTATTTCCAGTGTGAACAAGTTGGTAGATAAGTTAGAGATTGCTCCAATGAAGTGTTTTTCAGGTGTCACTGAAGGAAAGTTAACTCTGTTTAGATTTCCTAAAGAGACAAGCAGCAGACAGAAGTTGATAGCATCTCTGTTTCCTGGCCGACAAAAGAAAAATATCTCTGTTTGCATTTATTCACGGCACTTCCTCAACATGAGCCCCGCAGTGAAGTGGGTTTCAGGTTGGATATTCGACAGTAAACTAATGCTTGCTGCTGGATCGGGATATCTAACGTGAAACTAACTTCACAGCTGTGCGGTGCAAAACTGGAAAAATGCATTAACAAGAAGAATAACATCTAATCAGTGTCCTGCCTGTGTTTATTTTGTGTCAGTAATTGTACAAAAGTTGTTGTGAGTACAGCGGAGCGGGCACTGTTTGCACTTACTTTCTTTTCACCACCACAACTCTGTCGCAAAAACAACTGATTTGTCGACTCATGCCTCCAACATGTTGACTTCCAAAATAATGAGTTGCTCACAACCCTAGTGACTATAGTCAGGCCATTAAAGTTGGAGCAAACTGATGAGTGTGGCTTTGTTGCAACACTGATAAGGTTGTACATACAGTACAACAACCAGATCCAGTTGCTCTAGGGTTGTGTGTATATAAGTTTAATCACAAGTGCAAAAACTATGTGCACTCTGCTCTGGTGCTCATTTGCTTGGCATCTTTTCTTGGCTGCACGTTCATTAATGTTTGGTGTTAAGCTCTGAAAGTGTGGAAACTCTGGGGATGGAGTGAAACTGAGCATCAGTGAGACGACTCCTGTGGGAGGTTTTGTACATTTTCATCAGAGAAAAAAAGTGGCGTTCACAGCTCTGTGCTTCCGTACATGCAGAGCATTCGAGCAGCTTGTAAGTCGAGTGGGGGGCATCGTTTCAGGAATGAACCGAGAGAACTGCGCAGCACCGACAAATCACCGTGCGAACCTGGTGCCAAGTGTTCAGTTTATCGGTAAAATGCACAACTGCGAACACAGCCACAGAGACCTGGCCTGCCACGGTAGGGCAACACGGAAAATGACCCAAGTTTTCTTGCTTTTTCTTGTGATCATGCGGTCCCTTCCCTGAAGCTCAAGCTCCGTAGTGTGTGCGCGTTATTGCCTGCCGCTGCGTGGGCCACTTATGTTCGGCATATGATATTACCTCACAGACCAGAGATAATGTACTACAGGCCGGACCTGACCCGCGTGCCTTGAGTCTGACATAGTGCCCTAGATTCACCGCGCTTGGGATAAACCTGACCTGAATGTAATTTTCTTGTAATTTTCTACACAGGCTGCTGCACACAGTCACGTGTATACTTCTATATGACTGCTGCTACATACCCTCTCCAGCATCTTTGGTGTCAACAGTGAAGACAGCAGGCTTGTTGACAGTTCCATGGATGAGGCCAGGGCCATAGGCACTGACATTACCACTGTTCACATAGTCGACAAAGAACTGCAAGGGGCTTCCTGTGGACACAGAGAGAGAGGAAGACGGTGATTTTTTGTATCTCTTTATATTAGAGTCTACTCATGTCTCCAGCACGTCTGCAAACACTTCAAAGGTGAGTCTTACCAGGGATGTGGATGCCATCATACTTGATGTACATCTCATGCAGGCCGGCCTCAGTAGGAGCGTATTTGACAGTAACAGTGCCGTCCTTGTTGTCAGCGATGTCAGGCTTGGCCACCTTGCCCGATGGCATTCGAACCTCGCCTTCAGCAAAGAACACAAACACACAGTGAGTGAAATCCTCCTGGCAGAATGGGGTTACAGCTGTTTGAGATCATCACAGTGCAGACTTGTTAATGTTACCTGTGATCTCTCCCTTCTGGATGGTGAATGGGATGACTAGGTCAAACGGCCTCAGCCCCGCCACATCCAGACCATTCATTCCCATTGCTCTGTCTGTTGCCTGGGAGACAGAGGGCAGAGGTCAGATACGCTTTCTGCGAAGAGGCTGCGGTTACAGTAACAGTGTATGCCTCAGATGCAATCAACAGTGCAGGACAGAAGGGTAAAAGCTTCCAAACACCGACAAACAAAATGGGATGAGACAATCATGAGATGAAATGATTGACGATGGAGACGACAATGGTGATCATGCTCAGGATGATGACACCAACACAAACTGCGAGAGAGAATGAGATGAGGACAAAAACACTGGTAGGTCAAGCCAGAATGAAGGAGTTAGCCATTTTGTAAATGTGGAGCTGCTGACACGACCACATTGATGATTTTCAAAATGGCTGCTTTTGTCCCTGAGAGAGATGGCAGGGAGCACTGATGAACAGATGGGCTGCACGATGATTTAAAGAAAAGATTTTTTTTCCCCCTTATTGATAGCAAATATTAGCTATGTGCACGAATAAAAACTTTTCAAGATATTTGTTATTGTGCAGGCAGCTCTGTTTCACTGTCCATGTGTTTAAGGAATCCTGTTAATGAGGCGGTGGGAGTGACAAGAGTGAAAAAGCCCCCTTATAGACGAAACACCTGCAATGAGAGACAACCGACACTGATGCGTTTGATGAGGTAGATGAGAGAAAATGGGTTACAGAGGAAGCTGAACAAAATTGAGCTGAGAGGGACGAGAGAGGCTGGAGGCAGAGGTTTTAGGTACCCAGGGCTGTTGAGCGTAGTACTGGGGCATTTGGGTCTGCTGCATGAGCTGGTCTGATGGAGCTCCTTCCAGCGCCTGAAGGGGGGTGGGAGATGGTGAGGGAGAGAAGGGAGAGGGAGAGATCACAGGTAACATTGGGTCGGGGTGGAGAGGGTAGAAAAGGATGGAAGGGATTGGAAGGGGATGAAACAGTAGCCAGAGTAATTAAGAAAATGTCTGACGCCACCTGGAGCCAATCATGAAGCTTCTGTGGGGAGGAACAGTGTTGAGTACCTTTGGTCCTTTCAGCATCACTCACTCAACTTTTACTCCAAAGAAAAACAGAACTACGTGTGTCTGGCTGCTCTGTTTGTTATCTGAGTTCATCCAAGTTGTACTGCCGGTAAAAACCTTGTAATCGCTGGTCACTACCCAGGGAAACACATTCCTCATGGAGCACTACATCCTCAGTCAACATCAGGCTAGACTTACAGCAAACAGAAGCAACATCTCAGCTGCTACCTCTCAATGGTGAAATCACTGTTAGGGAAGATTCCAACCTCAACCTGACCATCATACAATTAGTCCGTAGCCTCCACATGATTAGCTAGTTCCACCGTAATATCTACATTCCTTCTGACAGCCGTGGAAACATGACACACACATTTTATTTATACGCATTATATGCCCTGGAATTTTCAGTCTTAGGACACAGAGAACAGGAACTACAAGAGAGGAGATCACCACAACACAAGCGTGATACAAAGTAAAGACAAACATGCTTTTACAGAAAAAGTTGTGATTTTCCACATGAGTAAGATGTGTGTATCACTGGGATGACGTCCCTCCACTCCTACTTCTAAAAGTCATTCACTACTACACCAGTGACGTCTGCGAGAGCTTGGCTGAATCAGAGAGAGAAACTTTTTTATCAGACAACATGTTACAAAAAGACTAATTGGTGGAATGAAATGGTGGAATTTGACAGGAACGTTATCAATGAGATCGTCTTGAACGGTGATCCTGTATGTTTTAAAAGTGACAATCATCGCTGGTCAGTCTAATGCATTAGTCTACGTGCTGCCTGATTTGTGAATTCATGCATTTTCAGACGGGCTGTTCCAATATCGAGTGGGCACCACAGAGATTTTTTGAATGTGGGCTACGGGCTGCAATGACAGATGGCCCAGACAAGAAGGCCGGCTGCAATGAAGGATTTTTTTATTTTTGTTAATAGTCTTTTTTTTTCACATTCTGGGGCTGCCTGCCCATTGGTGGGCCAGTCACAACAGACAATTTTAAATAGATGGACTGCGGTGAGACACGGCATTAGGCAAATATACATTTTTTTTCACATTGCAATGGTTGTACAGCCCACTAGGTGGCCCGGCCCATCTGGCATTTGCCAGATTTTACAGTTACCAGTCTGAGCCTCTTTATATGCTGACATCTGCATTTAGTTGTCACATGTGCTTTTACTTGTTTTTGTAAAACTGAAGATCATTACTAGAATTATCATATGGATTTGCTTGTTTGTACTAACTATGACAATAAACATTGCCCTTGTTTTTTTTTAAACCTATGACAGATTTTTAAAAAATTCTGTTAAATTTTTGAAGTACAAATTAGCAACAGCTGTAACGAGCAGTTAAAAATGTTACACAAATGTAAAAAGAAGTTTAATTGTGTTGATAATATTAAAGTGTATTGCCAGGATGTAAAATACTGTGTACTTGTTTGAATGTTAAATGTTGTAAGATTTAAAAAAATCTTACAGCAACACTGTAACTTCGACTGCAACCCATTGCTTTGAAAAACGAAACTTAACGATGCATGTTAATACGTTGCACAAACAATTTTAGTAAAACTGGGTCATATTTTATAGAGAAAATGCCTGTTGGTTTTCCCTCTGATGTCTTACGACTGCCCTGTCTGCAGCCTTTTATTTTAGCGGCGCTGTCACCTGCAACAACACACTGCTGCAGCTGCAGCTTCAGTCTGCAGGCAGCCTACATGTTGCTTTCAGGGACCTCCGTGAATCGCAGAGTTGAGGCAGAGCAGTCGTAAGACATCAGAGGGAAAACCAGAGGACATTTTCTCCATAAAATATCACCAGCTTTTACTCAAATTGTTGTTTTACGCGACAGATGAACGTGCATCGTTAAGTTCCGTTTTTCGAAGCAGCAGGTCTCGGTCAAAACTACATGATGTTGCTTTAAGTTGAGCTGTTGTTATAGCTTGATTAAGCCATTTAATTAGACTACTGTCCTTGTTTCTGTATACGAGCGCGGAGAAGGAATCAATTTATTGTCCGACTCCACTACAGTAGGCGGCGATAAGCCCTGTTTAGCTGGTTGCTATTTGACCTTCTTCTGGTTAGCAAAACAAACTACAAATGAGTTAGCAAGCAGCTAGACTAGCGAAATCTTTGTCGAATGATGAAAATGTGGACAAACTTACAGATCTGTACACTTCATATTTCTGCTTTACTTTTGGTACAAATTCGATGCACACTTACGGGATTCTTGTTTTCTTACTGGCTTTCTTATACAATTTATGCTGCTTAAGTTTGAGTCAAAGACTGCAGAGGGAACCACTGATCATGTGCAGTTTGCTTAGGCCAGTCCGAGTCTGGCTGAGGCGTATACATGCAGGAGTAATTCAATTTCCAAACGCTTTATCTGGGTGTGACACTACAAATTGACATAAGTTGCGGGTGACGTGTTCTCATCCAGATAGTCTCTAATTATCTGTGTTTATGTTTCATCCACTGACTGTTTTCTAGTTAACTGTCAACAAGGTGCTGCAGTAAAAGTGCACGTATGCTCAGTGAATATACCCTGTGAGGTTGCGATGTGTATCACTTACCGTGACTTGGAAGGGACTGTTAGGGATGTGCTCCCCTCCAAAGCGGACGCAGATGACATACTCGCCAGGCTGCGGCGCCGTGTAGAAGATGTCAAAGGTTCCGTCTTCATTTTCGACAACGTCCACATCGAGTTCTGCCCCCTCAGGTGTGCACACGCTGCATGTGACCTTGCCTTTTCCAGCAGCCTTGGCGTCCACTGTGATGACGGTCTGTTCACCAATTTGGATTGTCGGGCCAACGCCGGCACCTTGAGGATCCAAAAAGAAGGGTTAGGGTTGGAGATTTAGATTGTTTTGTTGTTCAACAGAAAAACAAACAGGCGCACATCCTTTCACACACAAAATATTCTGCATGCACATTCCACAACCATGAGACCAGGTGAAAGATGGATGAGATCTAGTCATGTTATTACCATCTACTGTATGTTGTTACCGATGACTCATTTGTTATTACTGAACAGTTTCCATGTAGAACTGAAAGCTAGATTAGCCATTTCCAACATGCCATCCAACCTACTCCGTTAGTCTATTAGTTTGTCCAGTAAAAATGTAAAACAGAGGCAAACAGTTATGAGAGAGGAAGTGAAAAATAAGATGAGACCCATGAGGGGGGAGAAGTAGAGAGTAAAAAAAGTAACAGAGAGAGAGACACAGAGAGAGAGAGAGAGGGAGAGGGAGAGAGAATGGGAGATCCTCCTTAAAGTCGGTGCCACTATCCTCCATGCTGACAGAACAGACAGAGAAGTTAGAGTAGTTCCTCTACATTGTGAAATCGATCTTACCTAAACCGTGACCGCCGATTGAGACTGATAATAGGAACGGTGAGAAGCAGGGGAGCAAGAAAACAAAAGTGACAAAAGACAGTCAGGTGGGGGTGGGGGTGGTGGGAGACAATAACTGTGCTCCAAACACTTGGATGAAAACAAATAGTGATGGTGGAGTGTGAAGCGGGATGGGGTGGGGGGGTGGGGGGTGTCTGTGTGTGTGTGGAGCGGGGACTAGGGTCAGGGGGAGCGTAACTGAGGAGCACAGCGTGAGGAGCACAACATAACAATGCATGAAAAATTAGATATGAGCAGCAGATACGCTGAGGGAAAACATCCTGAATGGTTGAGCTTCAACAGTTTTCTCATCTTACAGGAAAAAGATCAGGCTGAGTGATGTTGTATATTGGGATATTATGGTCTGTGATATCTGTAGCTGTCGCACATCACAGCTTGTGAAAAAAATTCATTTTGACGAATTTAGGGCTGTTCACTTTTCCACCAAAAATATGCAGGAAATAAATCAGTTCATTTTGAAAGGAATTGAAAAGTGAGTGAAAATCAGATAAACCTAAACAACACAACAGTCAGCGTGTTGACATGGACAGCAATATCCTGATGTTAACCCAGTTAAGTAATTTGAACAGGATATTCTGATTACCTTCACGACAATAAGGTCATATTGAGGTTAAGTTGTGGAGTATTATTCAGGTTCTTGAACACATGCAAACACCCTAATCGCACTATGAGGTCTTGTCGGCGTTTTTTTTGGTGCAGTTTGCCACACACGCTTATTCTAATCAAGTCCAGAAGTTAATACTAATGGACACAGAGCTGATAATTATTCCTGCCAGACTAATGTCTCTATAACGCCTTGAAAGCACAGACCGTTTCCATCGAGACAAAGATTATAGATTGACAGCACCGTGTGCCGCTCTCTCACTTGTTAAAAGTCAATCTAGCTCGCCCCGCAGACCTCTATCCCCACCTGCAATCAACTTAAACAAATAATAATCCAGCTAGATTATCCAAACAATATGGCATTCTTCAAAAATACAATTAAAATGTCAACGAAATGAATCAATGTTTTGGTCTACAAATCTAAAGCAAAAAAACAAAAAACACGATAGACAGGTAATTTTTGGCATGATTTCAGAAATATTCTCATGTGTGCCACTTATAATAAGTACAAACTGTTGCAGCGAAGGTTTTTCTGCATTAAAAAAAAAAAGTGTCATAATCAATCAGAGGCACTAGTCACTCTGAGGACATAATGTGGGTGTTTGTAAAATTCCTGAGGGAAGTCCTCAAAACTCCACCTGTGTCACATGAGCCATTCTTTCTTAACGGGATTATGCTCTATACCATGTGAATTGAAATATGACTGGAATACTCTACAAGAAACTCCTGTAAACAGCTTAATCAAAATATTGTCTTATTTAAAATAAGGTCATTTTTCAGGTTTTTGGAGTCCATGTTAACATACTGACTGTGTTGTTAAATTTGACTTTGTGGGGGGGGATAACCAGCAGTCCATTTGTGTTTATTAAGACACTATAGTAATCATCTTCTGTTCTGCACTGTTGCAAGAGGACCTTTCTTTTTGTAAAATGTGGCCAACAGCAGAAGGAATCAGCAACATAAAATATATCTTGGTGCATTAAATATACAACTTAAACCCATTACTCATTGGCATATATACAGTAGAACAGAGGAGAAACTGACCAACGATACAATACAGTGAATTTTTAGTCGTGCTAATTATAAGTAGTATAAACAAAATGTTTGAGTACAATTTTCCAAATATCCTCACTATGCCGCGTGTATGTACATTGGTCTAACGGTCCTGTACACACCTGTGACTGTGCACTTGCTGGCGTCTCCGGTGGGCAGGGCCCTGATACGGTAGGGTGAGTATGGGATCTCGTCCCCTCCGTACTTGATAAGAATGGTGTATCTGCCAGTCATGTCCGGCACATAGGACACCAGGTACGTCCCATCATGGTTGTCACGGATGTTGGCCTTCTTAGGCTTCCCCTCTGGGTCCTGTGAGGGGCGGAGTTATCAACGTTTCAAAACAGTTACAAAAATTATTAGTGTTCTTTTTTATTATGTGTTAAGCAAATGCGAGCACTCACAGTGATCTGCACTGCCAGCAGTCCCTCGCCTGCATCTTTGGCATCAATGGTGAACTCGACGGGCAGAGAGGCCGGCACCCCGGTGGTGTTGAGGCCGGGTCCACTGGCACGCACCTTGCTGGCATCATGGGTGGGGAGTACCTTCAACTTGTAGGGGCTGACAGAAGGTAAGAGGAGAGAGAGCTTGAACCAGCAGAAACCGAAGACGCTCAAACATTAGATGCTGAAAAATGTTGACATGTTGGATTTGTGTTTTACCTGCGTGGGATCTCCTCATCAGCATACAGGACATTAATGGAATACGGTCCCTCTCTGGTGGGAACATAGTTGACTGTGTGAGTCTGGTCGCCGTTGTCAACCACTTCCACAGGCTCCACCACACCTAAACACACACACACACACACACACACACAGACAAAGATGTTAATACTATGGTGAGATTTCAACACCAAGAAAAGACTTCTAAAATCATGGTTCAACTATAAATTGTGTCTCATCAAATGCTACAACTACCTTAAAGTGAAAAGAAGAAAGATTTAATTTAAACCTTACTGTTGAATCTTTACTCCAAACTTGGATTAATTTAATTTCAGAGGACCAAAATCCCAAATTCCGATTTATCAGGTGTTCCAGTATTTAGACTTACACTTGACAAGGTCTAACTTTTAAAACATTTGACATTTTAGATGGTTTAGCAAGATTATTAAATTCTACTAAAAAAGTCAAGTCACAAACTCAAGCCAATTAAGATTAACAGACCAATAAGAAGAAGTTTGGACTTAATGTAAAACATGGCGGTTAAAAAAATGTAACTTTTCAGCCAATGTAAAAACCTTGAGAATTAATTTCGCAGACAACAATAAGCTTCTGAATGGCTTGTTAAAGAGATGAGCTAGACCGCTCGTTAGCTTAGCTCAAATGCTGGTAGTCAGTAGGAAATGCAAGTCATCAGATAAACTTTCCAACAACTCTAAAAGGGTCCTGTGTGCTTGTTGTGACTTCTTAATTTACCATGTTATGTTATTATTAGACTCAGATGAGCAAAAATTAAAATAACAAAGTGCTAATCTGAGTCTAATAATTAAATAACGGGATAACTTTGAAACTGTTGTGAAATGCAAAATGATGTAATTTTAAACATGCAATAAAAAATGTGATTAATTGAGAATAACTACTGAACTTTACTGAACTTTTTTAAAGTTTATTGTTTGACAGCCCTAATTAGAACCCACACTTACCTTTAGGTCCTTGTACGCGGACCTGCAATGGAGCCACACCAGCTTTTGAGGCGTCAACGGTGAATGCCTGAGGAATGTTGGCCCTGACATTGTTGCCCAGGCCTGGACCCTGGCACTTCACCTTGGTACTGTCCACTGTGTCACTGACTGGCACAGAGAATGGACTACCTGCATGGACAAAATGTGGGAAATGCTTTTAGAAAACCCTCCACTTTTTCTCCTGTGTTTCACAGTCTCTCATCATTCCCTTTGTCACGGTCTCAGCAATCGAAATTGCTTTAGAGATAATCGATGCATCAGTCACAGTAGCAGTGACGGTCTGGTTCGCTCAGTGAATGGAGCTAAGTTTCTATGTTAAAATGTAACACATCATTGCTAAAAGTACTCAGATTTCAATTCTTCTTACATAAAGTAATTATATTAAGTATTAGGCTTTGGCAGTATGTATTTTTTCATACCATCTTCCCCTCCTGACGTTTCACTGGGGCGTACACGGTACATGATGGTATCTGTGTGACACGGTGTTGGGGGAGAGGGTTGCTGGATGAAAGTCCTGTTGCGAGCTAACCTTTGCGCAAGCATATAATTTAATCGCGGGGGGGACAGTTACTTTCCTTCTCTTACTTTCCTACTCTTCTGTCTTCCGCTTCGTTGCTGCTGCTTTCACCAAAATTATCGCAAACACTTAAAGTTGAGACAACATCATCGGTGGGCTAAAAGCTTAATGTTGTCACTCCATTAACTGTGTCGGTACTTTGTGAAATAAATGCAAAGTGGATTAAGCTACTGTCGCTTGACATTTTCTAGAATAATAATTAAAAATATGGCTGTTACCTTAGCTTGCACATGTTTGTGTGTGTGTGTGTGTGTG
>JAQLOL010000002.1:1195477-1205776 GCA_029783665.1 Naso thynnoides
GGGTACACACACTCATGTTTGTGTGTGTGTGTGTGTGTGTGTGTGTGTATGAGAGAGGGGGGAGAGAGTAACGTTAACGTTAAACTTCTGTGACAGCGCTGACTTTTGTAAATATGAGGTTCATCTTAGTAACCAATGTTATCGAGTGACTTTAATGCTAATTCAATGCTTCTCTTCTCAACTTGTAAAAATGGTCATAAAAACTTTATCTTTGCTGCGTATGCACACTCCATGAGTAGTGTGCAGCTCAACTGCCAGTGCGAGTGTGTTATGGAGAGCGCATCAGGGAGGGGGGGGTGCAGGATGGGAGAGACACATTTCTTTTCAATGTGTAACGCTGTTTCTGAATGACCAAAATAGAAATGTCCACCAAAAAAGACATGTAGGTGAAAGTGCGTCCCTACGCTCAGTTTAGGTGGTGGTAGCGAGTCATTTGGCCTCATCCATTTGTGAAACCATTGAAATATGTAAATTTTCACCACAACTGACAAATTTGCAAAGTTTCATGAGTTTTCAGTATAAAAACTGCCAAAAAAAAACAATTCATATGCTGGAATAATAATAATTCCTTCAGTTACAATAGAGTCCTCGCACCGTTCAGTGGTCGTGCCTTAAAAACATGGAAATGTTTTTGACAGGGAATATGTTGAGCAGCTGTACCTTTGATGGGCTGTCCTCCATAGGTGATGTTGAGGTTATATGTGCCTGGCTCATAGGGAATATACTCCACACTGCAGCTGCCATCCTTGTTGTCAGTGCAGGACATTTTTGCCTCAGATGGACCCTCCATGGCCAGACCAAGACCACCAGTGCCCGCTCCACTGCAAAGGGAACGACGGACATTGAATCTACTGGCAGGGAGCACTTCAGTGACATATGTGTTTACCATTCTGAAAAGTTTCCTCTCACCGGGTTTCCACTGTGAACTTGTTGGGCTTGTTGGTGATGCCCCCCTTCAGGCCGGGACCGTGCACGTGAACGCGAGCGGGATCACAGCCTTCAGTGACACCAACACGGAACGGACTTTTTGGCACTGGAGAGCCATCGTAGCTGACCTCCACACTGTGTGGGCCTGAGGCAAACACACAGTATGAAAACTTTTTAAAAATGTTTATACCGTTTCATTTGTATGAGAGAATCCTATAACAAACTGCATATTCAGTAGGGGTGTAATGGTACACATAAGTCACGGTTCAGTTCACTCGTCGCTTTAGACCTCATGGTTCAGTCCAAGTTTATTACAAAAATTGCATCTTTATTTTTGCTCCCTTACTCAGGTGAGAAAAACTGTTGACACATCCATATGTCATAGGTCGCGGTGGGTGATTTAATAAAACAAAACAATCTGCACAAGGTGTTTTATTTTGAAAAGTGACTGCATTCGCTGTCGTGTCTGTGACTTCCTGTGCGCTGCTTGACGCAGCTAGCCTCTCCCTCCTCAAGGCTCTCTGCATTAAAATGTGGATAAATTGTTTTGAGTGTCACACAAACTCCATGAGACGACTTGTTCCACTAACACATTGTATTGTTACACCCCTGATATTCAGCACTACTGAACTCACCCTCCTCATAGGGAGTGTACTCTACATTGTAGGTTCCATCTCCGAGGTCGGTGATCAGGGCGTCTGTGCGGCTGCCTGACGGGTTGCTGATGACAGTTTTGATGTGGTCACCTCCCTTCTGTGTAAGAGCACGAGCATCCACAGTGAAGTCTGTGGTCGCCTCACGGAAAACACCTGAAAACACGGGACAGGGATCGTATGAAAAAGTGGTGAAAAGTTCGCCGGTTTGTTCATGTTTAGATCACATAACGATGCATCAATACAACACCAGTGCAAAGTCTGTACAGCACACCATGTGGAACTCGTTTATTTTAGTGTAGATGTAGGTAAAAAATACAGTCAGGGATTGCTGTGCGGTGTTTCATCTGGTTAATTGTTAATTTGACAGCTCTGACTGGGGTCTGACAACTACACAGCTGTGCTCCACTGAAACTCATGTAATCTTTTCAGATTTTTGTCATTTTCCGGCTAGTTCTGGGGATTTCGAATTTGTTATGGTTAAACGTTGTGTCTGGGGCACTTTTAAAAGTGATGTTTGGCATTTGGTGAAGTTCAACAGAGATTCACATTCTTTACCTTTCCAAAATGAAATGCTGAAAAGTGTAACTTTATGCTCTAGGCAAAACTGTTCAGGTGTCTTCATTCTCTGTTGAACCCCTCACAGTTTAACAAGCACAGCTAACGTTACTCGTGCTTCGGTAGCCCTTCGATAAACACTGAAGCCATGTTACGTTGTTATTAGTGAATATCAGATGGTTAATTTGAATTACTTGCAGCTATTAAATGTGCTAGCAAGCCCGACCAGCTAAGTTAGTTAGTGTCTAGCACTGAAGTCTTGCGAGAGTCCTTCTATGTTTTATGAATGAAGTGAAACACAAGTTGAAGCGGCTGCACTGTGATCTGTAGGCTTTAGCACGTAGCTTTATATTCAGAACTCTGACCTGTTTTCACTGCTGAGTCACTTCGACTTCCTGTATTTATCATTCAAATACATATTTCAGACCTTCTGTCTGAAATCACTTTTTTATTTTTCCAAAAATTAAACAATATTTCTCCAGGGAGTTCAGTTAGTTACAGTGTGAGCTCTATGCTAGCTCCAAAAGCTTGACGGACATAGCAACAGTAACTAGGGGGCGTGGCTTAGCGAAGGGTCACCTACTTTATATAAAACTGTAATTATTGTAAATTGTGGTATGCACAGTAGGAAAGAGCTGGTACGAATGAAACAGGGGACAAAAGGAAAACAGCAATTTACTCTGAGCCCAAACAAGTCTGATACGTCAAACCATGTTAGCGCCCACAGCACTCAACACTGAGGTGAGCTGCGAAAATTCAACTGCCACTCAGTTACAACCGAGAAGTTGTTTTTGACCACAGTATGTAAACTCACTGAAGCAGTAAATTTTTCTGAATGACGAGGTGTGTTCATCATCCGTTGTGTCATTTTTATGACACAACGCACAATGACACAATTCCAGTTTTCACTGCTGTGTTTCTTCCATCCAACCCCTGTGTTACATCTGACCGGGACAAATAAAACGAAACGTAACCTCTGTTAAAAAGCAAATTAGACCAAAGTCAATTCGCATTTACACGAAATAGCATCTAGTATTGACTGAGCACGCATGCGAACTGTTGATCTCAACTAAAAGTAGTTCCTTTCCTTAACGTAATCTTTTAAAATTACGTTTATATAAGAAGTGTTTATCTGTTCCAGCTCTTTTTTTAAAATAATCTAGTTTGCATATCATGACCAAAACACTAAATTATAAGTGCTTAAACAAAAAAACACATCTGAAGTATCCCAGTCCTCCGCAGTAGATCATTTTACCTTTGCCCTCCACTCCTGGTCCAAACACACGGACTCCACTTGCATCCACCGCAGGCTCCACGTTGAGCCGAGCGGGGAAGTTTGGCACATCCTGGCCACCGTAGCGAATGGTGAGAGTGTATGAGCCGGGGTAGAGAGGGATGTAGGTGATGGTGTAGGTCCCATCTCCGTTGTCCTGGATGTGAACTTCGGCTTCAGTGCCGCTGTCCGATATGATCTCGATGGTCAGGTCAGCTGGGCCGGCGTTGGTACAGTCCACAATGAACTCCCCTTTCTCCCCGACCCTGGCACGCTCCAAGCCTGGGCCAGAGCAACGTACCTTAGAGGAGAGGCGAGAAACAAACAAAAAAAAGATTATAAAATCATTTTTAATTTGATATATAAATTTAATGCATTTTCATTCATATAGAGGTGTAACAATACTGTCTGTCAGTATCTGTGGCTCACCTTGGAGGGATCGGAGGCAGGATAAGCTGTGGGATTGAAGGGCGATCCAGGGATTGGCACTCCATCATAGGTCAGCTCAACCTGGTATGGCCCCGCCTCCCGGGGGATGAACTTCACCTGACTGGTCTCTGCGCTCAGCCCAGGCTCAACCTGGAACAATTAATATCAACATATTGACAGGATTTTACTTTTTAACACAAACATATTGACAGCAGGTATGCATTAACAGTTAGAGATGCAGAACATTGTTTAAAATTCACAATATTTATAGATTATAGTAAATGCATTGTGGAGAAAAAAAACACGGCAATTCTGCCCTTGTAAAGAATTTTTGTCAGAAGGCAACAAGTCCAAATCAAGTGCCATACCTTGCTGGTCACTGGCTTGCCGGATGGTGCAGTCACCTTGGCGGCGACCTTGCCCTGACCGCCAGCACCCTTTGATTTAACAGTCACTTCCTGGTCTTTGCCTACAGTCATCTCTGCAATAACACAGAGCAAAGTGAGCACTTAAGTTCACATAATTTTCTCACTCTGTATCCCAGACAGAATGTAAAGAAAAAGACTTAACACCAGCTCACATCATGTACTGTATCTTACACAGAAAATTCAATTATATATGAGAGTTAAAGGGATATGCCAACTTTTATGCACTTAATGTTTGTGCCCTGGGGTTTATTTCCAGTAAATATTTAATTCTTAAATTACTTAAAGAGCTAATCTGAGTCCAAAAATAACATAACATGGTAAATATATAAGTCCCAACAAGCACACAGGACCCTTTAGAGGTGTTGGAAAGTTTATCTGATGACTTTAGGTGGAGGCAGGCTAGCACTTTCCATTGACTACCAGTGTTTGAGCTAAGCTAATTAATGTTAGGCGAGCTCTGCTCATCTCTTCCTTGCTACTGCATGCACAGTCAAAAGAATGGGATCTATCTTCTTGACTAAAACTTGGGAGGGTAGCTAACATCAAATAGAAAAAAACGAGCCATTCAGAAGCTTGTTGTTGTCTCTCTTCTAGGAAGCGAGAAAACACAAGTCTAAAGAATGGTATCCATCCTCTTGTTTGGAACTCAGGAGATGAAAAAAAAAAGTTGGTGTATCCCTTTAAAATCAAATGGTGAAGAGGCACGAGAGTGTTGACAGAAAAGTGCGTACTGTCTCCAAGGCCTGTGACGTTGATCTTGCTGAGGTCCACTGTGGGTGCCACAGCAACGTTGAAGGGACTCTTGGGAATGTTATCTCCACCGTACGTCACAGCAACTCCAAGAGGACCCTGAGTCAGGAAAGAAAGGAGTGATTTAGATGCCACCACACAAATGACTTTTTAGGAAACGGTTGACAGAACCAACATAAAACAAAGGACCAGCTGGCAAATCCAGCATGTTTCTGGGTTACCAAGGAAACTGCAAGAAATATTTACCAGAATACAGACCCAGAATTGTGCACAAATGTTCCAGGTAACTGGGAAAATTGTCCTCAAAATACTAAAAAAAAAAAAAACTAAAGCTTTTACCCTACTGATGCCATAAAATGTGTCCTAAATTGAATCCACTAAAAGAACAGGCATTAAAAAAAAAAGCTTATTTACTTTCTTGCAAAAGGTTACATTTGAAAATTGATACCACAGGCCGGTTTATTAGCGATGGAATTAGAGCCAGTAAGTGATTGGCCTAGGTTAGCATAAAGACTGGAGGAAGGTGGAAACAGTTTTGCTAGAAAAATGCCAAAGGACTTTTCTGAACCTCAGTAACTAACACATTAGCTAATTTGTTTGGAATGTGCAACAACAACAACAACAAAAAAACAAACAAACTACAGTGTCGTGGTCTTATATGCAGCCAATAGAGGCTATAGAAGTCACTCCCCTCTAGGAGGAATTTGTTACCTTTGGACAGAGTCCGGCTAGCTTTTTCCCCTGCTTCCAGTTTTCGTGCTAAGCTAACCGCTAAATTGTTCCTTAAACACATTAACCTTAAAGACATTAAGTGTGAAAAGATGCGTGAAGGATACGGTAACATGAAGGAGGGTAGCTGTAGAAACAGGATGTGCTTACGTATCCAAAAAATGTGCACCTTCATGTTTGCATCTTACCTGCTGCACAGGTGTGTATTTCACAGTGTGTGTGTTGTCATGGTTGTTGATGATTTCAAAGTCCTTCACTGCCTCGCCTTTGGTCGGGCTGCTGAAGTTGCAGTCCAGGTTTGCCTTTCCTGCTCCTTTGGTGCTCACAGTGAAATGAGTGGGCTTGTTTAATTCGACACCTGAGAGAAAGAAAAAGGATTCATCAGAATTGTTGTCAGTCATTACTAAAATTAAGTTATATTTAAACAGATTTTAATTTCATTCCATGTCGAAAGCTCCAACAGTTTACAGAAGTCACTCTTAAAGGTCGCTGAGTCATGGCAGATACACTGAAAGCAACAATACCACACAACACTCATCAGCCCCTATCAAATTATATTTTTTATGGGCATCGCACTAGTAACAACAATTAGAAGATTATTAATATAAATAACAATAATTCTTAACTAAATTACGGATGAGGGGTTCTTACCACTGCGGCTGAGTCCTGGTCCCTCTGCCTTGACTTTGCTGGCATCATGGGAAGGATCCACTTTGATCCTGATGGGCGTCATTGGAATAGCCTAAACCACAAACATAAGCAATAGCATGTTTTAACTAGTGTTGTCATAATTAATACGTTTAATTGAGATTAATTGCATGATTTCCATGGTTAACTTGCAATTAATCACAATAAGTCACATTTTTTTTCCAGTTCTACATGTATCTTGAAGTGATATTTTTCAATTATTTTTTTTTTAAATCAAGATATGAGTGAACAAATACGCTTGCTTCATGTTAATACACGTTTCCTATTACTGCAGAGATCAAAAACAATAACAGATAATGTGATATAATTCGATCGAGCACTCGGTGCTCTGCTATGTTTAGTCTGTCGTGATCAGGGCTCGATTGCTCATGTCTGTTATAGCAGCAACAACAACGGTTCCTTCAGTTTGGTCTTGGTGCCTTATTGACTGTCAGTCATAAGCGTCACACTGAACACTCACCCAACATGCGGGAGTCAGACCACATTTTAACAGTGTCTCAGTATCATACAGACTACAACATGGCGTCAATAAACTGAGTTATTCGAGCAAGATACATTGTGCTAATCGAGCTAGCCTTGAAGCTAACAGCTGACTACAACTGACCAGCGCAAACATGGAGCAGCTCAAGCCACCATCATCGCTAAGACTCACTGAAAACCTTTAAACAGCGTCCCATTATAATACAGACTACAATAACTACTGCCCAGGATATAAACTTACTCCTCCACATTAGCTTTCTTGCCCCAAGCTGTGTATCTTGTGTATGTGTATGTGTGACAATGGCTACAATACTTTTTTATTTCCTAAACTATGGAGCGGGCCATTGGTTACACAGAATGCGCACATTAATCACACATGAAATAAATTAATGGCGTTAAAAGTAGGGCCCGACCAATACATTGCTTTACCGATTTTATCGGCTGGTATCGGCCTGTTGCACATATATCGGTATGTACTGGCATCGGCATATTTGTTCTCTGATATTTGCCGATATTAAAACAGTTTTTTAAGGCTGAAAAAAACACTTGGACTAGTGATTTAAAATGGTGTAATCACGTGATTTGTCCAGCAGACGGCGGCCCCTTATTTAATTGGTAATAAGTGAAGTGTTTACTGTCTGGTGCGATGTTTTTTGGAATAAAGTTTGTTAGATATCCTGCCTCCATTACATATCTTTGTCACATGTATTTGATAACCACACTCAAAATATAATACACAGAATATCGGCCAATATATTGGATATCGGAAACTTCTTTCTCCTTAATATTGTTATGACAGCCCCAGTTAAAACATGCACATTTAACAAACAGAATCTTTCAAATACACATTCTGCTGCTCATTCACTCAAACAACTATGATTCAAACTCACCTGGTCAGCAAACAGGACCATGATGGTGTAGCTGCCCGCTCCAGGAGGAGTGTATTTGACAGTGAATGTGTCGTTGTCGTTCCGAATGATGTCAAAGTCAATATCGGCCTCTGCAGGTCCCACCACTCCAGGGGCACACTTGATTCCTATGCTGATGTCACCTAGGAGACAAAAGTCATCATGTCACATTGATGCATTCAGCTGCTGCTCCACAGCCAATCACTGCAGCCGTATTTCTCCAATGCCTGAATCTAACTGAATTAAAGAGATGAGAAGCTCACTGACAGCTTGATTTCATTGTAGCTAGCTTGCTAATCTAGTTGGTGCAAAAACCTTGGCATTTGTTGGTGCCATTTGCTGTAGCTCCATCGGAAGTGCACACATTATTTCTTAACCAATTACTTGATTAATCGTGGGAGTAACTGGTAGAGTACTTGATTACTAAAATAATTTATAGCTGAGGCCAATCTTTATCTTTTTCGTGCCAGTATGGGCGTGAAATAGGTCTTAAATTCGCATTCGGTAATGTCTTAAAAAGGTCTTAAAAGTATTAAATTTGACTTGTTGAAGCCTGCAGATACCCTGTGATAAATATTCCACTTTTTGATCTGATCACTAAATTTGTATCTCATTTGTTTGGGCAGGTGGTGTACAGTGTTATTCCCTTAACTTTTCCTTCACCTTCAAAATGCCTGACAGCTTCCTATAACAAGGAGAGCTGGATTTTTGATCAGGTAAACTAAAACAATGGGCTGAGAGACAATTAAACGCTCTGTAAAGATGAAGAGAACTGCAGGCTTGAGTGATATACTAATGTTTGTTTTTTAGCTATGTACAACAGCTTTCACTTTACAGTAAGTCATTTGCTCCATTTAAAATACTGGTCACTGAAGCTAAAACAATCAATTGTAACTTATTTGGTTTATAAAACATGAAATATGAAATGGTAAAAAAAATGTGCTGTGCTGAGAATAACTATGAAAGGATACAACAGTTGTAACATATGCAGCTTTACCTTGACCAGCCTCCGAGCAGTCAACAGTGAAGTATGTTGGCTCAAAGGCCTTGAGGCCGGTCTTAGCCACCCCAGGTCCTGACACCTTCACCTTGTTGGGATGACAGCCTGCTCCAATATTCATCTGCAGTCCAAAAGAAAACAGCTTAAGAGACTTTTCTGTGACAGAACTCCTTGATGTAAACAAATCCTCTCTTTGTGTACTTACCCTGAATGGGCTGTCAGGGATGTTGACTCCTCCCCAGGAGACCATGGCGGTGTGTTTTACAGGTTTACGTGGGGTGTAAGTACAGCCGTAGGTGCCGTTGCCATTATCCTTAACCTGGACGTCCACAGGAGTGCCTTCACCATCCTGTGCAGATGTGGAAAACAAAGAAATCAACAGGACAAAATTTTAAAGTGAAACAGACCCATCAAAGGTGTGTAACAGATGGAGACAGAGGACTGAAACTAGCTCAGTTGATCCCACACATGCTTTTAATGTGGCCATATGCTGAAACACACACAGTCCTACCTGAGCCACAATCTTCAGAGGAGCTTTCCCTCCTTGCTTGGCATCGACGGTGAACTCAGTGGGTTTTCCAACAGCCAAACCACTGCTTTGAAGGCCGGGACCGTATGCCTTAACCTGGAATTACAACATTCATGGAGATTTAGGAATTTACAGTGATTTTAATATTACAAGAAATGAGAAGAAGAGGTTAAATTTCTAGACACTTGTTATATTTTTATTTTTATATTTGCACACTTGAGCCTTCTATTGTACTATTAGGACTGTTGTTACATTTATTGTAATTATGAGCAATCTGGCACAAGAATTTCCTTCAGGATTAAGAAAGTTCAGTCTTATCTTAAATAACCTGTCAGTTTTAAACAGCATGAATGTTTTGCAGCTGCATAATATATAAGAGCACATGCAAGTGTGTGAATACCTTGTCGGGGTAGAAATCTTTGCCTGGTGGGTTGACAATCTCAGCCATAAAGGGAGAGTGTTGAATGTCTTCGTTGTTGCAGAGCACATGCACGGCATACTCCCCAGGCTCTGTTGGCCAGTAGCGCACGTCACAGGATCCATCACCCTTGTCGTCACATTCAATCTTGGCCTGAGATGGACCTTCCACAGAAAAACCTGAACAAAGGAAAGAACAGCGCAGCAAACTTCAAAAACTGGATTCTTACACCACCCTTCTTTAAAAATTGTAAATTAGGGCTGTCAATAGATTAAAATATTTAATCGCGATTAATTACACGCATTTAATCACAAATAAATCACTTTTTTTCACAACTAAATGTACCTTGAAGGGATATTTTTCAAGTTTTAGTACTCTTAAACTAGCCAGGCTAGCGCCCACTGGTGGTCCGCTTAATTATCTTAAGCTACCACACAGTCAGGGAACTCTTAATACACTTTGGTTTTCTCCTGCCTAAAATCGAGCAGGCCAATCAGCGAACAGAGGGA
>JAQLOL010000002.1:1222783-1243044 GCA_029783665.1 Naso thynnoides
CAGTCTCTCTCTATTGCTGACGTCTTAAGGTGAGAAGGCAAACACAGTGTAGTGAATACCAAACAGAGGGATAAGCAGGAGGGTGGAGCGCGCCAGACGCCTACACACACACAAACACACACAAGTTAGTTCTGGTCAGCTAGATGTGATGCAAGAACAGCTGCAAATGAAACGGTATGACACTGAATACTGATGTAAACTAGTCATTCAGGTTTAAAATTTCAGTAAAGCCATAAATTTAAAAATACATGAATATGTTTTTATCTTTAAGTTTTCACATTTAAGAAAAGGCTGAAAATATTCTATTATTTTTTGCTGTCAAAAATTTCCATGAAACGACCAAAACCAATAGTGTATTAATCCTCCTAACAAGTTCTGCCTGTGTAACCAAATACTGAAATCTTATGACTTTTATTTTCATCCAAAAACTATTTAACACACATAAATCCACTGAACTGTTGCACTAGTTGACTTTTTCCTACATCATGATGAACGTGGAAACTGTATCACTGTATTCATCCACAGCTGAAAATAGTTCCTATTGAATGCACATGTTAAAGAAATGTAAAAACAACGGTAATAAGTTTTATTAGGAACTTAAAAAGCAGCTTTTTAAAATCAAACTCTATATTTGTTACCCTGTGTTAAAGATCTAAATCATGAGTGAATATGAATGGACATGGGGATGCGTGTCACAGGGGTATTTAGGTCCCATAGCACTGTTTTGATTGTTGTACCTTGTGTTGGTTTTGGTCGTTATGGGATTTGTTGACATTAAGAAAAATAATGAATAACATCCGCTTTGTCTTTTGGACTGAGGTTAGTGCACCAATCCATTTTTAAGTGAAGATCGTCACAAGTATTGAGACTGAGAAGAAACACATGACTGTTGACAGGTGCAATCTGTCTCTGTTTTATTTGTCTTCTTATCTCTGTAGCAAAACACAATGTTGGACACACACACAAGACATAGAAATACACAAAAACGCATGACAAAGACAGGTGAAGATAATGGAAGAGACAATTGTACAACAGAGTTCAGTCCGGTGACCTCTAGGAGTCAAGCTGGAGCTGTCACCCCATCAGATTTTTGCTGATTTTCTCCACACAAATTCTGTCCCCTTAAAGGAGTCATATGCTTTTCTGTCTCTTTCAACCTACAGATGAAGTTACAAGGTCAGATTGCCGTTTTAAACGATGCCAAAGTGTGAAATAATGAGGTAAGGGTATGTAGCAGTAATCTCTGTGGGCTGTTTCGAAAGGCTCTGAACACTCTGTTCTCATCAGTTTGGGGTTTGTTTTGTTTTGTTTTTTCTCCATATCAGACCACTAGTGAGTCACAGTGTGCTGAGCTTCATCTGGAAGGTGTGTGTTTGAACTGGCCAATCAGAGCAGAGTAAGCCTTTAGAGGCGGGGCAGGAGCTAAAACAGAGTGTTTCAGACAGAGGCAAATATCCTGGAAAAAACAGAGCTGCTGCAGTCAGCTGTATGAGAAAACAGATGAGTTTTTTTTATCATCAAAGCACATAAACCTGCTCTTGTAGTAACCAGGAATAATATATGAACCCAAAAAATGAGCATAATATGTCCTCTTTAATCAGGTTATACATCCTAATGACAAAGTGAAGCCAAAAAAAGCTGTCCACTTTCACTTTAACTTACACACATTCTATTAAAGAGAAAAACGTTGAAATATGGGAACGGCTGTCTCCTTCTAGGAAAATCAGAGGGAAGACAGAAATTGTGAAAGAGTATCACGATGAGTGTTGAGGGAAATTTCCAGATAAATCATGACACAAATGTTCTCTTGGGATCATCCGAGCAGATATGTGAACAGCTCGATCACAAAAGGCAGTGCATGCGTGTGCCTCATGGTAGTTTACAACAGCCACAATCCACCTCATAACTGTGTCTGTTCTAGATTAACATGCTAACCGTGTTGTGTGTTAAACCCGTATAGCTACACATAAGTACATATTGCAACAGAATGACACAACCACACGTCTACAAACATGTTTGGTTGCTCTAAATTACATTTGAGGAATGCGCCTGTGTTCAGGCAGAGCCGCACGCTCCGCTGCATGCAGAGGAGAAAGTGATGCAACCAGAAGCTAGCCTGGGCATGAGGAAGACGACCACATAAACACACACACAACATACACACACTACAGTGTGCACACACATGTTGCACAAGAACATAAGAAGCGGTTGATCGTGAGGGGCGGTTGCGCTGCTCCAGCCTTGAGGAAAGGGTGGAGCAGCGATTTTGTGAGTCCTTTGCTGATGTGATCAGAACAAAGCGAAGCAGGAAAAGTTCTGGTTGTGGTTCAATCCTGCTGCTGATGGATATCACGCATGTGAAGGACCTGGTAGATTCTAGGCTTTCTGCAAGATTTCTGATAGAGCTGAACTAGTGGGTCTGTTGATAAGGACATGACAGCAGTTGTGTCCAGTTGGCCGTTTCTCCGTTATTACAGATTTTTCAACACTGATTCAGGCTTCGGAAAGTTTGAAAACTGAAGATCAAGGACGACAAACATCTGAACGACAGAGATTCAGGTTGCTGTGATTCCAGTGCCGCTCACATTGTTGTCAATCACATTTGTTCTGTTATTGGTGTCTGGACCAGTGGTTCCCAAAGTGTGGTTCGGGACCCCCCCCTTCAGAGCGGTCATGACAAGCAAAGAGGGGGTTACCAGAATACATTTTTTAAATAATTTCAAATTCCATATTTAACCCGTTACTGTATAAATTCTGGTTATATTCTTTCTTACAGTCTCTCTTAAATTCCTTTAAAATAATACAATGGCTGTTAGGCTGTTGTTCTTTTGTATTGTATTAATGCCCGTGTTTGCATAGGGCTTAGGTACATTTGCGTGGCTGTGCAAAATGTTCTATGCCACCTCCAGGGTCGGTGGGGGCCCCCAGTCTCTGGTACCATTATTTTGGGGATCATGGGCTGAAAAGTTTGGACACCCCTGGTCTAGACTGACACAATCGTTGAAGCAGCAGCTCCACCTCAACAACAATGTCTTCCTGAAAGATTCCTGTCTTTTCTTAGATGTTTTACATAAGAGGGCTGGGGCGGCCGAAAAAGACTGAAGGATCTGAAAGTTGCAGTAAGAGTTTGAGGACCAGATTGGGCTGGGTGTGGGTCTCAACCAAAATGTGGGGCAGGAACTTCTTGCATAATGGAGATGAGAAGCTGAGCCGCGAGATGCTCAGAAATGAAGGTTGATGAGACGTGAAAAACGGCGAATCTAATGCACAAAAATGTTTGCATGCTCAACATCAGATGACCTTTAAGTGGAGGCATTCTTCGCCCACATGTAGAACTACAGCTATGGTCATAAGCTGGAGCCCGGCGATACATGACAGGTCAGCTGCTCCCAGCAGAAAAATACACTATTCGTGGTGATAAAGCGCAGCAGGGTCAGACAACAGGCCTGTTTGGATGATCCATCGCCATGGGAACTTGGAGCAAGCTGGATTGTTGTAGCAACTAAATGGCGACTGAGTGACTCAAAATCGATGGGAAAGAAGACGAAGCAAACCAAAAAGCAAGAGACAGGAAAGAGTGACTGTAAGATGGGACAGGACGCAGCAAAGAGACAAATGTTGCCTAAAGACATGAGATAAAATTGGCAGCTATATTTTATCATTAGTACGGACAGGAGGGTGTGAACGGTGCGTACGTGTGCAATACAGGCTGGTACTCGCAGCAGGAATGCAGATCAGCTGAGGCAGGAGTTTGTCACATTACAGCCTGTCAGGCACCACAGCACAGACTCACTGCAACAGGACCACAACGTTACAGATCGAGAGCAGGAAAGGCCGCAGAGTGTGTTCATCTGATAATTAACTCAAAGCAACTTCAAGCAACTTTCCTTTAGCAATGTGGTGCCCCCTGGGGGCAAAAAGCAGGACAGTTTCCCATGAAACAAAATGGATTTCCCATGAATGCCCACGCTTTGGGTTGTAAAGTACTTCATCAGGCTATCGCGCACATTTGTTTTAGGAGTAAATTAAAGACGGACACAACTTATATGTCCAACTATTTTGCTTTTCTAAACCCAGCTGGGGCAGCACGGTGGCTTAGTGGTTAGCACTAGCGCCTCACGTTAAGAGGGTCCTGAGTTCAGTACCCAGCTGGGTTTGGGCCTTTCTGCCTGCACGGGTTCCCTTTGGGTACTCCAGCCTCCTCCCACAGTCCAAAGACATGCAGGTTAATTGGTGACTCTAATGCTGATGTCAGACTACAAGATATTTTTGCCTGTTAAAATGTTCACTGTGTCAGATTAGGCGATTTAAAAAGTCATAAGTTTTGTCCGTGTCGTTGGCACAAGACATGACAGGTCGGTTTCTTGGGTCTTCAACGTAAGCACTCATAATGAGTTAAAAAGAAAATCTCCTTGCAGCATTTTCAAATGGTTTTTTTTTAGTTATCTGAATGATCACTTGCTTTAAAAAAGCAAAAAATATCTTTTTTTTTCAACGTCACCACAAGTTTTTATTTATTTAAATTTTCAAAGCAAGACCCCTTTTCACCTGCACAATTTGTTGTGACAAAGCAGCTGATGACGAGTCCTTTAATGCAGGCCGTTTCACTGCCTCGCTGCTTTTAGGATCCGCACAAAGGTCGACGAGAATCCAAGCTGTCCATCACTGCAGGTTTGGTAACGGACAGACGTGTCCTCAAAGGTTTTTTAAGGACAAATTCTCTCACACTTTGAGAAAATGTGCATGTGTTGCTTTTTGGTTCATGCCTCTCATACACAAAGCCACTAAACATGTAAGGAATCTGCCAACATTCCCGGCAGACCACAGCACACCAAGCCTGACAGAGCCCATATACGGACACAGACTGCCGCTCACTCCCCCCTTGCGTGCTGACTCATACCCCCCTTCTGTACGAGTGCGTGTGAGAGAGAGAGAGAGAACAGAGGAGGCTACCGTATGAAGAGTGTGCGTGTCTGTGGTCAATGTTTCTTTTGCACCAAAAAACTCCCATGACTCATCTCTTTGGCTCGTTGCTGCAGCCCCCCCAGTGACATTGCGATGACATCATTGCAACCCCTGACCCACAGTCTGACCTGATCCCAGCATCTCAGGGAGGGAGGGAGGGAGGGAGGGAGGGAGGAGGAACGGGGGGAGGAGAAAGCCCGGAGAAGATCAACAGCAGGAGGAACGCTGCTGCACAATGTTCAGGTTGCAGTGCAACATCTGGAGCAGATTAGTCCTGAGATCTCTCCCTGACCTGTCGCAGCTCCGCGGATCCTCATAACGTTTCACATATGATGGATAATCAGAGTATAACCTCTTTTTGTGACCAGGCCTTCGCTGTGAGCCTTCAAGAACTGGGCTGATGAATCAACCAGTCTGACTGGTCGTTTCAGACGTGTCTCTAAATTAGCATTTTTAGCAAAACCGCCGACTGAAAAGCCTTGCATGGTTAGTTACTCTGGACTGATTTCTTTCGCTAATAATCCTGATATCTCTGACAAACTTATATCAGGTTTTTCATACACATCACAGCATAAAACTGTCCTCATTAGCAACACAAATGATTTTTTGCTTCAAGTTTATTCTGGAGACTGTTTGATTTCAATCAGAGGTGTTTCCGTGCCATTTTTTCCTTCCCAATTCCAACACAGATTATCAATACATTATATCAGCAAACAGATGTATTGGTCGGGTGTTGCTTTAAAAATCTCAGTAATTTATATAGAATCTAAATTCTTTCATCAGGCTATAGTGTTTCTTTTTAAACTGTATGTCATCTAAAAATGTACTTTCATGGCTGATCTTTAAGAACAGAAGGTAAAATGACAAATTTCTTGAATTGTTTACTGTACCGTTCACTTTAGCACCTGGAATGAACGACACTGCATGAAGTTAGGGATGCACAATATAATCAGCACATTATCAGTATCGGCTGATATTGACTTTTAATATTAGCATTTGGTTATCAGCCAGCACGCCGATATCCGTCGATATAATAACAGATAAAATAACAGGCTGCTGTTTCCATGACTACATGCCCGAGTTGTTGTCATGATTCATATGTTTCCTGTGGACAGACTTTATGTTAACTTAGTCACTTGTGAAACAGGCCAAATTTGCCCTGGTTGTGTTTATTGTTTTCATTGTCTCAGGGAGAGCATCATCCAGTTTTAAGCAGGATGAATCTGACTTGTTTTGTTTAAAAGCAATTGTTTTAAATAAATATCACATGTTTTACGTAAAGTTGGTTCAAGTATTTTTTCTTCTTTTGTACAAGGAATCAGTATTTCATCATTTTAAGCTTTGTATTTTGTGTCTGCACTTGCCAGCGGGCCAACACAGTAAGAGTATGCACGATCATATTGTATGTAAATTCCACTACAGAAGTCACTTGATGATCTCTGCAATTGAACATGAGAAAAAAAATATACATATATATTTCAGTACCAGTATCGATTACCAGCCAAATGAGTTGTAAAATATCGGCATATTGGATATCGTCAAAAAAATCCAATTTCGTGCATCCCTACATGAAGTCTTGGTTTAAATTGTACAAATGAAAACAATGGCGCAGAACTGTGATGAAATTATGTTAATGTAGTTCTCCGAAGCATTCTAACTTTCCCAACATTCTCCATCCAACACTGGCCTTGAGCTGGTGTGCCTGATGCACAGCACTGAGTCAGTGGGACTATCATGTTGTACATACTGAACACATTTACTTTTGGCAGACCTCTCAGACATTAAGATCGTCAATATGTAATAGGTCTAGCAGTACAATGGTGCTCACACGCACTCACACACACACAAACACACACACACAATGACCAAAACCCAGTCAGGCTGAACACTGAGGAAATGTCGCACATTCCACGCTGCTCCCATCACACACAAACACACTCATGTGTACACAAATGCACACACACAAAAAAAAACCCTCCTGAAACATTTTCTTATTGCTTTTCTTTGACACGAGTTCAGCTCGCAGCCTCAAACATCCCAAAGTCGAAAATCTATGACCTGGAGCTCTCTCCTCTCTCCCTCCCACCTCTCCTCCTCGAACTCCATGCAACAAGCCACACTGGAGCTACTACACTTCCTCCTCTTCCTTTCTACTCCTTCCAGTCATCCTCCCTCCCTCCCTCTGCTGGAAAAAGTTCCTCCTGGTTTTTTAGCCTTAAAAGGGCAGAAGCAAACTGGATCTTGGCAGCCCTCCAATTCCCTAGGCTCTGGTTACAGGCAGAGGGAGGAGGGACGGCAGGACCGGGGAGGGGGAGGCAGAGAGGAAAGTGGAGGCCCAAGAAAGAAAAGAGAGAAAAAAAAATGGCAGGGAAAAGTGCTGTGTGGGACATTTTTAAAGCCCGCACTGACAACAGCACACGCTGATGGGCTGAGATATGTTCATTTGAGTGAGGAGACCAGATAGGCAAAAAATGTGAAGAATGGGATTTAAAGGGATAGGCAAAGGAAAAAAAAAGAAAAGAGCATGAGGAGAACAGGGAGCGGCACAAAGAGAGCAGGCCGACACAGAGGCTGAAGAGGTGAGAGGGGGACACAGCAGCCACACTCAATGATGAACGAGGAGGAACAGTAAATACCATGCGGCTTTAATCAACTGTTTATTTCCTGGAAACATTTGAGAACTATGATCATCTATAAGAGCAGAGTCTGGCTTTCCAAATAACTGATAGTTGTTGGCCTGGCAAAAATGCTTCGGGTCTGGAAAAGTAGATCCCCCTCCAGACACGATTTTGGCACACGAACCCAGGCTGCGTGTGTGTTTGTAGGTAACAGCTTGTAACATGATGACAGCTAGCAAAGCTCAGAGCAAAAAACTCAAGGAACTCTGATCATTCGGGGCACTTTTCTCCGTCTGATTTTCAACATTTTATATACATAAGATTGAACGACTTTTAATATGGTGGCAATGCAGTTTACACGCAACGGGCCATTTGTTGAAAAATCTCGCTGACAAACTGCAGGTTTTCGGGAGTTGGCGACAAATATGTTGTTTTATGTGTGTTTGTTCAGTCTGAACATGAGGCATGGGGGCTTGTTTCCAACTCTGATGTAATGCAATAGCCTGAATACCACTGTGCTGAATGGGAGCGCGCACTCCGCTAATCCGCACTATCCACTTGACCAGACCCCTTTCGCCTGTGCAGACAGGAAGTTATGCTAATGATAATGAGCTGGCAGGAAGTGATCTATTTTGACCTGAGTGGCTAAAGTCTCCGTTCTCCGGCCGGCCTTTATCTCAGCCCTACGCCACCGCAGTCCCTCTCTCTCTCATGCATTTTTATCTTGTTTCTGAAAAAGGTAGGATTACATTTGTTGGATAACATCTCTTAGTAAACAGACTGTTTACAATTCCCAGTGGATTTATATATTCTCTCTCATTATCTGGTGACTGAGGCGGCAGTTGTTTAAGTCATGAGAGTTGTCTTTGCAGTAATGCTGTAATTATCCAAGGCCATTTAGATAAAACCTGCATCAACTGATGCTTAGTTCACTTACACCGCAAACACAACAATGACACATTATCACTTTAAAGAGCTGTTATGGTGAACTTGTGGCTGATTTGCACATTCAGCAGAAACAATAAAAGTGACTACGAGGAACTTTTAAGTATCTATGAAACAGTCTCACGATTCCTGTGATGATTACAAATTTCCTGTAACAGCAAACGAGACCCTCAGCGAAATCACTGCTATTTTTTACGTAGCTACTATTACAATGTCTGTGATTGGGCCCAAACTTCAGTAGAAGTACAGAACTTGTGTAAAAAAGACTCTAGTAAAAGCACAAGTACTGATTCAACTTCTTTACTCAAGTAAAAGTAATAAAGTACAGGGTCTGAGTATGTAAGTCAAAAGTTTCCCTCTGAGGGACATTTCTGTGCAAAGCTAACTGAACCTCACGTCATATTAATACAATGCAAAAACTATTCAAAGGTAGAGTCAGCAGGATTTGTCCCAACTGTTCCTAAATGCACCAGAAATTAAGCTGATTGTTGAGTCTCATTCCCAGAATGTCATATAGCGACATTTTGGGTTGGTAAAGCGTCCTGAGCTCAGCCAAAAAGAGAAAAAGCATTCAGACTAAAGTTACTGACCTGTTTGAAAATGTAGGGGAGTAAAAATAAAAAGTTATCAGAAAAATAAATACTCATATAAAGTACAGATACCTGAAAAATCTACATAAATACAGTTAAGAACTATTTGTATTACGATACTCTCCCCCTCTGCAAAATAACCTATGATTGAAAATCACATCCATGTGCAGATGGTGAAAAGAGTCCTGAGAACTGACGAGTGTTTCAGTCCAAACCTGATCATTTAAGCTAAGTCAGTGCAGGAGGACGCAGTCACAGTGAGTCACAGTCATTCCCATCCACAGTGACTCTGTCACAGCCGTAACACACCAAGCTAGCCAGCAGCTCTCCTGTTGTTTTATTGAACTGAACATGTCCCAGGACACCTGACAAGACCATTCCATGTTCACTATAAAACGTTTCGAGGAAGAAATAACATATTCTTCCCTTTAAAAATAACACATTCTTTCCTTTAACAAGGAAAAAGTTAATAAATCAGGCAAAACAGACACTCTTTCTTACTTAAGTAAACTCAAGGGAGAGCTGCTGCAGCCTTACATACTCTGGTATGACCAGCAGCCAAAATGTTGACTTACTTGAGGGAGATTTTACTGTGTTACTGATAGCTAAATTTGCTTTATATGTCATTTTTTTAACGATTTTAAGTGCCGCTTTACACTGTACAGCAGTTTCAAAGATGAGCATTTCAGTAAACTGAAGTGTTTCGCTTGTTTTATGGACCTGGATTGCTTATCTAACACATCATAGCACAAGTATAGAAACATTAAAGGTGCGTGCATGCATGTACACACATGGTAAAATCTAATTAGTTAACCTTACGTTTAAAAAATGCCTTAAAAAAACAGTTCTACTTTGACTTAAGTAAAGCCGAATTGGTACTGTAAGTTGTTCTAAATACTTATTCTGTATAGAATACTACCACTTCAGTTTAAGTAAACTTAGCGAAGTTTACTTAGTGATTAAACTTATAATGCACTTCAGTAAGAATAGACTACTCAGAACAGCCATTTCACACAATTTAATAATGTGCCCCACCCCACAGCTTGCCCCCTCCTCACTGAACCAAATGCCCATCCTCAAGGTCATCTCTAGCTAAGTGCAAGGCACTTTTACCCACATAGGAGGCAGATTCAGAGAGAAATGAGCTGAATTACTAATCGCTTGGCTATAACTATTTTGGCTATGCTTGTCAGTAAAGCTTTCGAATGAAACTTTTGAAAGTTGTTTAAAAATGAAAAGTAAATTATAAAATCTGGTAGAGCAGGAAGAGAACAACACAAGGATATAATTTTATGTGGACAGGACGTTCTCAGATGGAGTAATTAAGCTTGGAAGTTGCCTTCCCATGATGCAATGCTGTTTAAGCCCTGCGCACAACACTATAATTTATGTTTTGTAATACAAATTCAGAGGAATCAAGTACATTTAACTACATGAAATAAGTTTGTAGGCAAAAATTAAAGACTGCTAATATATAAAAAGTGTGCTCGGACAAGTTACACACTCACTTTAAACAGCCTCAAATGAGCACGTCTCATTCTAAGAGCTAGTTCTACAACAGCACGACGAGAACTTGTGCTACAAGCGCATTTATCTCCTTTACCAATAATACAGAACACATTTCATTATTATGTAACAATGTAACAGGAGGAGACAGCCTGGTTGTTGCCACACAGGCTTCTGTCCCAATCTGCAGGTCTCTGCTCCCAGGCAACAACAGGGGAGCAGCCAGCTACAAAGTTACACCACAGGTCTGTTACTTTCACATCCTGACTGCGTGTGGACGGCGGCAAGAGTTTGGCACAGTCGTTGCCATCTCACCGTCTCAACAAACATCACACAGACAGTCAGGTACAGGTGAAGGAGTTTTTAGAGGAGTTTTGAAATCGGGGCTGGGCTGCAAACACTGAGAGAGAACATCTACACAGAGAACAGCATTTAATAAATAAAACAGTCAGCAAGTCTTAATCTGCTTAACAGTGAATGTGCGTTCAAGCTTCATCACACACACACACACACACACACACACACACACACACACACACACACACACACACAGGAGGATGTCGAGTGAAATGATTGCGCTTGTCCAAACGTGTGTGAGTGGAACACGCAATCAAGCAGTCTGCAGACAGGCAGAACAGTTTTATCCACACAGAGCTTAAGACTTACAGGTCAGAAAAACGCACCAGTTTTCTTTCAGCAAACTAAACAAACAGACCAGTGCCAACCACACGGAGAGTTTACGGCTCACTAACTTATAACAGAGAGTCTGGAGCTGGTTGATCAGTGTTACATCCACTGCACTGCCTGCTAGATGGCAGCCTTGCTTCTCTAACTGCCCTCCTGACCGCGAACATGCAAGTTTTCCTGTGTATTTATCAGTAATTATATCTTTGCTGCCGGTGCCAGGTCATGTGGGATTTTGTTAAAACTGCAGAAAGAGAGATTACCTGTTGAGTTGAAAACCTCATTACAGTGAACACTGAGCAGTAGTCTGTGCTGGGCCGTGAACAGTGTTTCACTGGGCTGGAGACGCTGCAGGCCAGAGCTGTTAACGTTCTCTAACTCTACAGCCTGTTGAAAGATCCATCATAGTACCTACAGTAACAAGTAACAACCCTCAAGTCAGTGATGCACATGAGATATCACACCACGGACGATGATAAACCAGAGTTTGGTGGGTGTAATGCTCAGTGGCAGTCCTGTTACAGCAGCTTTGTAGTCCAGCTCGCCCCCTGACACTCAGCCCCGGCCCTCTGGTCTGTGCTTTCACGTTTAGGCGTAGGGCGTCCTGATTCTTGCTGTTGTTCATTATAATAACTCTTGATGACAGCGTTCACTGGGCGCAGTTATGCATCAATACTTTTAGTTTATTTTTAGCAGATAAGCACAAGAAGTGAAATGAGAAACGAAAGAGGTGTGTACATCACTACCCAGTGGACAAGAGCGTAGAAGTCATCGGTGAGGAAAATGACTCGCAAGGTCAGAAAAACGTGAAAATAACGACTGAGTTAAAGTCACGCTGTCCAAAGACACTAAGACAGCAAAAGCTAGAGACCACAGAAAGAGGGAGGGAGGGAGGGAGCATCGTGCTGAGCGGTGATGGCAGTTTGGCAATTTGTGGTGAGGTTTACTTGCTGGCTGGGTGTGCCCAGTTTGTGCAATGAGAGGAGGAAGCAGAAGAGGAGAGCAGCCTCCTCTTTCATCTGCAGATTAAATGACTCAAGAGGGGCGGCTCGAGCGCGGGTGAGTCAGCTGAAGGAACAGACAGACAGACAGACAGACGGAGCTGCCTCGGATGGCTCATGGGTGCCTGGTACTGCCTGAATACCAGCGGAGCACTGCTCAGTCGAACGTGCCATCAGCGGGCATTACGATCACAGAAGGAATCTCCTTTAAAAATGAGAGCGACCTCTGCGTCCGAACCTCCAAACGTAGAAACATTTTTCAGACACGCCGCTTGTGAACGTGGGACTTTTAACTACATTTGAATAGATGTTTTACCACAACTCTGACACACACAATCTCTACTGATGCTATGACCTGTCCACAGCAGCTCCGCCTCTTCCTGGCTGCGGGGACAAAGACTGAGGTACAACAGTATCTGATCTAGGGCTGGGTATCATTGATAAAAATTCAATACCAGTACCAATACCGAACGATACCTTTTTCAATACCAATTCGATCTGGTGCAAAACACACACAAGTGTTCAGCCAATCAACAGTACTATTAAATCTTGGCACAACAAACATGCTGCATGTGTTTCCGCTCACTAATGCTGATGGGATTCACTCCTTCAATCATTCCATACCGAATTTCAATTCATGACATGTTTCAACACTCCATAGTATTGAGGCAGTTCAGTCAGTACCATTAAAGTATTGAAGTTCGATACCCAGCTCTAATTTGACCTGAGGTTCAAAGAGTGCCATCACCTCACCCGCTGGCTGCGGCAGGAAACATGTGCGTGGAAACCACGGGGTGAGCCAGACATTCCCCAGCAGGGGATGACAGGGACTCACGTCTGATTCACACACATTCAGTCCCGAGCCGCTTCCTCTCCCGAGCACAGACAGTCTGCTGATAACGCTTTTGTCTTTATTCCAGGTGTGGGAAGGACGAATCATCCGACAGGACTCGTCACTGCCATGCACTGAAACTAACAATGACATTAAACGTGGGACAAAGTCCGTGTGCGCCCCTCTGCACTGCAGCAAGCTGATCTATTACGTTTGCAGATATTCCGACTACATCTTTTCCTTGTCGATACTGATTCCGATACTCAAACTTGTTGATCGGCTGATACCGAGTACTGGTCCGACACCAGTGCATAAAGAACAATTCCTTACACATCTCCTTTGACTCTTCAGTGTAAAATATTGCTGAATGCAGATATTTTGCCAGCTCTGTCGGCTCTCTCCATTCTTCCTCATCGCTCTTATGAATAGTAGTTACCAGAGGCAGGACAGCCCAACTTCCTGAGTATGTAATGTCAGTCAGAGCTAACTGACCTAACCTGGAGTAGGTTGGGTACCTTTTCTTACTGCTAATAAATAATTTGATTAGGTATCTGATTGGTGCACAGACTGGTGTACTCGCCAATACTGATGACAGCAATTTCGATGGTATCGGCAGCATTTTCCGACACCGGTATCCGTATCAAAACAACTCTAATTATGTCGGGAAGAGATGTTGAAAAGCTAAACACGTAGAGGCTTTATTCGCCTGTTTTGTGCCATAGTTTATCAGAGAAGGGCTTTAATTATCTCGCAAACTGATAATCAAAATACAAAATCACCGGTGTTGTGAGCAGGCAGGCAGCTGCATGCAGGCAAAGCACATTAAACCCAGTTTTATGTCATCCAGCGTGAGCCAAGTCCTGTCGAATGCTGCGGAGCTCCAGCCCCAGCCCACTGCACGACATGAGCACAGACAATAGCTCTGTGTCTCTGCCTATTTCTCTCTCTGTCTGTGTGTGTGTGTGTGTGTGTGTGTGAGTGTGTGTGTGCACAGGATCAGCTCTATCCCGCTAGGCCTGAATGACATTCCGGCCCACAGCGTTGGGCTCGGACCAGCCCAGCCCAGCTCAGGCTGCAGGGGAACACAGAAAGCCTGGAGTCCCTCAGTCATACCCCCCTCCTCCCAAAACAACCCGCCTGGGCTCTGGACCGCCGCAGACAAAAGCACTGCGCCCCTCAACAGTGAGGAAAACACTCAAGTTACCAACACCGGCAACTCTCCTGAAGAAAAGGGTGGACTCCAAGAGTGTTTTCAACCCTTTTTCCTACTGAGCAGCAACATGCTCAACTTTATTCCACCCTGCAGACATGCTTACATGGCCTGTTCTTCTCACTCTCACCACATATTTAACACTGTAGTCCAATTTATCTGAAGCCGAACTGATGAAGCTCATTCCTTCAAGTAAAACCTACAAAATATGCACAAGCAACGACTTAAACGAGCCCACAGTCCACCTGAACGAAGGTAACGTGTGAGGGGACAGTCTCCACACCGAAGCGCACGTACTGGCACTCATTCATTACACTCAGCATTGTTTCTGCGTGTGCACGGACACTTAGGCGACTCACCGATGGACACCAGCTTAATGTTCTCCTTGTCCAGGAACTCCAGCGCCACCGACACGTTCTCCAGCTGCATCTGGCGGAAGGTGGGCCTCTGGTTGTACTTTCTGAACATCTTCTTCTGGGACAGGACCTCCAGGAGCCCGATGAGCCGCAGCCCGTCGCTCAGGTCCGTCTGCAAGTTGCCAATCCTCTTGTTGACGCATTTCAGGTGCTCGTTACACCAGCGGGTGAAGGTGTTCTGCTGGATCTTCTTCCACGGCGCATCCTCGGCCAGGTCCTTCTCCGTGGCGGGCATTTCTGCGTCCTTGTCCGTGGAGAGAGCGTTGGGAGCGGGCGCGGCGCTCTGGTGGAGCCGGGGGTGTGAACCACTCATTTTTATGGTCTCGCCTGTCTCTCGGTTCGCTGGCTTTTTTTCCTGGGTGGAGTCTGCTCTGTGCGTGGCCGCTCCCTCCTTTCTGTCTCTGGCTTTGTAGCCTGTCTATGTCTGAGGGAAAAGGAAAAGAAAGGAGTGAACACGAGAGATCGACTTATAGCCCGCAGATAGAAACTTTGCAGAGAAAGTAGGCGGTCAGAAAAGGGAGTCATTCTGGATTAAACTGATGGCACAAGAAAGCAGCAGCACTGGAGTATGATTCATTTTTTGTATGTGCGGACTCACGCTGAAGCCAATCCTAAACGATGCGGTCATTAATAAAAGACCAGCTGAATATGTGAGGGGAGACAACAGAGGGAAAAGTGCAGTCAGCATAAACCACAACACATATTTCAATTATTCATTCATTGTAAAACTACAAAACTGTCCATGAAACTGATCTGATAAATGCAACCTGACAGCTGCAGCCTCTTACTTTTGACAAACCACACAAGTTTGTTTTGGGATTAGGACCCGACTGATATATCGGTTTACCAATATTATCGGCTGATATTGGCCTAGTGCAGATATATCAGTTTCAGCATATTTGTTCCTGATAATTGCTGATATTAAAATGTTTTTTTAGGACTGAAAAAAATGCTTGGGCTTGGGGTTTAAAATGGTGTAATCACATAATTTGTCCAGCAGAGGGCGGTCCCTTATTTAACGTGAAATAAGTGAAGCGATAACTATTCAGCGCACTGATGTTTGGAGTAAATTTTGTCAGATGTCCCGCCTCAACTAGTATCTTTGTCACACATGTTTGATAACTACATTCAAAATATTATATATAGAATATCAGCTGATATATCGGCCAACAGAATTTTCTTACTTCCTAATATCATTATCGGCAACAGCCCCAAAAAATTCCATATCAGTATTATATTTATATTTAGGATTTTCTTTTTCTAACAGATAAAGAAGCTGCAGAGAAAGACTTGATACACATGACTTCCCATGACTCTCACTCACTCTCAGCCCTGATTTATACCTGATTATTATTATTTTTTATTATTCTTATTTTTATTGTATTCTATTTTTTTACCTGATTATTTGAGGACAGCGCCAATCACCTTCACGTCATCCTTAGTCACAGCAATGCTGTAGCTATTGTGGGAGAGGGGATTTAAACAAAGTGTCTTTGTTCTAAATGTGTACAGACGAGAGCTGCAACGATAAATCAGTCGATGGAAAATTCATCACTAACTACTGTATTTTGATTGATTGATTGAACCGATTAATTATTTCATTTTTCAACTGAAAAAGTAAATAGAACTGCTTGTTTGCTTTTTATATGTGAGGATTTGCTGCTTTTCTGTGTCATTTATGAAAATAAATGGAAAGTCTTTGTGTTCCGGGCTGTTATTTGGACAAAAGACGCCATCTGAAGACGTCACACTGGGCTCTGGGAAATTAAGATGAGCATTTTTAGCACTTTTTTTTGACATTTCTTGGACTAAACAATCAATTGATTAATCATAAAAATAATCGGCAGATTAATAGATAATAATCATTAGTTGCAGCCATACTAGAGACCATGGCTGAGTTACTTTACTTAATTATTTAGTGCTAAAATCAATCAGTTACAGTACTAGTTACATTACTTTTGCATTACTCTGTAACATGACCAGACATGCACGGTGACTTCATTGCAAATTAACAATAAAGAGTTAAATCTTACATCCCACAGAACAAAAGACAAACACATGATCTCTCTTTATGCTCTGTGGTGCAACAAAGCCGACAGCAAAGCTGTGCAAACAGGGCTGTTAAAGTAGTGCAAGTAACTAGATAACTGTTTGATTACTAATTGTAACGTGATTACAGAACAGTAATGCTGTACATTACTGCATTACAGACAAATGTAATCTGATTACAGTAATGTGGTACTGAGACGAAGGCCCCATGTTCAGGGTCCCTGTGAAGCTCATGGAATGCTCCTGTGACGTTTTTGTGCTGTTGTTTGTGTCTGCGTATATGTTCAGAGTTTGCCGCCTTGATTTTTCCTTCGTGTGCGTGTGTGTGTGTTTGTTTGACATCACTGTATGCAACCTTTACAGAGAGTGCAGCGTGGATCAGTCAGACACTGAGTGTGTGGACCAAACAGCAGGATGACATCACACAGCAAGTACGCACCATGATGTGCAAATGACAGACTAAAGGTTTTATTGCAGCAGACAGCCTCTGAGATTGTAACAAATATGGTATTTGTGTGAGGATTAATTTTTTCTTAACTTCTGCTGAAAGCTCCTTGTGCATATATCACCTTTATGAAACAATGTCCCGCCTCAGGTCATCCTCAGAGCAGCAGAGATAAACGTGTTGTTTGGGCGTTGTCTCATAATAGGAGGAGACACGGTGTAGAGAGAGGATACAGAAAAGTTACATAATTACAATTCAGATGTCTTATATATGTTTCTTGTAATTTCTGTCACAACAGAAAACCCAGAGGAAACCTAACCATATTTAAAAATTACAGGGCCGCTTTGACACAGTGTCACTTCTGTAGTTATAGGTGCTACTAATGTGTCTGTGAAAACAGTTGCATAATGTCGTCTGTGGCTCACATCTAATAATATCCTCTAGAAACGAGTGGGTAAGACTACAGTTAGTGTAAAAAAAGAGTCCATGCATTTTCCCGCTGGAGCTGCAATGGTTAATGGAATGGATAGAAAATTAATCGCTAACATATTCTGGTGATCGATTAATCGTTTCAGTAATTCTTCAAGCAAAAACTACAAAGAATTGCTGGTTTAGCCTCTCAAATGTGAGGATTTGCTGCTTTTCTGTGTCATTCATGATAAAAATGAGGAGTCTTTTGTGTTTTGGGCTGCTGTTTGGACAAAAGACGTAATTTGAAGACATCGCACTGTGAAATCAAGATGAGCATTTTCCACACTTTTTTTGACATTTGATGGAATAAATGACCGATCGAATAATCGTAAAAATAATCATCAGATCAATTAATGATGAAAATAATCATTAGTTGCAACCCTGACTCCCACACTCCCTTCCTGCACCCCAACATGCAGGTGTCTTTACACGCACACACACACACACAGACACACACACACACACACATTATGCCCCCCTTTTTGGCTTCCATGGGAACCCCAAGGGGAACATCTGTCCAGTAGGATTTTTGCCCCCTGGGAACCACACCTGTTGGAAGTCCACCCACACACACACACACACATAAAAATACAACATGGTTTCAATGATACACACAAACAACTCACAGCTCTGGTATGTAAAGCGTTCTGGAGGCCTTAACTGTGCAATATATTTCATCTGAGTATTTGTTTATAGTCAAAATAATATCTATACAATGTTTTTTTTTTCTAAAAAACAAGACAAACAAACAAACAAAAAATCTTATATGACCTGAGGTCAGTGAGGCCTACAGGCCATAAATACCAGTCAGTTCAAAACTTGTAACATTCACAAAAATTTTAGCTGATAAAAAGATGTAACACAACATTAGAGGATAATATATGTTTTTTCATGATTTAATACTCATCTAAAATGGATCGGCCATTTTTTAACGGGAACATTAGGATAATTAAGCTGAAACGAACAGATGAGGATTGGTGGCTCTGCTCTGCTCATGTAACGAAACAGACAGGTACTTTTTTTGTTGTTTAAAATGGGGTTATTGGCTAGTAAACTGCATAATTACTGGTAAACTAGTATCATAAATATTGTATATTGTCCCTGACTGCATAATGACACTTTGAGGTTTTGTGTTCCCTGTTGGTGGACGAAGGTACAGTAGAATTAGTCATTCTTTGAATACTGTAGTTCACTGTAGTTTCTACGGTTGCCATGGTCACACAGCTGGTAAGTTCAGAGCGTCTAACCATCTCAAGCAGAAGCGGCAAAGTGCAGTGCGTGTTCATGAGAAATCCAGACCCGCCCAAAAATTCTTGCTGCCACAGACTTCACTGTGTAAAAGAAATGTTCAGTTTGAGTTTTCAGATATTTGACAGAAAAAACTCCAAAAATCCTAAACTTTGGCATCGTGTCTGACAGATGAGAGCATTTAACAGGTTGGTTGGTATGCACGGATCTATCTGTCCGTCTATCTATCTGTCTATCTATCTGGTCCTTCGACTCTGAGAAAATGTGATGCTTGTAGATTTTCTGACTTTTGCAAACGTCAGTAACAAATGCATAACTTCACGTCCTTCAGTGAGTAACAAAGGAGCAGTGGCTGCAAAGACGGAGGGAGAGATGTGACTCTGCAGCTTTTTTGACTAAATAAGGAACTCAGGGCCAGGAGCCACGGCATGGCCAGGAGCCATCAAGCATGCTTTGCCTTTGTGCGTATGCGTATTTGTGTGTTTGTGTGTGTCTGGTCAAAGCAGAATCCGAAGAATGCCCCTCACCCCCTTAACAACCCTGGAGCCTCCAGCCGTAATAACACCCCAATAAAAGAGCCCCAACACACACATACGCACACACACACAATACTGAGACCAGCATGCTTTTAAATTAATGGGCCATTTAAAACAATAGAACAATAGACTTAGATAGTTTTGAGTTATTCAGCTCTGGTCCCTGTAGCTGCATAATTTGCTGAGTTTCACAACTTTCATTACGCACAGTATAAACTGGTCACAGCAGTTTACAGGCTGTGGCCATAATTAAAATGTAAAGCTGATGACGACAGTCTGATTGAGCAGGAAAGCAGATTAACAGCCACAGAATCTACTGAATAGGAGAAGAACAAAAACCTTTGCGTAAACAGAGACACTGAGGAGGGGTCGTCCATTGACTGAACTCGCACTGAACTTCAGAAAGCACGAAAACTTCTCGCCAGCGAGTGAATGAGAGTTGAGAAGCCTGGTAAAATATTTTCTGAGCATTGGGCTTTTGTTTCAGAAGCATTTGCCAAATAAACAGGAGACAATGCACGAGGAGGTCAGAGAGAGCTGACCGAGGCTCATTCAAATGTCTCAGCATCTAAACTGAGCTCTGGCTGGTCCAATGACTCCCTCTGGTGTTTATTTATGGTGCTACACTTTAACTGGCACCCTAGCCAGCTGGTGGTTGAAACACATACAATCAGGGGTGGAAAGAGTACAAAAAATATCTACTAAAATTACTGGTGTTAAAATGTACTCAAGTAAAAGTAGAAAG
>JAQLOL010000002.1:1298358-1311413 GCA_029783665.1 Naso thynnoides
TTAAAGATGTGTGTGACTGTGGAGACGTGTGTGCGCAACTTGGCCAGCTGTACAGTTACACCTTTTGTTACAGGACAATATTATTTTTTTAATATTATTTTGATGATGCCGTAAGTTTCAAACAACTTACTCTATGATGATTTGCCCTAGCAAGGTTCAGAGTGATGAACGGTAGCCTTGTTGAGCAATTTTCAACCTACGAAATGAAAGTTTGAAAAACTTGATAGGAATTCCAGTATTAAAGGGATACTCCTGAATATTTAATGTAGGGCCTTTTTTTTCATCTTCACCAGTCCCCCTCCCATTTATAGAGGCCATTTTCAGCTAATTTGATGCAGTATGGAGTTTGGACGGCTCACTGGTTAGCCACGAATGCTAACGCAAGTCAATGGCACCAATAGGATTCTGTGCTAAACTCCAATTAAACACTCAACAGTGAACCCAAGGCAGGTAGAATATGACAGCATTCTGTTGAAGTGAATTCAAGTGTAAGTAGAATAATTTTACAATTTACTCTACACCTAAATGTCTTTAATCTGTGGCTCTAGTTAGCGCTAACAGTGACAGGAAGCTGCCGAGTTCTCTACTTCCTGTTGCTCCTAAGCCTCAGATTAAAGAAATTCAGCCATAGTTTTACTTCTTAAATCACTGTATTCGTGTCAATAGTCAACATATTCAGCTTGCTTTGGGTGCACTATGGAGTGTTTAATCGGAGTTTGATAGCAGCTACTGTTAGCTTGCTTCCGGTGTAGTTGACTTGTATTAGCATTAGCATTTGTGGCTAAACAGTGAGCTGTCCAAACACTGTACTGCATCAGATGAGCTGAAAATGGTCTCTATCAATAGGAATAGGACTGAAGAAAATACGTATATCCCTTTAACACGTGAATCAATGTTTTTCATGACCGCACAGTCTTATTATTTAACCTGGTGACAAACACATTAGCGTGTGCAGTTGCTCTTTAAAAACAGTTTTTTGAACTTATGTTCTCTGAGTGACGAGATGACCTGACTTTAAGGTGACTGTGACCTTTCACGTATGTAAACCTCAAATACATGTAAATTCAGGGTGCTCATTATCTGAATTGCATGGCCTCTAGGACAGAGAATTCATTTCTATGACCTAAGGTTTTTTTCATAATTCTGCGTGGGGACTGAAGAAGAAAAAGAGCAGTACACAAGTTTTAATTTTCAACTTTTATTTTTGATTGTTTGCAGTATTTCCCAGTATCCCGGAGCGACCTGGCATGCCCTGTCCAGGAGAGGACAGTAAGTAAATCATCATGGCTTCCTACCCCTTCTTTGGATAATTACAATCAAACCTTTATTACACTGTTGGCATGGAAACACAGGATCTGAAATGGTGTAACCAGCACAGTTAAAACTGGTTAATCATCTGTACCTGACGCATGCTGTAGGTGTCATAACAAACTTTCAACTGTGGCGGGAATATTCTGTCTCTTCAGTATTGTCTCAGTCAGCCTTGACACAGATACAACAGTGGCCACAGAGTTACAGTTACAGATAATGCAGTGTTGCAGTCAGAGGTGAGTTTGAGACAGAGAAAATGAAACTGAGAATTCACACTTTCCAATTAGAGAAAATCAAGGGTCTCAAATGTATTCCTTCCTGCCATAGTTCCTTGTTTCAACAGTTTCGCGGTCAACTTCTTGACTCTTGTAAAGAGAGCAAGATAAAGAGAAAGTATTTTAACAAGAGATTTCTTCCACAACACGGAACAAAACACATGCCGTGCCCGAGCACTCAGCCTTGATACGAAGTACGCTCTCTAGCGGTTGAGCTACCGGGGCAGCTGTTCAGCTGCCACCAGAATTATGTACATGATTTCAAATTCCCCTTTAACACTGAGCAGTCAGTCACAGTGGTTGAAATCAAAGGGTTAGTGCTCTGGGGAGCTTGGCTGTGCTCAGCCAATTTCATGGCAGTCCTCTTATGAATTGCTGCAGTGAGTGTATTGCCTTGTGGAGGCTTCAGCTTCTTAGTCGTGTGAGTTTAAGCTAACAGTCACACAGACAGTCGTGGTCAGCCGGCAGTGAACAGCAGATTAGCTCAGACACAACTGTCTGCCGTGTGACCCTCACCTTGCAGGTTGTAGTGGTTTCCCAAGAGTCCTTCCTTTTGTTGCTGTTGGCATATTACTGGTAAGACAGAGGGCTCTATTTACACCGCAGGTGTAGCCGCACTAGACGCCGCAAGTAGGTGTGGCCAAATCTTTCTAAGCAATTTAGTGAACCAGGCGCAAGGCACAGCTGATCAGAGACAAACCTTGTTTGTTTTCACAGCTCCACATGGTTGAATCCAGACTAGAGACTGTGCACATGTTCCATCTGCCCCAGGCTGATTTTTTAGGTTACAAATGATTTGTAATAAATGAGTAGCCACGCGCCCTGCTGATGAAGGAATGTATCATCAAAGCTGAACTGTTTGCTGTGATCTCAGCATGTCTCATTAGTTCAGTGTTTCAAAGTGAAGAAAGTCCAAATTTATTTAAAAGATATGGATCACATTATTTCCAAAATCCACAAAATATTTTTCTCGAACAAAAATTTCTGCTTCAACCCATATTGTTGGCGTTTTCCCTTAAAAACCGACATTTTCACTGCAGTCGCAAAGTTAATTATCCAGTTGGTTGATTGACAGAGACAAGAGAAACGATGGTATAGAAAATGAATAAAAAGTTTCTTTGAATGTGGGAAAAATAACCCAAATAACTGACTGAATGCAGCATTTCTAATTATAAAAAATATTGACTCTTGTCTATGAATTACAGGGACTTGTATGTCAACTCCTGATTTATATCCGCAGTGGCTGCTGCATCATGACGGGCAGCAACTGCCTGATTCACATCCACTTCAGTCGAAAAGAGTCAACTTATTCTTTTACATGATTAACTGAAATAGGACGTGTCATTCAATATTATTTTGTTGATTATCTATGTAGCCTGATGAAACGCAGAGGACGTCCACCAAACCTGTCTGTGGGGTTTTGGATCTTGTGCGCACCTGCCCAGATCCACCAAAATTGTTCTTAGACCGGCTGCGCTGAACTTAGACGTGGTCTGAGCTGACGTAATCGCAGTGCAACTTCTGACAGGAAAATGACACTGCACCAGGCGGATTTCTATTGACACTCCCCCTGCTGCGCCGTCACACCCATTTTGGCAGAAGCCGGTTTACCAAGTTTGCAAGTGCACGCAGCGCAGCTGCACCTGCACGAAATTGCAGTTACAGCGGGATTTGTGCTTAGACTAGACCAGCGCCAGGCACAAAAATATAGCCCATAATGTTATTATGATACAGTTAAGGAAGAAATGTAGTATCAAAGTAAATGGCTGTCTGGCGCCAAAAAAAAAATCCAAAATTTAGTTTACAATTGAATGGATATAGATTTTTTTACATAAGTATTTATATTTGTGTCTTAAAACCTTTTCTCTGCTAAACCAGTCTGCAGCAGTACGGTGCCGACTTCAGCTGCAGCGATTTTTCTCCCACTTCTCCTAAAAGTGACATCGCTGATCGCCATCTGCAGAAGGTCAGAGACTGACTGTGCATAAGTACTGCATACAAGCCCACTTCAGAAATACTCAGGACCCCTTTAATACCTCAGACTAGGGGTGAACGAAGATACTGATCCGTATTGACATACCCATCGCAATGGGCGATAATGATAATAATAAAAATAAATAACAACGATAGCGGTGCGTCAGTGCGATTTCAGTTTGGACTGTGACAGCTGTCAGTCAGTCAGTTTTCCCCCATGACGACGAAAGAGAGCTCCGTTCAGAGTAAGTTCAGGTTGTGTGTGTGTGTGTGTGTGCGCGTGTGTGTGTGTGTGTGTGCACCCGCTGTAAGACTTTACTGTTGATGCCCGTTAAGTGCTTTGCGTAGGCTATCTTGTGCTGTTGCCTCTGTTTTAATGATACTGTAACACGTCAGCCTCTGCTGTGGTGTGTATTTGAGTTGATGTGGGCTGCGTTGCAGTTTGTGTAATATTTAACGTGTTGTCTAGTGCTTTGTGTATTAACTCTGTGTAATTGACTGCTTTAAATTTTGAGGACTCTGTGTCTTTATCCGAGTCGAATCTGCTGTCGATGGAATAATGTGATTATCACATCAGTCATACAGTAACGATCTTATTTGCAAGTGCACTGTTTGCAGTGCCAGCCTCCTCCGTTTAGTCATTGTATCTCTGGCATCTATTCACTTTCTGAGCCAATTTGTTTACAAAACCTTGCAAGTGCGCCTGATTGGTGCCAACTGTCAGTGGATGTCTGTGTGGTGAATGTGCTTGTTTTGTCGCTGCTCTCTTAATTGTAATTTAACATCGGGACATTAAATCTATCTGAGACCAATTTGGTTGGGATGTAGTATGCAGTTAGTTATAGGTTAGTGCTGCGCTGATATAGTTATCAATGGCACATGATCAAAAATAGGCTATTTAATAGTCTAAGAATTCAGCTTGTAGGCCTGCATTAAAAATGAGCCTATTACAATGAGCACAGTGTTATGTTTTCTAATATCACATCGATCCTCAAACACACTGTATTAACATGAATCATAAGTTTTCATGCACGTATTTGCGGCATTGTGCATTTGAATTTTTTTAAACCACTGACAGCTGCTGCACAAAAACTATTGCTGTGATATTCGGATCGCACACACACACACACACACACACCAAATTTAAACTTAAGTTTTATGGATATTGTCATCTTTATACTTAGTAGACATTTTTCCTAAAATATGATGGAAAAAAATTGCAGTTTATTGCCTTGCTCAAGGCATTGCAATAAATTGTACTATATTTCATCATAACCCCGTATTGTGATACATATGATATTGCCAGATTCTTGCTGATACGCAGCCCTACCACAGACACATGAGTCATCAGAGTCAGGGCCCGACTGATATGAGGTTTTTGGGGCCGATACCCATATCAATAATTGGGAGAACGAAAATTCCGATATCCAATATATATCAGCTGGTATTGTACATGTATAATATTAGCTGAGTGTGGTTGTAAATACTTGTGACAAAGATGTGTAATGGAAGCAGGATATCGTACACCTATCATAAACTATCACAAACTTAAATGCACTGAACCATAAACACGTAACTTACTTGTTGTTAAATAAGGAGCAGCATTTCATATCACCAGTCCACGCACTTTCTCCAGGCTTAAAAAAACATTTTAATATCGGCGCATATTGGCGAATCATGTGCTGGTACTGATAAAATGTGACGACCCCAGTATTGGCCGATACTATTGGCCAACGGATGCATCCGTCGGGCCGTAATCAGAGGGACTCTTCCTGTGTCATTTTTTGGTTCAAAACTTCATTTTAGCAGCCGATGAGGTTACGTCACGTGAAAAGCACGAAGGCTCCTGTTGAAGTGAAGTTCAGTAGCTGTTGTGTATAATGACTCGTCACTATAGTCTCTGCTGCTCTGCCCTCTGTGTATCTCTCTCTCTCTCTCCCTCTCTCTCTCTCTCACGTACTCCCGTATTGTTTGCTGCACTCCCTCGCTGTCTGTTTGCTGTGACAGCATGTTTCGGCAGCTTGTGGTCTGCACTCCTGAGTGTGTCCGTGTGTGTGTATACGTACGTGTGTCTGCGTGTGTTTGATGGGAGAGCGCTGTTCTTCTGCCCTGAAGCAGACCTCTGGTTTTACAGTGTGAAGAGCAGAGAGTCACCATCACTCTGTAGGTAGGTAATGAAGAACACACACATGCACACGCTTGCTCACACAGTTAGTGTTTGCGTTTTGTGTAAAGCTTTGCTTGTTGTGCCTGGTTGATGATGTGTAATTTATAAGTAACATAATCTTGGCTTCCTGCTGTGCTTTCTTGTTACTGATGTACAAGATTTAACAGTTACGGAAGGATGAAACTATTCTTTCAGAGAGAAAAGGGAGGAATGACGAGGAGGAGGAGGGAGTGGGGTACCGTTTCTGAGTTTTAGATGTTTGTATTTCTTTAAGGGCCAACGCCGTAGTAACATATCCTGATCAAATATGTCATAAATCTTGGAAAAAACACATGAAACATCAATTCGTTCAAATCACAAAAAACAACAACAGCAAAAAAACCACACACACATACTTTTCGTTTCCCTTGTAGGATTTAACAGTTCAGAATGTTTTGTTCTTCTTTGGTGTGATTTTGAATTTTTTGTCACTCAGACTTGTGACCTCGAATAGAGTTGAAGACCGTTTGTTATTTAGCAACATATACCAAAGAAGCAGGAAGGAGAGCTCGAAAAATTGTGCTGCTGTTGCGTAAATGATGTTGTTTCACGGAATATACCCCATCGCAAACAAATTCGGCTGAGTGAGTAAGTGAGTGAGTGAGTGAGTGAGTGAGCGACCAACTTTCAGGATTGGTCAGACAGTCATTGCTCTGTCCTCATTGGTTGTTTCCCTTTCAAAATTAATTTGCGCGAGGTAGAGGTGTTCCGTATCGTACCGTTCATGATTATCCAGGTGTAATTTTTGATTCTGGGGCAAAAATGAATATCGCGATCAACCCCTCCTCTGTTTTTTTTTGTGTTTTTTTTGTTGAGAGGGAAAGATCTCTGTGGATAAGTGTTTTATAATCCACATATTTTTAACATATTTTAACATATTTTATTTATAACACTGCACACACGCACACACAGTCTCACAGCAGAGAGGTGAAGTTAAAGTTAACCTGAAGATTAACGTTAGCCGAGTTGACGTGAACTAATGCTTCACTCGTACTTACTGTGAGTAAACTGCGATAAAACCTTCGCAAGTGAAAAGTCCAAACTTTATCAGGAAAACCTGTTCAGCCTGCATAAACGTGAACACGTAGAACGAGATTATTTTAATCTGCTCTGTTCGTCCACGCAGCACGCTAGCTCAGCAGCTAACAGCTAACATTAATTGTTACATACTAAAAAGAAAGCTGTTATGTCAGCTAACAGTTTAGCTTAGCTTGAGACCAATATAAATTCTTGCATCCTGCGCCTTCAGTTGTTTGTGTAAATGTGGACATATTTTGTAGATGCAAAGGGAAGACCTTCCTGTTTTCAGTGGGGCTGTAAACGTGGCCTGAGACTCAGCTTGCTATGCATAGCTCAGTTCACGTTCAGGGTATAAACTTCCACTCGTCAGCGCTCTGTTTTACGCCAGACTTCTCCCAAATGTCCGGCTTTGTCCTCAGCGATGTTTTGTCTCATCCACAAGCGAGTACTCTCACAAGCTTATTTTGCCTTTATGTCATCCATTTTGATGTAACACTAGGAAGTGCGAACTAGCTGCAGCTAGCCATGTCTCTGTCAGGGCAGTGACGAAATTGATGACAAGGAGGTCAAAGGGCAGCCGTTTGTCAGTGACTTTCAAAATAAAAGTAGTTGTGGCTGGACAGTAGTTTTTTAAATTGCACATCTTTGAAGGTAAGATAAGATAAGATGTTTCTTTATTAGTCCAACAGTAGGGAAATTTACAGTATTACAGCAGCAAAAGAGGGCATCAGTAAAAAAGACATTTAATTACAAAATATAAACAACATAAACAATATAAACAAGTAATATAGAAAAAAAGAACAATATAAACAATTTAAACAGGTTAAATACAGAAACTAGCAACCTAAATGTAGAAGATGTGGAAGATGGGAGGGATAACAATGTAATCGCCCATAGATTATTGCACATAGAGTATAAATACACCTGACTGAAAGATTGATATATTGCACCTTCAGTTGAAATTCACCTGAGTTAAGTATAAACACAGCATAAGTGAACACACTTGTATTATAGTGCAGTCAGTTTAAAAGTCTCGGTGAGAGTGTGGTCTACTGGGAGCACTGCTGGTTGTAAAGTCTGACAGCCGCAGGAAGGAAGGACCTGCGATAGCGTTTCAATTTGTTTTATTCTGAAAAACAAAAATAGATTTTTTTAGTTCATTTTTACCCATGCTCGTATCCGTGAATTTATTACGTATATTTTTTCACTCGTTATAAGGCCTTTCGGTGAAGGAATCTGGTCTGCAGTCTGTTTGCTGATGGTCTGTGTGTTAATAGTAAATTTATGTTACCAAAATAAGAACAAAAAAGTGTTTATGTAAAATGAATGTTTATGTTCTGACAGCAACGGACAAGGATCCCCTTGAAAGCAGCTTCTGCTTTCAAAAAAGCTTCTGGCTTTTTTCTACCTTAAAATGTGATTTGGGGCACAAGTGTGTGAATGTGTGTGTGTGTGTGTGTGTGTGTGTGTAGGGTGAACAGACCCCCCTCTGTGCGGGGAGAGAATGATGGAGGGTGGGAGGAGGTGGAAGTGTTGAAATCCTGGATGATGCGCTCAGTGCAGGCTGCCCTGCCTTGCACCGGATCTCCCTCCTCCTCCTCCACCACCGCCACAACACAAAGCCACGCCCATCCCCCCACAGCCCCACCCTCCCACTGCCACCAGTTTTTCCTAGCATCCCCTTCTCTCTCCCTCAGCTGTGTGGCACCACTGTCTCTCCAGGGAGGGGCCTACAGCGCTACTGCATCACACTAGACAGAGGCGGGCGAGGGACACTGAAAGTGAAAGACAGGGAGTGAGAGAGAGAGGGGGGAGAGAGAGCGGGGGGAGCATTGTACCGTGCAGATATCGGCTCTTAATATACAACACAGGCACTCCATTTTTTTTTTTCTCCTTTATTCTTCTATTTTTGGCTGTGCCTGCCACACCAAAAACAAAGAGATACAACTTCATTGAGGGTAACAAGTCTCGGATGAAGGAGGGGGAGACGGACAGAGAGAGAATTAAACGCGTCGAAAAAAGCAAGGCGACTCAATCAGCTGTCAAGAGAGAGAGAAGAAGAAGAAAGGGCGAGAGAGAGTGAGAGAGAGGGAGAGGGAGGAAAGAAATAAATCCCAGGGAGGAGAGAGAAGGAGGGAGGGATTGTCGGAGAGAGGGAGAGGAGAGGATGTAGCAGTGTGTACCCTTGCTGGCTTCCACACATACACACACACACGCACACAGACACACATACACACACACACACACACACGCTTAGCCTGGATAATGTGCTGAAAGAGGTGGAGAGAAAGGAAGAAGGCAAACCGGTGAGCTGTCTATCTCTGCATCCTTCCGTCCATTCTTTCATCTTTTCATCCATCCATCCGTGTTTTCATGCGAAACCCCTGACACAATGGATTTAGAGGAGTGTGTCCTTGCCTGCATTCTTGTTTGTGCGTGTGTGCGTGTGGGAGATCTATCTGCCTCCACGATTAGCATGTATGATTGATTCTTGCCTTATCGCTCGTCGTGTCACGCATTGCAGTCAGGGATTGTGTGCATGTAACCTGCTAGCTGTGCTAGCATAGCTGCTGCCTGAGCCTGGCTGGCTCCCGTCACTGTTTGGTAGCTCTGGGAGGCTGTCTGGCGGTCCGCTACGAGGCTGCACCTGCCAACCTGTGCGACACGGTGTTGCTGTTCATGTGTGCGCATTGTTACGGCAGTATATGATTTAGCAGTTAAATCAGACTAGTAATGACGTGTTGTAGTAAGTGCCATCAGACTCTGATATAATGGCCTTGATGCTGGCTGAATGCACATTCAAACACCGTTACACTGGTCGGTCTAAATGAGGCTTCAGAAGCTAATCCATTCCGACAGGCATTCATTTCTTTTAGAGAACTTTTCTTTTTGTAAAGGCTTGTACCATGAAAATGGCTTAAAGATTGAATATTGGCAATAGCAGGTTTCATTCCAAAAATGTCAATGATGAGATTGACCTTCAAAAACCTCTTGATGCATCATACATTTCACACATGGCAGACAATCCAAAATGTCTCTCCATCTGTGAAAGTCAGGATATATATATATCAGTGCGCGCGCGTGTGTGTGTGTGTCTGTGTGTGTGTGTGTGTGTGGAAGGATTTCAGGGGATTTCTTACCAGGTAGCAGTGTTCATTGCTACAGAGGAGAAGCTCTGAACAAGGAGTTAAAAAAAATAGATGTTGTCTCTTTTCTTCCCTCCCTGTCAAATAAACAGAAAAGGAAAAATCCAGCAGAGGTTTGTATATGTCCTGGGCCAATTTAACAAGCTGTAATCACTTCAACTTTTTATGGTTAGTAATGTGCTAAAAGAAAACTGTACAATGTCTTCTGTTCTGGAGGAGATTTGTCAGATCTGAGAGGGAAAAAAAAACACGGTGATGTCAGTGGAGTTGAAGACACTAGAAGGAAGCTTGTTTTGTAAAGTGTAGGCATGAAGTTGAAAGACCAGGCAAGAGGGATTTAATGAAATACTATCAATCTGCATTATGTGAAATGTGGGATTCAGTGTTGGTGGAGTTTGACCCGAAGGAACAAAGATTCACGTGACCTTCTTCTCATATTTGCAAATGTGTGGATTTTCAGGAGCTCCATTCATTTTGGCCTAACATCCGAGTGTGTTTATTATTTTTGTTTGGCTCTACAGCAGGAACAACTAGATGTAGTAACTAACATCAATAAGTATTTTATTTACTACTTTAATGTAACGAAAAATATTGATGCTGCTAAAGTAAAACTCAGAGAGACTGATTTGTCAATTGCAATTTTTGTTTTTGGAAATGGGACCCATGATGCACCATCTCTAGAAGTATGATTAAAGGAGAGCTATTATGCTCATTTTCAGGTCTTTGATTTTGATTTTGGTCTCCTGCAGAGCAGCTAAACACAACTGACCAAATTATAAAGTCTTTAGATCTTTAGAAAAGTGCGAGTCGCGCTGTCTCTCTTCCTTGTATTTTCTGCATTCTTTCAGAACGGCCCGTGTAGCTTCCTCCTCCTCCTTTCCCTTACGCATGCCTCAGCACTCTGCTGTACTCACATTTACTGACGCAAATTAAACGCAACTAGGACTCTGATAAAATGTTACAGCTTGCGCCCTCTCACTCTTCAACACGACAAAGTCAAAGTTAAAAAATCCATGTGGAATAAATCCACAAGAAACAGGAAAGCTGTCAACTTCTGTCTGGTGCTCACCTCTTGAGGAAAGTTTCGTAAAGTTAATTGTCCTTCATTGACCCTCCCAAAAAAAAGAAAAAAGGGAAAACAACAGCAACAAAAAAAACCCACTTTTTGGAACCATCTCGAACAAAGTACTGACAGTAATCCCTGAAGCAGAGAGCAGAGCGCAGCAGCAGATATGCCTAACAGGGAAGTTCAGCGTACACTGGCGTGCAGAGCCAAATGAAACAGCCTGCAGGCCTCATTTCCAAATGCAATTTACCTCATTATGTAACGCTTTGGTATCGTTTAACACAAGTATCCGACATGGTAACATTTATAGGTCAGAAGAGACGGAAAGCATGATAGCTCTCCTTTAAACTATTTGAATAGTTAAATGTTCAAAACCAAAACAACAAACCCAAAATATTTTACAATGACCAATGTCAAATAACAATACTTTATGAATTAAAATAATGAAGACAATAAATATTTAGCGAATTGGCAACCACATATCATTACGACATTGAATTGGGAGACAACCAGCCCTAATGGATATAGAAGCATTTAGAGCAGAATTGCTGTTGAATTTTATTTAATCCGTTCAGCCTGACATTGAGCTCATTACCTTTTTTTTTGTTTGTTTTGTATTGTTTTGCGTGAGCCGTAGTAGGCTCAACACCGGCTTTAAAGTTGGGGTAGGCAGTTTATCTTTGATGTCATCGTGCTAAAAACCTTTCAGCATATTGTAATTCAGCTGGTCTGAAAGAACAAGATACTTCTGCACCTCCCTGTGGCTCTGTATTTAGACCATCACAGGATATTTTTGGCCAATCACAGCAATTTAAGAGAGCATTTGTTGCTATTCGCTGCTCTACGCTGCGGTTCTTAGCAACAGGTGATGTCAGTATCAGCTGATTGGCTGTTGAAACAAGTGTCGTGCCTTTTTGCTCTAAAACTGACCTCTGCAGACAACAACTCAGCTTGAGTCGAGCTGAGACAGACCAGGTTACGCTGCTGCGACTTTCCTTGCAACTATTTCATCTCATCTCGAATCTTTGGTGCAAACTGAACTTAAAAGCGAGAGCGATGACAAAACAAAATGGAGCTGGAGCAAAAAAAAGGGAGGGGAGGGTGCAGCGGAGTTGCTTCCTCAGGAGTCTCATTCTACAGCAAGCTTGATTTCCAAATGTTGCCCAGCTGAGTTTTAACAATAATAAAACAAAGCCAGTTTAAACATTTTCACCAACAAGAACTAAACTGTGTTACTCTCAGTCACACTTGTTAGCATGTTTTTGGCCTTTTTTTGTCACTGTAAAAGATGGAAAAAAACCTCTTTCACTATATAAGGACATTACTTTCTGTTGCAAATACTGCAGTTTGCGGGAAAAAAAAAAAAAAAAGTCCAGCGTCCATCTGGAAAGCCCTTAATTTTTTTACCCAGCACCAAGCTTGGTGCTCATCGTTGACGGCTCTCCAGTCATTCACTGTCTGGGTGACATTGTGTGTTAATTGCTGCAGCGCATTCCTTTGGTGCTGGACCGGTGGTAATGGTTCAGGCCTTACTGCTTTTCATGTTGTTTGCCTGAAGTGATGAGGCACTTTAACATCGAGTCCGTCTGTCCTTGGTTTGCTCTTTGCTGCACTGGGAGATGAATACAAAGCTGAAGTTTTACATCTTAAAGGCTGCATCTGGTTTGGGGGTATTTGGGACTGTTTTGAGCCGTAGTGGCCGCGCTCTGAGTCACCCTGTGGATTAAGCCCTGCGCTGCTTCCAACCTTTCATGAGCTTGTTTTGGACTGTGGCTGTTTGTGTGTTTGGTTACAAGTTACTTCCCTGTCTGTGAGTTTTGCTGACTGGATACTGACATTAGTGTTGGGTGACAAGATTTTCCAACTGGCCACCGTCCGCTGATATATTCACGCAGGTGTGTGCCATCATGCGCAGTGTGCAGTCTGAGAGAGGAGCTGAGGAGCGTGCAGGGAAGAATGGATGGTTTTGAACCCAAAAAATACAAAATGTCCCGAGTCGCTTTATATCAGTTTTTGGACTCACGTAATTATTTGCATGTAATCATATAAATATCTTT
>JAQLOL010000002.1:1311513-1333522 GCA_029783665.1 Naso thynnoides
AAGGACAGAGTATCTTAAAAAATTTATTCCAAACATCAGTGCACTGGGCAGTTAACACTTGACTTATTTCCAATCAGATAATGGGCCGCTCTCTGCTGGACAAACTGTCTGATTACACCGTTTAAAACCACTTGTCCAAGCTATTTCTCCAGCCTTAAAAAACTGTTTTAACATCGGCAGTTATTGGAGAACACATGCACCGATACCAATATATCTACAATATTGGCATTTCTTTGTGCTGGTCAGTTCTGCTCCTCCTCGACTCCTTTCTAATCACAGTTAGAAAACCACAGACTCTGTCTCGTCCTACTTTTGGCGCGTACAGTTTATTTATTGATTGATTGAAATTTTAAGGAGGCGGACAATTAATTTGGCACAATAAAATGTCAAAAATAGAACAAAACACAGACTCCAACAAACCAGCCGGCGATGGATAGAGCCATCCATCGCCAATGGTCGATATATTCGTCGAATCATAAAACCCTAACGGACATATAAACAACATGCTTGGTTCAGTCAGTCTGTAATGCTGTTGTTGATGTTTAATGCTATACAATGATACATTTCCTCCTATTTCCTTTTGTTTGTGGATGTAACTGTGTAAAAGTGTATCTGCAGCTGGTTTTCTGCTGTATGAGATGGGACCCGTTGGGACTGTATTATGGAGTTTCAGTCAGACTGTCATTAAACTTGTTAACGGGAGACCACCAGACTCAGCGGATTGCTGCCTTCGAGGTCTGGCTGACTGTGGCACAGGAAACCTCTCTCGATTAATGTACCTGCATGAGTCACTAAACTAAATGTGGCGCTGCAGCTGTTATGCTCACGTTTCATTACTGTATTGCCATGTTGCTCTTAGTGGCTGCCCAGTGCCATCGCACACCACATGCATCAACTCTCTTCATCACAGCATGCACACATACACTCCCCCAGGTGCAAAAAATTAGTGAGATTTTCTAAAAGCATCGATCAGAAACTTCAGACTCTGTTTTTGTCACAGTCTGTTTGTTTTTTACGTAATACTTGACTTTGGTGAAAAGAGATTTTTCGCAGGAAGGCCTCTGTCATTGTTGGAAGACAAATCATCCTCACAGCTTGACAGACGAGCCAAAGACAGGATTTTTCATAAAATCAACAATCACATCAGCTAACATATTCCCGGTTATAAAAAGGCTTTTGAACAGTGACAGCCATAGATGTGAGTGGTTGCTTGTTTCAGTGTTTCTGTACTGTTAGTTCAGGAAGCACAAAAACCCATCGACCTTCATTATTATGTTTTCTGTTCAGTTATTATGCTTTATTTGCATGATGCATCATTTGCATTGTAGCAGGGAATGCACTCGGCCGGCTCTGTACTGGCAAACTGTGGCCTCAACTCCAGTCCAAGCCTGGAACCACAGATGTGGAAGCTCCGTTCAAAATCCAATTTCAGCGCACTCATTACCTCCTTTACATTGTAGCAGCTGATGTAATCCTCTGGGATGCCTCATAGATCTAATCTGATTGTTTCTGTCACTTGTGGATTAATATAGCTCCAGGACATCATAGGACCGGACAGTATATTGATATTGTATCATATCGTGATGTGAGACAAGATATCATGACAGATTTGGGGTATTTTAATATCATGATATGGCGTAAGTGTTGTCTTTTCCTGGTTGAAAAGGCTTCATTACAGTAAAGTGATGTGATTTTCCGAACTTACCAGACTGTTGTTGTTGTTCTTTTGTTGACCCTTTATCCACTTACCCACATTACTGATGATTATTTAAAAAAAAAAAAGCAAAAAAAATGTTATTGGGTAATTTTTTTGTGAAATCACCAAAAGCTATCCTTACATTGCTGTCTCAATGTCGAAGTATTTGGTCAAAAATATTGTCATATTTGCTTATTTTATCACCTTTGCCGCTCCCACCCCTTAAAATGTCACAACCTACATGATCAATAATTATCGATATCGACCGATATGAAACTTACTCTTGTGATAAGTGTTTCATAAGTTTTTTAAAAAATACATTCTAATTTCCAACCCTTTTACTGAAAAACAGGACATTGTTTTATATTTTCAGTGTCCAATAAGGTTGGGAGATGTTGACCACATCGCAGATACATGATGGCCACAGCAAAACACTGTGACGAAGACGATGAAGTGCAGACATGCCTGAGGTCACGTTTAGACGAGAGCAGCCCTACTAAAAACGGAAAGGTCTTTCCTTTGCATCTTCAAAATATGTCCACATTTACACGTACAACCAAAGTGCTGCAGTTAGCATGCCAGGCCAGTAGTCAGCAGTGTAAGTTTGTAATGACGTACTGTTGGAGCTGCTTAAATTGTTTACTTCCTGTTGCTGCTGAGCCCTGAGCAGCCATAAATTAAAGAAATTTCAGCCATAATTTGACTTCGACAATTATGCTACGAACACTCAAATACGCCTCAGTAGACTGTCGTCATATTTGACTTGCTTTCAGTGCACTACAGAGTTCATAGTTTGGTAGTGGCCACTGTGGAATGCATTGACTCGTGCTAGCATTAGCATTAGCGTCATCACTGCATCACAGGCACTCTTCTTGCCAGGTCACACAGCCGGAAAGAAGGTTTCAGTTTCAAAAGATTCCGCTCTGAAACCCGGTTTCAAACGTTTGCCGTTTCAGGGGCGCCAGCACACATGTGCGTCATGTCATGTAAAAGGAAGGTCGAACTGCATCAGAAGTGTTTCGTTTGATGTGCGGTCTAAACTGCCCCTGAGTCAGTCAGCAGAGCCCTGAAGCTCCGCCCCCGGGTTCTCAGCAATGCATGTGCCACTTAAATTAGACAGTTAGATGAATGAAAAGGGAAAATGCAGAGGGGGGAAATAAAAATGAAACTACGAGTGTCTTTCTCCAAGGTATTGAGGCACAGGCCTTCCAGCCACCGTGAAACAATCAAATAACGATGTTATTGTGTCTGTCATTCAAACTTCCGTCGCTCCCTGTTTTCACTGCGTCGCTGTTGCTTGCTGGTGCACATTTATGTCCTCTTCTGTCGACAAAATCCAAACATCCATTTGCTCTTAGTTTTTATCATTAAAGACCTATGTTTAGCTCGTTGTCGTCTCGTCTTTGTCATGAAAATAGGGTCACTGTCTAGTATTTTTCATCAGTTTTTGGCAACTCAGTTAACACCGTAACACCGCCGCCTCACTCCATTCAGCTTTGTCTGCATGTAAAGTAAACAGCTCTGGGACACAGCGAGTAATGCAATAATCGCGTGACACAATGAATCGATAATGAAATTCATTGCCAACACTTTTAATTTTCAAATTTTATCGATTTTCATTGATTCATTGTTGCAGCCCTACTGTGCGGGATGTATTTGCTTGTCCCAGTGTTCTTCTTCTCACTATGTGTACTGTCTTTTTGTCTGGCTAGTAATCAGCACACTACATGGATAATCACTGCAGTACTTTCAAGTTTGCTTTGGGGTTGTTTTCTCTGTCCAGGATTTCCCAAATCCAGATGATCTGCTGCTTATTAGCTGATCTGATACTTTTGACACAAGAATGAAGTGGTGGTGGGATATTTTACAGCAAACACTTTACTGTCCAAAATGATATCATTGCACTGGAACAGATTACTTCACTGGAAATGGGAAAAAAAAAAAAGTTCTATTAAATGTCGAACAACGTACACGCAGACGTCAGTATGTCTGTGATAGGCCAATATCAGCAGATTATATCAGCCTACTGATATATCAGTCAGTCATAATACTTTTTAATTCTGCCCTCTGCTAGCCCTTGAAAAATGCACAAAAGTTGTAAAACTAGTTAGAATTTGCACAGATATTGAGGTATTTTTGGGCAGTTAAATGCAGGTTTCTTCGCATACCCACAGGTCAACAAGTATAAAACAGATTAAGTACCCTAAATCACATTTCCTTTGTCCATTAGTGAGCCACTTTTGCATCAACCTTTTTTTTGGAACTGGATTTCCTGATGTGTATCTTGCAAGTCCCCTAAGTTTACAATACTAAATTGGTTATTGTTGTATCCATTACAAAGGCACTTGTTATTCTTTCACCTCAGAGGCAGAGATTCCTTTATTTTAAATGAGCAAGGACTTTGTGCGGAGTTTGCACGATGTACAGATGCTTTAGTGTCCCCCACCATGAAAACGTGGAATTCTCCTGTTAAAACAAAAACAGTCAACACACAGTCTTAGGAGCCTTGAAGGAGTAACACAAAAACACCACAGACCCCCTTGATAATGATTTCTGTCTTCTTTCATTGGTCCAAAATTCATTTAGTAACGAGCAAACTGGTGGCTTTTTGATGCAGTTACACGACGGGTGTGCGATATGACGATATTAGACTGTGAACGATTAGAATGGGTTCATGATCCACCGTTACATAGAGATCGTTTACATCGTGTGTCACTGCACATTCTGTCCGTTACAGTTCTTCGTTATCTGTTACACATTGTTCCCTGCTCCAATTAGTTCCAGTGCCTCCTATAGATACACATAGATAAACTAAACCCAGCAAACATGTGGCACCCCCTTCCTTATCCTTTCATTACATAGTCTTGTAAAACAAAACGAAAGCATCATGAACGAGAGGCAGTTCAGTCGGCTTACATTAGTTAGCTCGTTTAGATAAGGGGGTCTTGGCATTTTCTATCATTAACTATGACAGATAGAGCCATTTTTGCCACATTATATCAGTTATGGAGGTCCTAGACAGGCTGGGAAACTAATCGATATTGTGTCCAGGTTAGTAACATTTTTGACTGGTCTGTTAAGTTGCATGCAGCCACAGCTGGGACGTTAGCATTAGCTAGTAACGTTAGCGTCAGGAGGAGGAGGGGCTTGCCATTTTTTCTGTAATTATCTACATATAAAATCATCATTTATGCTCTGTATCAGCTGTGGAAGTCCTTGAAATGTTGGAAAACTTAACGACCTTGTGTCTGTGTGGTGCATATACATAATCATGTTGTAGGAGCTGAGAGGATTCACACACAGCACTGTTTCAACTGCCATGTCTGATTTAACGTCAGAGACGTTTCTGCCTTCAGGACGTCAGTGACATAGGGAGAATTTCAACAGTGGGTACGTTTACATGCATACCAATAATCCGATTATTGTCGGATTTCTTGAGTTATCCTTCAACATTGTTTTTATTTTGTTCACTTTTGCAGAGCCTGCAGTTAGTTTACAAAACACATTTACTCTACATGTAATTTTTTGAATTTAAAAATTCATAAATTGAATCAAAATCGTTTTAAGGAACCAAGAACCAAATAAAAGCCGACCATATGTTTGTACGCAAAACTGTGGGCCCTGCATGTGCCGTTCTTGTAAATAGTCCTAACAAATATTTAAAAAACTAAAGAATTGTGATAGAAAATTCAGATTGTGATCCTGCAATGAAAAAAAACGTGATATGACATTTTTGCCATATGGCCCGTCCCTAAGTTACACACTTATGCCAGTCTTTTTGACTTCCCCTTTCTTGTCTTGCTCGTCTGACACTCACACAGATCCAATATGGGGTTTAGTCTTAGCAAGATTATAAAATAGTTTCGTAAAGAACAAGAGCGAGGGCCAGAGAGATGTGTGCGTAAATATGAACTCACATCTGCCCCTAGTGGTGACTGATACACTGACTGGGTGGAGTTAACCCTCATGAGGATAGATTTGCCTCGTCAAAATTACCAAAAAATACCAAAAAATAAAAATAAGTTACCTGTTTGTGCAATCATAGAAAAAAATCCATCAGTTTTCAGCTGAAGACATTAATGAGGTACGATTTCCAAAATCAGAAGCTTTACAGATATTTTTGGAGCACAGTTACCAAAAACTGTTTGCATTTTGTTTATATTTAGTTAAAGATTTGAACATTTCCATATACTAGTCTTTCACTCCGAGTCATTGGAGCTGGAGGCTTTTTTAAACAATGGAACACTGAGACCGAATCGCGTCAATAGGTTAATGGTGTCATTCACACAACATCTAACAAACCACATCTCATCAGAGCAGCAGTGCAGTATTAATTTACTGTTGCATGCACCATATAAAGGATAGAGGGTACATCAGTGACATTTGTAACAATAGTGTTATGTAATGCACTGGCAGGGATTAATCTGAAACAGTGGCCAACCCCCTGAGGATGAAAATACAACAGCTTACATACGACAGTTCATTGGCAGCTTCCAGGCAAAACCAGCTGCCTCGGTTAAAGGAAGAGTTTAATTTGCCCTTTGATTTCAACACCTCTGCTTCGTCCATCACACAGCGGCTTCAGTGTGATCTGTTGTGTTACCGACATCAGCCATTGGACCCAAGGACGATGATGCTGGTCAGGCATCCATCCATTTGAACACTACAGCTAACAGCGACTAATAACTTGTGTTGGAAATACACTTAAAGATTTATTTATTTATTTTTTTAATTTAAATATTTTTTTTATGTTTGTATGAGGTGCTTATGCCTAGTCAGTGTCTCACCTGCTGTAGATAATAATTAGCTCGCTCTCTGTACGGAGAAGCAGACGATGCAATGGCAGGAAATCTTCGCGCTGCTGGTAAAGGTTAGCCTGGCAAACCAACCAACGTAATTCTCAAGAAAGAATTAGTCTGGTACTTCCAGATTTACTGTTAATTTCTAAGAGGCAGAACCAACGGAAGCAGTCAGAACTGCCTCTGGACGCAACTGAATGGACATGCAACCCTAAAACCAATCAGAGCTGTTTGCCCCATCCTTCACCTCACACTCCAGGTGAGCCATGGCCTTGTTTGTTTTGATTAGAATTTCAGGTGAGCCAAAATCCGTCGTTATTAAAAACTATGCAATATCAACTGAAAAGACTATTCCAACAAGACAGAGAACAACCTTGGAGACCCAGCAAGTCACAATGTTTTTTGTGATTACAACACATTGGGAAGAATAGAAGCCTTTGGTAGGAGTCTGTCTACCAATCTGTGCGGTGTCGACCTGAGACTCAGCAGCCTCAGTGCTGACACTACGTTGAATTACACTGGACAAAAGCACTAAAACTGACAGGCAGCTAATTTAACAACACAATGTAACAACATCCATGACATTATTTATCAGGTTGATGAAAATTCACGTTAATAGCCGTGCCACTCATCTGTCCTAAGACTGCCAATGATTTGTGTCAGCTGTCAGGTACATAGACTGGAGCTGTTGTCTTCAGCCTCTTCAGTGAGTCTCTGCATAAAGCCCACCCCATAGGAATGTCCGGTTTTTGGACCAGTGGAGACAGCCATAAGGGGTAGAGTTCCCAAACCATTTTCCCAAAGCAAATTAATTCATGAAGAAAATTTTGCTTCTTTACCAGGCTAGTAAACGGTACCAAGAGCAATATGTCCTTTGGCCACCAAGAGGACCAAGTAGAGACAAAGTATTTATGTTCCTGTATGCTATACTTGCAAAATTTTTAGCACTTTCCAGCCGTTTTCTCTGGGACTACCTGCAGTGGGAAAATGGACGTCTCTGCACCCCAAGTTGACTACTGTGAAGATAGGGATGGGCATGATTAATAGATGATCAATAACTGTCAAGAATTTTGTTAATCACAGGAATTTTTATTGATCAAAGGTTGTGTTGAGTAATGAAGTGAATTTCACCATGTGGCAATGAGACATCTTACCAGCGGGGGGCGATATTTAACCAGTGTTCAGAGACAGAGAAAATGGAAATACTCAGCTGCTCACGAACAGCCATCATGGCTGCCGTAGATACCGAACGTAAACATGAAGAGGTCAAGATGAAGTTTGGCTTGGAACCAATTCAAGCAAAAAAATGACAAAGTTCGTTGTAAACACTGCGAAGCCGTTTATAAGTACAACACGACAAGGACTCAGATGATGGACCACTTGAACAACGTACATCCAACCCTGGTTAACATCAGTGTGTCCCCATCTCAAGCTAGCATCACCTCAGTCTGAGCACTGCAGAGCTATAATGCACAACAGTAAATAATGTTCTTTTATTAAATTATTATTGTTCGATATGATTATTTTTTAAAAATTGTTTCCAAAAGAGACTCAATTGGCTCGGCTGCTTTATTGAGCGCCGCATATCTTTTTTTTTTGTTTAAGTTAAACAGTTGAATTTTAACTGCCGTGTCTGAGAGGATTGGTGTTGGACTTTAACTTCTTCTTAGAATAAAGATTTAATTGAGGAATACCACGCTGTTTTTTCATTTTTAATGTAAAAAAAAGCTTAATCAATAATTGATCATTAATTTTTCCAGTGATCGATCAAGGCAATTTCTTCAAGTACCCATTCCTAAGTCAAATATATCAAATCATAACCTAAAAAAATGCCGCCAAAACTTACAGTTGAGGCGAAATCCGAGGAGGAATATATGTTTCTTTTGTGCAGGTTCAGGAGTTGTTGCAACAGCAGACAGAAATCCTCACTGGGTTTATACAGCAGCAACACAAGTGTTTAAAAGGTTTTGTCCAAATCATTAAGGATTAAACAAATGAAAGACTGTACGTGACATCAAGAGAGGTTTAAGACGTCAGATCAGGCATTCATTACACTCAGAAGGAAGTCGATGACATCAAGACAGGCTTTGCCCAATGAAAGCCCTTCCCAACAAGATTCAGTCTAAAATCTCCGAAGTATGCAATCGTCTATTAACTGTCACGTTAACACTGTGGCACACTCGGATAAAAACTACAAAAGGTAACTTTATTGCCCTTTGTTTATTTTGTGGTTCTGGACAGAAAGTAGTTGTTGCAGTAGTTTCTTAGTGTGTGTGACAGTGTTTTACAGCTGTCTGTCTTATAATGGGTGTGTATGGCAAATTTCTGGGTCAGAGTCTGTCACACGCTCTGCCATTTTGAAAGTGGCTGCTCTGCTAAATCTCTGTCCAGCCCAGTCCTTCCTGTGGCTGCTGGCTGGTAGCATGTCAGTATATGACGTCTCACTGGCTTCTGGTCTCTTTCCATCTGTCAGAGCTTAACTCACATGACAAAGAGGGATCAAAACATGTCATGGTATCACAGAAGGGATGAGTGTCTTAAAATATAATGTTAAGCTATGTCTCTGTGACAGACAGTCTGCATGGCTGGAGGCTTTCAGTGCAACATCTGTGTGACATCAGCACAGTGGAAAGGCACCAGCAGTGACAGTACAATGGCAAAATGTGGCACTGGGAAAATAAACGACAAGCAGTACCTTGGAAGTCTCTCTATTGAGGATGTACGATATTGGATTTTTTTTGCCGATATCAGCTATGCCGATATTTAAAACTCCTTTAGCTGATAATACATAGCGATACCGATATGTTTATTTTTTCTCAGCATCTAATTGCAAAATCAAGTCTCTTTTGTAGTGGATTTACATACAGTATTATCATGCAACTCTTACTGTGTTGGCCTGCCAGCAAATACAGGCATAAAATTGATATTCATTACTTGTGCAAAAGAAAAATACTTGAACTTACATTATGTGAAACGTATATTTATGTATGACAGCTGCTTCCAAACAAAACAAGTCAAACTGGATGATGTTGTCTATTAGACAATCATAACAAACCCCACAACTAAGGCAAATTTGGCCTGTTTCACAAGTGACAAAGTTAGTAAACGTAACGTCTGTCCACAGGGAACATGGGAAACATGACGACAACTCGGGCGTTTAATCAAGGAAACAGCAGCCTGTTACTTTATCGTTTATTATATCGTGGATATTGGCATGCAGGACGATATCCGATATTTGATCCTAAAGCCAATGTTGGCAGATACCGATAACGTGCTGATAATGTCGTGCATCCGTATTTTCTACCCATTAAAATGATTCCAAACAGTATAAGCTTGTGGAGAAAGTGCTGATTAGCATCAAGGTGGCCTTGAGTTTTCAGGTGCAGGACATGTAAATGCAACATTATCAGGTGTAGGATGTAATCCCCTCTCACTCTCCCTTCTCCGACTCTACTGTGATCGGCAAATAATTCAGGATAAATAAAAGGGAGACTGTGCTTGGACTTTCATAAAAATGTCCCTGAAGAAGAAAAGGGCTGCACATACAGTATATCAAATGAAAGTTAATGCGTTTAAAGGAGAAGTTTAAGTTTAAAGGATATATACAATCATATACGATGTTTGACACCATTTTTATGACATCTGGCTCAGTCCTGAGAGCTGGAGCTCATTGCTGACGTCACTGCTGGCTGAGAACAACAGAGGAGCGTGAGCACTCAGACAATCCGTCAAAAAAGATGTGAACGTCGCTGAATGTTTAGTGGTGTCCTCTACATGTACTGATGCTGAAACATGAAGCTAGACTTGTCATTTGAAAATATAGCAGATAATGTTGTGACAAAATTATTATCTTCACATTATCAGGCATTTGATGAGAAAGCAGAGCTGTTCTGAGACTTTGCTTCAACAATTTATCATCATTTGATTCAGCATAAAAGTTCTGGTACACCGTGCAACGTCTCCCATGTCCTCCATGCGTGCTCACAGCATCGTCGTGTGTCAGCAGCAGATACCTTTCAGAACTCAGCGGATATGTCACACATTGTTTCCTTCACCTCGCCTCATTGCCGTAAGTGAATCAGCTGCTCATTTAGAGGGAATGAGAATGTCATATGTCAGACGTCGTTTGTGGTTACTGCAAATGAGAGCAGCTGGACTCGCAACCAGACTCCACGCCCATAACACTCAGCCCACCTCTTGACTTATAAGCATCTCTGGCTCCAGAAATAGCAACAGTAGTTTTGTAATGTGTCAGGCCTCCCTGCTGCACTGCAGCACACCCACATGTTCTCACTGCTGCTGATAGCCGAGCAGCCGGGAAGCTTTCTTACATTGATCCAAATGCGGAAGCTATAGGTATCTCTGCCAGAATGTATTTGGTTTGCAGATAATTGATGCTATTTGCTGTCAGTATAAAAAACAAAATGTCAATATCAGTTGACTGAACTGATGTCTGTAACCCACATCTGGAGTGTACAAGACATTAAACACGTAGACACATCTTGAAAAGTAAAGATCTGGCACGAGTATGATGATTGTTGAATGCGAAAAATCAAATAAATGGCAACAGTTCAGGGATGGGCATTGCAAGCAGAAATGCTCTTCGATCGTCACTCTGCATTATTCGAAAATTATTCTAAAATCACACACACACACACACATAGACACTGCACACCCACCACACAAAGTGTCCGCTCTGCAGAACAATCATATTGGTTGGCACATTTGTTCGCAGTGCGAATGTTCACAAGAAATCAACCTCGATCCGAAAAATAAAAGAGTTGCTTTTTTGCAGCAGTAGTATTCGCGGCCTGTGTGAAAATACTCGAGCTCTATCAGCAGTTTGAAAGAGCCTTTAGTCTGCAGAACAGCTATCTGTTTTTTCCGGTTGCTAAAATAACAGCAGGCGACTGTCACACATAAATCATTTCATCATGAATCTGTGGTCAGAGACATTTTTTCAACGCTTGTCAAACGACTTTGCAGCGTACACGCGTTATCATCGTTCGGATTCTCCCGTCGTGCTAACGTTAGCTTAACCTGGCAGAGTTTGCACTGCATTTTCGTTCATTTTCATTTATTTTCTCGAAGACACACAGAACTTTCTGATGGCTGTCGAAATCTCTGCAGGTTTCTGCTGTTATTATTTACAGCATGTACTAGCTGTCATAGCGCTGAAGTAACTGTCAACACTACACTGACCTTGTGTAAAAAAACACCGTGCTTCTACACACGTTTTACCGGAGCCTGGTAATGACACAAGACTGCTGATGCATGTAATAACACAATATTTGCCGTTATTGCATTCATTATTATTGTTATTCGTTTTTTGTTTTGTTTTGTTTTTAAGTTAATGACCATTGGAATATTCGAAAATCATTGCCCATCCCTACAACCTTTGCATCACAGCTGTAGTATAATGTGATAATATCGATAGCAGCAGCTTTTAAAAGCCCATGCTGGTCACACCCTTTCTTTTACCGTCATCTTGAATTAAGTAGGTGTATTTCTTCAGAAGCATTAAGCTTTCAGCACAGAGCTAACATAGTTCCACAGCCGTCAATGGTAGCTTTGTTAGTGGAGTGTTGACTGTGGCACAGCAGAGCGCCATTGTTCTGCCTTTAACACACAGTGGTTTCTTTACCAGACCAGAATGATGCATTGTGGATGATAGAGGCACTCTCCTGAGACAGCACAGGGTTTGTATTAAGATGACAGTAAATGTATACGTCTGACTAAAGGCTGTCATTTAATGGACCATTACACCGAAATACACAGCAAACAAAAGAGTCTGCCAGGCACTCCCTTTTATTCCACATGTAAAGAAATTGATCAGTGATCATGCTCCGCCTTAAATATCTGGAACCCCAAGGTTTTTTTTCTTTCCGGCTTTCCTCCATGGTAAACGTGATTCCTGAAATGTGCATTTCCTTTTTATGGCAGCCTGAAGAGGTTTACTTGTTATGGAGATGGTGAAAGTATCAAAACCATCTCAAAATATCCATCCCAAACTCTCAACAGCTTTGTGCGATATAATCCAAGTCTTCTTTATCGTGTCGTAATCTCAATACCCGCATTTTGCATTTTTGCATTGCTGCATTTTTAAGTAAATTAATTAACGATTTTTTATTTTCTGTTTTTTAAAGAAATTAGACATTTTGGTCCACTTTAAGTGGGAAATTAGTCCTTAAGGAGTGAAGGTTTGTGTATCTCTGGGTCTTTCGTATTCAAAAATGAAGTGACTGTGGAGCGAGAAACTTGCTGGAGAATCGGTGCAGCAGGAGCGGTTTGCGTTCGCTTTACCGCACTGTTGCGACAGAAAGGGACCTGAGCTGAAGGGCAAAGTTCTCTGTGTACCAGTCAGTCTTTGTTCCTTCCCTTACCTGTGGTCATGAGATGAGTCATGACTGAAGAATGAGATTGCAGATACAAGGGACAGGAACGGGTTTCCTCGGGAGTGTTGCTGGTGTCCCCCTTAAGGATAAGGTGAGAAGTTCAGTCATGCGTGAGGGACTTGCAGTAGAGTCGCTGCTCCTTTGTGTTGAAAGGAGCCAGTTGAGGTGGTCTGGGCATCTGCTAAGGATACCTCCTGGTCGCCTCACTATGGAGGTGTCCCACGCACGTCCAGCTGTGAAGAGGTCCCGGGGTAGACCCAGGTCCAAGTGGAGAGATTATGTCTCTGCAGTGGCCTGGGAACGCCTCGGGATTCCCAGTTCAGAGCTGGTTGATGTTGTCAGGGAAAGAGAAGTCTGGGGCCCCCTGCTGAATCTGCTGCCTCCACAACCCGACCCCAGGTTAGCGGCTGACAGATGATGGATGGATGGACGGACGGACATTTCAGTGATGATGTAATGATGGTGATTCATCAGTGTAAAAAATCTCAGTATACTGCTCATGACTGACTGAGCTAATGAGCCTGACCAACACATCTTTTCTACAGTACTTTCATTATCATACTGACTATACAGATTTTGATTTTTGATCTGTCAGACTAAAACTCTGGAGGACCTTCTTCAACAAAATACAGTTTCCCACATCAAGAATGAACTTTTAACACTTTGTGTCATTGTTGATACTTGGTGTGTTAGTTTGGGACTGGGGGTGTGAAGGGAGTGTTTTCTGACAGAGACTCTGACATCCACCATCTGCTGGCTGCCGAACAACCTTACACAACACAGCTTACTGTTGTGGAAACGCTTATGAGTTTTGATGATGAATCGCCCACGATTGTCTCATTACCTCATGCCACAAAGAGCCAACACTGCTGGCTCAAACCTCACCGGTACCAAAGCACCTTCAGTGACTGGTTCTGTCCTGCCTTGAATCCCTGACACAGTCCTGCTACCCTTTCACACTGGACAAAAACTTCAAAACCCCCCAAAAACTTCAAAAAACAAAAAACAAAAGACTGTTTATTGCTTCTTACAGTCTGGGAACAAGATGCAACAGGGAGTTTGTTCTCTCTGTCATATTCTTTCTCTCTGTCAAGCAACTCCTGATTCAAAGGACGAGGAAATAAGACGACAGGTTATCAGCACTATGAGACAGATAACAGTGTACAACTTATTCTATCCGTCTTTGTCGAGCAGCACTCAACTATTGTTCAGTTGGTATTGAATTTGAAAGAGAGACTGATGTAAAAAATTAACCGCTGTAATGTTGTCCCAGCACGTGTGTGAAGTAAATTATGACGTATCAGAACAAACAAAGGCGCACACGTCTACCGGCAGTGAGAAAAACGTCAGTTGCCTATTTCAGTGTGTTAACCTGTAGTTAAAATAAACCAATATGCAGGCTAAATTTACCTTTAAGAAGTCTTCATTTGTCAGATGTGGTCAAAGTGTAACTCCAATCAACTCAAGAGTGTCCAGTAATTGTTAAATAATCCATCTCCATGTGCAAGACTCAAACACTCTGTAGCTTCTAAACCAAGATCAAGTAATTGCAGATTTTTTTTTTTCTAAAAAACTTCAAATCCCAATGACAGAGGAAATACAGACTAAACCAACTTGCAGACCACTTCTGTTCATCTTAGCAAACAGTGGTGAGCAGAAATGAAATGAGTTACTGAGTAGGAAGTTGTTGCATGTGATCGCATCCTTGTTAGCGGCTAAATCAAAGAAGTTAATTGTAATAACTTCTTGTGGAGCTGCTGTCGCCCATGTGAGGGTTTGCCAGTCCTGACTCAGCTGAGAGATGGTGTCCTCTGCGGTAAAGCATCCTCAGATTTTGTACTGGTGTCATTTTCCTAAAATTAGGTTGAAAAAGCAATAAACTGTCTTGCTTACAACATTGCAATATATCGGAACACATGGTATCCTAACTCCTGTGTCTATTATGCATCACCAGATTCTTGCCAATACAAGGCCCCAGTAATTAGTGCTTGCTAATGAAATAAAATTGTTTTTTAATTTTTCTGTTGTGACTGAATAGGAAAAAATCTATTTAATGAAGACTGAAGGTTTTTTGCAAGCACTGCGTTCCTCAGTATCTCAGATAACATTTGCATATCTGAGATAATTCAGGTTTCTCATAACCAGTGTCAGCTTATCTGGACTGATGTTAGTATCTTGATTTATCAACAGTATTACGGTGTGAGTACTTGACATTGTGTACTAGAGCTGCTTGATTAGTTATCAGTAGGAATACTCATGGGCATATGTATTGAACTTGGGAAAACTTGAATCTCCTTAACTTGAAATATAAACAACAACGAAAAATATAAATATAAATTAAAAAATATAATAAATATTATATATGAAAAACAAAACATATAGGCCTGTAAAATTTGCCTGCATGATATGTCTGTGTTACTGCTAAGGTTACAGCAGCCTTGTTTAGTCCATTTGAACCGAACCCTGGAGGGTTTCACCCCTCGGCGCGGTTTATTTGGGCTGGTTTGAACTCAGTCCAAGACCTTCTGTGCAAACCAAACGGCCGGACTCTGGTCCTTGTTGAAAAAGACGGTCTCGGGCAGCTTGCAAGTGAAACTCTGGAGTGCTTCATCACTCGTGTAAACCCCATCAGCACCATCCAACTATGCACCATGCATTCATCCATTCTGAAATCCTTCATTTATTCACCGACAAGACGTGTACGTAGTGCTGGGGAGCGCTCCGTAACGACCCATCGCCTCTTTTTTTCTCCAGGTGAAAAAAATTCTGCCGCATAAACAAGTAGAAATTCATGCACGTTATGTAAAGTGTTTGAAGATCCAATCCTAACTAAAGCTTCTGTCATCAGGCAAGAATGGCAAAAGCAAATAAATTCTGTCTGAAATTCAGACATTTATTTGTACGTGAACAATATGATTGTGACAATTGAATCCTCTTCAAGGTGTCATATTGACTTTTGAGTTGGACTGATGAATTCATGGCGTTAACTCACGCATTGAGCAGAATGCAAGAAAATATCCACCTTGAAAGATGCAATTGAGCAACACAGGGAAAGAAAAACATTTTTTCTCACCAGTAACGTGAAACTTACGGTAAAGCATCGACATGAAAAGGTTGTAAAGCGTCCTTTAGTTTTTTGAAAGATAAAAGATCTTTCAGTTTGGAACAGTTACTCACGTAGGATGACGATGCGTGTTGTTGTGCGTGCACTCTGGCACCTCTTTAATTAGCACTACACAAGATCTCATCAGAGCCAGCTGTCTTCTGTGGTGCGGTCTCCTCACTGCAGGAGGTCTTTTATGAAACGCACGTAGCCTAGTATTAAATTAGGCCTATGTAACGTTAGTAGACGTTGTCTGACCATATGCGCCATTGACTAGAGTCTGCTGATATGCACTCTAGATCAAGACCAGCACGAAAATAACCTGCCGGTGCTCCATGACGTTCTGTAGGCTGAAGTAGAAATTGGGAAGAATTTGTCTTTTTACCCGCCTAACTGTCTGACCAATAACTGACCGGCATTTCCATGCATATGACTGTTGTTTACAGTGTGTAGTCTGTTTGAGTTTTGCCTTTGTGAATGCAAACTGATCCTGCTGAAAAATGAAGCAGCGTATCCAACTCACATCTGGTGCGCACTAAGAAAGCGGACTATGACATGTGAACACGACCTCAGTAACTCAGGATGAACGTGTCGTCTTTTGTGTTTTAGTGTCTGTGTGTACATCAAGGTCTCAACTCTTATTTAGCCCTTCGTCCTCTTGTATTTTTGTCTCCTTGTTTGGACAGTTATCACAGAGTGTTATACAGTAGACTGTGAAGTCGTCCATGCTAACCTCAGTCTCGGCAGAAGGACATCGTCCGTGGTCTCTTTGCCCACCAAGGAATCCCTGGTTTCCCAGGAGTGTTTGCTCTGAGCTGTCAGCTTAAAGAGCCATCGAACTGATTTCTCATTACACGGTCTTAGTGAGCAGCTGTGGGCACTTTGCAGGCCTGCAAATTGATGCGAGACAAGTTCCTGTTGATTAAAAAAATTACAATCTGGCCTCTGTGAGAAAACACTGACATGTTTCTGACACATCATCATTTCTGTTGCACAGCTTTAGCTGGACCATGCCTTATTCTTACTCCTTTAATGTTATATTCAAGAGTGAGAAATCCCTCTGTAGGAATTCTGGATTCTGTTTAGAGACCATAAACAGACCGCCTTGTGAATAACACAGCACTGAGCAGATTACATCACAACCTTACAACCCTCCAAGCCACACCCACATACCCTCCTATCCTAAATCCCTTTTTTAATTTGAAGAAGTGCACAAGATTTGAAGCAGGTTGGATTTTTTATTTCTTTGAGACGCAGGCTTGTGGATGCAAGGCAGATGAGTGATTTTGTCTGGTGAACTGATGATGAACTCTAAGGAAGACTTTTGAACAGTAGGGTGTTTGCTGATATGCCTGCAGGGCCATAAATGTGATCCAGTGTTTCCAAAACCTAAGCCTAAGTAACCAAGCAAACCGAGCAGAGTCAAAGGACGGCAGTTTCTTTTTGTCCATAGGAGGAAATCCACAAGTACAGCCAGACTGCAACGTGTTGAATATCTGCGTATTCAACCCTCACAAGGGATTACACTTTATGATCTTGGTTACTTGAACTTCCATGTAGTGCCATCATCAGGTCTAAATTTCCCTTGACCAGTATTTGGTCTATTAGGGACAGTTTCCACATAGTGTTTTTTTTTCTTTTTCTGAGCGCCAGCGTCTTTTTCAGTTGTTCTCAACAAGAAGAGAGCGCCGCTCAGCGTCTTTTTCTGGACGCGCCGCCTTTTTTTTGTGGGGCCGCTCTGAGCGCTTCAACGTGTAAAAACTTTTTCAATAACATTTTTTTTTCAGCCATTGGATGGTTGTGTTGTTTTGTTTTTTTAAGGAGCAGTAGATCAGTCAGGACTCAAAGATGGAGGACAGGCTGATATTGGCCGTCTCTGTGTACCGGGAGCTGTACAATATGTCCGGCAAAATCTATCATAACGGAGGGAGGAAAGCCGCTTTGTGTGTTTGTGTTTGTTTGTGTCATGCACCCACATCCTCTGTGATTTATGTCTGTTAGCCGGAGCCCTGATAGCGAGGCCATCGTGATTATTAAGCTCATAATCCAAACAAAGCGCGAGGAAAAGAATCCTCCGTTTGATGCTCATAGTAAAAACAAACAAACAAACAAAGAGCGATAAACCCTTTCGATCTTAATTGCCCCATGACCTTCCCTTTAGTGCCAACCTCCAGAAGAACCAAATGGTCTGTTTGCCTCACACATTACATCATCGGCCCAAGTGGCTGTCTGAATTCTTAGTTCTTCAGCGCTGGCTGCCAAAACAAAGCAAACATATTCCTCTTTGCCCAGAATGGATGCATTTCAGTGACAGCTCGCAGCGTCTCCTCAGATCCTATCTATCCTTTGAGCTCTCTGATTTTTTTTTACCTGCTGGATTTCCCTCATTTGACGAGCCTATGACTGACTCTACCTCATCAAATCTCGTTCTACTCGGCCCGTCTCTTCCTGTAAGCTTTCTCCTCTAACACAGAGGCTAACAAGGTAAAAAGTGGGTCAGCGAATGCTCGTGTCCACCACAGTGTTCTTCCGTAGTGAATGTCTCCGAGAGCCAATTTTAACCATTTGCAAGATGTCTACAAGGGGTTATTAAAGTCTGTTTTGTAAAAAACCAAAATGTGCACCCGCACCAAAGATAAGTTATCACGAAAAGGCACGGGTTGTCCTCGTGGGATGCTGCATAGTGCTTTGAAAAAACGCCCTTGAGTTGACATACATGTCCCTGTGGTGGACATGGATTAATGTCTTTGTATCCACCAAGTCAGCCCAGCAATTAGTGACTCTATTGCTTCCTGAAAGTACAGAATGGAAAAAGAACTGAACATTTTAAGGACACAGTCACAGCAGACACCTAAATAACAAGGAACACTGCGGCGCTGCTTTCCCCTGCAGTTCTGATTTCCATTTCACTCAGGCATTTGTCGCAATTAGAGGCATCTTGCTGTTGCTCAGCAACATGCTAAGTGCTGTTAGTCAGTTGTATGTTGGTGAGCCACACAATGTAACATAAGTAGCTGCATTTAAGCAATCATAACACCAATGAGTAGTAATCATATCTAAGACTTACCCAGTGAATGTAAACGTAAAAGTGGGTGAATGATCCTAATACAGTGTATGCAGAGACAGATTTTGACCCCACAGGGGACGACATAGTCTTAACAAACAGACGGATACACAGTCAGCAACGTGTCACCAGCTGTGTTAGCTACGCTGTGCCCACTAACAGCTGTCTGCTAATATCCAGCAGACACAGAGCAGCATTAACATTTCTCTGCAGCAGTTTGTGTCCCCCTGACAAATCTAATGCTCCATCTCCCTAAACTTGGATTTAGTCTCCAAAGCCAGAGAAAAATGCCTAGTATGTATTTATTTCCACTAGATGTCTTTCTTAAAATTATATAAACAAACAACATAGTTTGATGAATTTGAGAGACAGTGTGGGATCGTGACATTTGTTTATTTCACTGTTAAACAGCCACTATTGCGAATTCAAATCTGTCCTACTTAGGTAATGAGTACATTTAGTTACATTTGTTGACTTCATTCCTTACTCTCTTACTGGTGTAAGAGGTAAACTTCTTACCTGGAAGGTTGCAACAGGTAGCCACATGACACTTCAATACTTAGAATAAAATTACGTATTGTTCTGGGCTTTTACATTGTTGGAAACATTTGGGATAATGTATACAACACAACAAAATATAGGCTACATCCAAGATCTAGAAGGGGTTTTTGGACAATTTAAAGGGATACACCGACTTTTTTTTTCTTTTTGTTATTCGCCTCCCTCCCGAGTTCCACACAAGAAGAAAGATATCATTCTTGCGACTGCATCTGCAGTAACAAGGAAGAGATGAGCAGAGCTAACCCACCGCTAATAAGCTTAGCTCAAATACTGGTAGTCAATGGGAAGCGCTAGTGTGCCTCCGCCTAAAAGTCATCAGATAAACACAGGCTAACACTTCCAGTTGACTATTTGAACTGAGCTGATTAGCGGTGGACGAGCTCTGCCCATCTCTTCCTTGTCACTGCGTACACAGTGAAAAAAATAGTGTCTATCTTTTTTTTCAAGAACTTGGAAAGGAGGCAAACAACAAAAAGAAAAAAAGTTAGCGTACCTTTAAAGGGGAAGATGAGACATTTTGTATATTTATATTTCAGCACCTGAAACACATACTTGGTTAAGGGATTCATCAGAAATCTATCAGCACCCAATGTCACACTGCATTCCGACAGTTTCCAGCACCAAAACAGCACACAGGAAGTTGCGCTGTGCTGCCACTGTGAGCTACTAATTTTAAGAGTAGTGAAGAAGAACGGAGAGAACTGACGAAGCAAGAAAAATGTCTACATTTGGCAATATTTCATACTGGAAATTCCGACCAGTAAAAAAAAAAGGCCACGTGTAAGGGAGAAGATTTTTGTTTTTAAGTTGCTACTGCACAACTTTTTTTTACAGTGTTTTATTTAAATCCTATAATTGTACTTAATTACAATTGCACCGTACATTTTAAAGAAATTATTTATTCTTCATTTTATTTATATATATTCTTTCCTACGTAATTAAAAAAAAAAGTTCTATGGCTGTCACATTCTCCGTATGTAGCCTATATGTTCATGTGTTACAAAAGGTTTAGCCTGAGCTAAGCTGTGCAATAATGATAGTTATCATATCCATACAGGGTTAGTGGTATTTATCAGTACTCTGTATCAGTCGATACGCAATTTTGGGTATCGTAATCGGTATTTGGAAGGAAAAACAAGTATTGGAACATCTCTTAAGATTACTACTAAAGTACGTGGGGTCGCATTTGGCAACAAAACGTTGCTGTGTTGATAAATGTCAAGGTTTTTAATTTCCAGTGACAACTATTCTAATTTCTCTACTCTGGATATGACTTCACTCCTTTCAAATCTGACCAGAAGCATTCCTATTCTTCTTTTGTGTGCAGTCCAGAAACCTTCAGCAAAGTCAGCAGTCCTTCGGAGCTTTTTTCCCTCTCTGCCTTTTTTTACTAACTGGGTTGGAACTAAACCTTCAAGTAACAAGGCAGTTGTCGTACCCGACTTAAAACTGGGTCAGTTTGGGTCAGATCGTATCACTCCTCACGAAGAAACGTCTCACAGAGGATCTGATGAGCGAAACTCTCTTTAACCTGTCCCTCTTAGACTAACCCTCTTTTTCCCAAATCCTCAGGAAGAAGTGATTCAAGCTTTGAAACTCATCTGATCATTTTATAAAGACGAGCTCTGTGCTGCAGCCCTCAGTTGTGGTCGGCCTCAGAGATTGAAGTTCATTGATATCAGGAGCTTATGTTTCTCTGACACATCTGATGGGGTTGCCTGTGCTGCAGAAGCCTCTCATTAAAGAGCTTATAAGATTACAGTTGGGTGAATAGCGAATGCAGAATTGAAAGAGGGATGTCTTTCTCCGTAAAAACAAGGAAAGTGACTCAGAATTGGAGGGTGAGAGAAAACACGGTGGCTACTAAAATAGGTCTTATTTGCTGTGGTGTTGTTAAGAAGGCAGTCGTGTTTCATCGTCACACGATTCCCAACTAGACACGAGGCAAGTGAGTGAGCGAGCGAACTGCTAATGTCCTAACCGGCACCGTAAGACAGCGAACAGCCGCAGCAACGTGTCGCTTGCTGGAAATATCGCCCGCCTCGGCTCTATTTGAGCAAAGTTTTACGCGTTTAGTCCACCTTGACCGAAATTGACGCTGACGTCCTTCAATTTCCAACCCTCCGCCTGTCAATAACCAACATGGACAATGAGAGACCTATATGCTATCGTCCCATTGATTATCAATTAATAACTTAAATACATACTCATTTTGAAGGAAGAGATCACAACCAACGGGGAAAAAAACCTCTGCTGCTTCCTCTGCTGCAGCGTTGCTCATAGTCAGTCTGGACAGTGTATTGCGCTCCATCAGCTCGAGGTCGCTAGCGCCGCCTCTAGTTAGGAATCAGTGTCAGAGGGACTGATGGTGGCAAAGCACTAATCGTCAAA
>JAQLOL010000002.1:1344840-1363666 GCA_029783665.1 Naso thynnoides
AATATTATTTTAAAAAACCTTAAAAATCAGCTGATATTGGTTCTTGTAATGTGTCTTTGTTAAAAAAAAAGAGTAGTAAAAAAGGATCTAAAATAAAATAGGCTAATGAGTAAGAATTTTTTAACTCTTAAATTCATTAAGTGTTTTGATTAATTCAAAGAGTCACGATTTGATCAAACAGAGCCTTGTTATATTATTTTGTCTGTCTTTTATTGTTGTTCAGAACACCAAATTAACATTTATCATTTAAGGGAAGTGATCTCAAGTGTGCAAGTTAAAAAAATAAATACATAAGAGGGGATGAAGGTTTAATAAATTCTTAGTGATAAAAAATGAAAGTGATGAATTGGAAACTTCAAAAGTAGAGTAATAGCCTAACTGATACTTGATTTATAGACTTGATAGACATTTTCTTTTAAATCAGTGTTGCTCTGATAATCAGCTGAGCTGTGTTACTGTCACTTTGTAAACATGTAAACATTTTTACAGTGAGCATTTTTTAAAATCTCTCTGCCCAAAATGTTGATCAAAACCACGCTGAAAGAAAAAAAAAAAGGAAAGTAAGATAGTCTGCAATACTAAGACCAATATTTTCTTACATTCCAACCAAAATTCAGCGTGTCCTTGGAGACACACTCCCGTCAAACTCATATTTAAGGTACAATTTTTAAATTTGATTAATTATTAATTATGAATTTGATTATTATTAGCTCTTTAACAGAAAACATTTCCAGTAAAGTGCAGCATGTTGAGTTTAAAGTCTGTCTAAGCAGGGGAGGTGTTTAATGCAGGCTGCACCGTGCAACTGTGTCCACTAGATGGTGCTGTTTTTTAGCAAATTAGCTTATTAAAGGATCTGAGGATTCAAGGATTTTTATTTGTCACATGTAAAGAGATACCAGTTAAAACATGCAGTGAAATGAAGTGTTGCTAAGTTACTGAGAAAGAATATTCCCTCCCATGTACATGTGATCTTACCAGTTTCCAGAATCGACCAGTATTTAAAGTGAAAGTGACCTGGAAAACAATTTAAAGGTCTTCTGTTGGACTGATTCTAATCACTATGTGGTCTATGTGAGGGTCTGTATCTGTGTGTGAAATGCCTGCCCCTTTAAGTAGACATGTGTACAGTGTGTATATAAATAAAGAGTGTCTCATACCTGAGGATGGAGATGCTGCATTTGTCTTTGCAGAGATCGAACCATCATAACGACTTACAGACCAGTGAAGCTGCTTTCTTTTTTTATACAAGTAGGTCAGCTGTTCCCACTGGTTTTAGGTTTAGGGAATCACCACAGACACACTAATTTGAGTAGATTTAGGGTGAAGCCAGTAGGTTAGAGGTCATTTGGAAAGTCTGAAATATTTTCCCATCCTTCCCCATCCTGATTTTTACCCCTGTTTTTTTTTTTTACCACCAGACCATTCAGGACTTTCATAAGTCCAGCTTTAAGAGCACTGCTTTTTATGACTCTGTCTTGTTGGATCTTGACTTAAGACGTTCTTGAACGTGCTTTTACTGGATGTTCACCTCACTTTCTCCCTTCCAACACTATCGGACATGTCTTTAGTATATAAAGAAGTAGGTCAAAATAACAATACAATGGAGATTTTTCCATTGACTAGAGTTACTCTCCATCAGCTACAGGCTTCTGTTTGAGTCAGTGATCGTTGATCATTTCTTTGCACCTGGCCTCCTTCACACTGAAGTCAAAGGCCAACAGACTTAGTGCTGGAATTTGATTACACTTGGGGAGATCTTTGTTTTCTGTCTTGAGTAAATACAATTTTTTTCTTTAAGGGATAGTTTGACATTTTGGTAATACCGCTAATTCCTTTGTTGCCAAGGGTCAGATGACAAAATTGGTACCACATTAGTTTATGAAGACACATCCACCAGTTAGCTTAGCTCAGAGAAGCATAAAGACTGGTAGCAGGAGAAACAGCTAGCCTCTAGAACTCAGTAATAAACATGTTATGTATGGTTTAATACTTAGAAAAACCTAAAGGGTAAAAGTTGTGGAGTCACAGATGTTAATATGCTAGACCAAAGCTTGCAGTCTTTATCAATAGACAGAACCTGGTTGCCATTTTTCTCCTGTTTTTAGTGTTTACATAAAGCAAAGCTAATTGTCTCCTGCCTGCACTGTGACTTCATATTTAGTATGTACTATGAAAAGTGCCATGGATCTTTTCCTCCTCATCCTCATCTCAGAATAAAAGCAAAAAATTTGTATACCAAAATGATGAAGAAAAAAAAAAGATTTCTCAAGTAGAAATCTGCAAATTTGTTTAAAAGTTAACATGAACCTTCCATCAGCATGGAAAGAGTGATGTCAAATTTAATGTTCTGACTCCATATTAAAAAAAGGAATGAATGTTTTGCTTTACTTTATTTATGCAGTGTCATGCTTGAACTCTTCCAGAACTTTGTAGCTACCCTTGTAAATACCATTTGATTGTTGTCTGGATATTTTAGGGCCCATTTAATTGAAAACATTTGTTCCAAACTGGTCTCTAAATGTAGGATGCCGACTGTAAAATGGGCCATTGTGCTCCTTTATGTCTCTCTGTTGAGACGTAGTAACACTTCCTGCGGAGGCGGTGAAATATGCTGCCGTTGCTTCAACGCTCCATTCAGCTTTTACGAACCATTTGATAGGAGGAAGGGGAACTGTGACAATGCGATCCACATCAGGAAATTTGAGACAGATTGTTTTCAGTCAATAAGAAACAGCTTTTTTCCTTCTTTCTTTTCTTCGTTGATGTCTCAGTAGGCGTCGATGTTCTGCATCGCAGACTTTCCAGGAGAAGTTGATGAAGTATTGGCCATTGTATGTGTGACTGCTAACCTTTCCTTTTTTTTTTTCCTCCCCCGCCCCCATTCCTGTTCTTCCTGAAAGGCTGCCATAGAAAAGTTGACCTGGAAAGACCGTCTTCCTGGATACTTCATCAATGTTTCCTCTATCCTTTTTATGGTCAGTGCATAAAAATCAAGCAAATTTCCTGCTTAGAATAGGCTACATACAATTTTTTCAGTATGTATGGATGAAAGCACAAGCTAATGTACATAAATGAGTATATGAGTGACCTACATCAATGTAATCTTTGAATTATTAATCTCCACCACTGCACTGTGAGTGTGGGATAAATATGGTTGCGTAATAACTAATTTATTTTCTTTCTTACTTTATTCCTCTCTCAGTTTGGCTTGACGTTTTCAGCAGTTTTCGGCGTCATCATCTACCGCATCACAGTGTCGGCCCTGATGGCGATGAGCCCAGACCCGGAGACCAAGTCCAATGTTCGGGTGACAGTGACTGCCACTGCGGTCATCATCAACCTCGTGGTCATCCTGATCCTTGATGAAATCTATGGCGCAGTGGCTTTGTGGCTGACCGAGCTAGGTACAGAAATACATACAGTTGATACTCACTTAGTCCAGAGGATTTAAGGACTCAGTGCAGTGCATCAATTTAAAAATAAACAAACTGAGAAAACTAGAAAAAAAGAGAACAGTCCTGTCATAAATAAACTAAGCCATATTAGCTGAACTTAACAATCCTAGAGCCTATCTGTTGCTCTTCAAAGAAATGTTTGACGTTTTTCTAAAAAAAAAAAAAATTTTCTTTTCCTTTCTTGCAGAAATTTAGATGAGAAGATTGCTGCCACTTTCATTTCTGTACGTTAAATTTACAGCTCGAGTCGAGAAATGGTTAGCTTAGCTTAGCTTAGCTTAGCTTCAGACTGAATGCAGGAAGAAAATAGCCCTACACTGTCCAAAAGTAAAATCTACACAATATCCCAGAAAATTGTACATTTTGGCTACTTTCTATGGGACAAAGAAACACATCATCTAAATTTGGTCAGAAGGTGTTGGTTGGTCAATATTTTCTAACAGAGTCAGGCTAGCTGTTTCCTGCCATCAGTTTTTGGGCTAAGCTAAGCTAACCACCTCTTGGCTGTATCGTTTAAACAGATATTTAACAGACAAATATGAAAGTGGTGTCAGTCTTCTCATTTAATGCCAAACAAACTCACATTCACAGTACTGTAAATATACCAACAAGCATCAAACAGCTCAAAATATTGACATATTAGAATGTGAATATTCCACATAGCCTATACATATCCCTGGAGACATCCAAGGGTGAAATTAAATACATTTACGCAGAAAAAAACAAAAACGTAAATCCATCCATTTATTTCAGCTGAAACATTGTGAATGCATATCAGTTCATAAATAAACAAATGAACTAAACAAAAAATGAAGATTTTGTCAATTATGTTTTTTTATTCTGCTATTCCGTGCTAATACCTATTAAAAATATGCAAAAACATGACCCAAAAAGTGCTAAATTACTGCAAAGCTCCATCCTCAATTCTAATCAAAAACACATCGATACAATGATTTTTTTTAAACAATGTCAGATACAAATCATGATATCAAGGACAGTTTACAACATTTACAATCTTCTCATCTTCATCCACCCCTCTTTGTCATCCAGTTTTGGTGTTTAATGGCAAAACATCACATCTTCTTACTTCCAGGTCAAATATTCTCCACATTTTTCTTAGAAGTACTTTATTTTTTCTTCTGGCAGTTTTTTTCTTTATTGAGCCTTGACTTGGAAATGCAGTTCCACCTTCACTTGCATTTCCCTCAAATCCACATTCTTGTCATAAGTCAAATATTTTTTTGTTATTTCTATCCAAAAGAAAAACGAGCGGTCATACTTCACTTTTTCTTTCAACTCCTTAAAACAAACATCAGTTTAGGAATGTGTCATCAATCAACAAATATTTTTAGAAATCAAATCTGTCCTGACTCATGACTAGTGGAAGACCTAGTTTAACCAAGTCACGTGTGTTTTAATATCTATGATGCTTCAAAAAGGTTGCCTCAGCAACTCAATGAACGAAATCTACATTTTCTCATGTAGGCCTAATCATTCTGCATCCGTGAGTGTGAGAGACAGAAAGAGTGTTTCTGCCACTCGGTGGACCATTTGATGAAACTTTGATGTTTTCATGCTCCAGTCATCCCATCAGTCATCCCACGAGGTTTCAACCACATTAACATTCATATTCAAAACCTCTGAAATAGAGGAAAAGAATGAGAAGGATACGTGTGAGAACGAGGGGAAGTGAGTGTGTGTATGTATGCGTGAGAGGGGGGTGTGCCTTGTGAAAAGTACCAGTATTTTAACCTACTTCCACCACAGTGATTTAACTCAAATTCAAGAGCTAGACTGTCACTTAAAACAGACTCAGAGTTCTCATGCTATCACCATGGAATAGAAAGAAATACTGTAAAAAACCCACTTAAAATACACATTGTTAGCCAAAGTATATATCCTTTACATAGGTTCCACTAATGCATCATCTCTCTCTCGCCTCCTTTCTACCCTCTGATCCCACAAAAGAACTGCTGGACAAGTTTTTCCTCACAGTTTCACTTCACTTGTCTTTCAGAGATTCCCAAAACAGAAACCAACTTTGAGGAGCGACTCATCCTGAAAGCCTTCTTGCTCAAGTTTATGAACGCATACGCACCCATCTTTTATGTGGCTTTCTTCAAGGGACGGTAGGTCCTGCACATGCGTGTGAGCTTTTTATATGTACATATGCCAGTTTGGTAGACAAAAAATATCAAACAGTGTTTTTTTTGACAGACAAATAATTATTAAACAGGTATTTTACCTTGATATGTTTCGGCTCACGCTGCAGTCTTCCTCAGAAGGACGGTAAAATGCCTGTTTAATTATTTGTCTGTCAAAAAGAACACTGCATATTAAGGGACATAATGGAAACATAATGAACTTTGTTGTACTAAAAATTCTTAAATATTTTCAATATGAAAGAAAAAATGGGAAAGTTACTGTTTCATGTATTTTATGAGGTTTTTTTTTTTTTTTTTTACAGAAAGTGAGGCCAATGAGTGCCTCACACCTGTATTCTTCCTAATGACCAGTAGCACTGGCTTCAAAAAGACGTCAAATTGTTAAGGCTAATAGAAAGTGACCTTACTTCTATTTCAAGTCCTCTTCAATACTCTTCACTTTACCTTTTTGCCTCACTCTTCCACACTCTCCTCTCTTAACTTGCTAAATCCATTGATTTTTCCTCCTCACTTTCTTCTCCTTCTCTTTTCCTCCTGTCTCCTTCACTTTTCTTTCTTTCTGTCAGTCTTCCCAATGTCCTAAACTAGGATAGTCTTTACACTAAACTATGCTACAGCCACACCACCGAAAGTAACTCGCTTCCTTGCAATGTTAACAGCAATGTGACCAGTTACCGCAAGAAGCATTGCTTTAGTCTGTGTGCAGTCACAATCACAGCTGCAACTTCTATTCCACCCAGTGTTTTTTTTTAAACTGTCCCCAGAAGTTGGGGACGTCTGGTCAACTTAGCTAACTATGATGTCCAAATTGCTAGTTTTTGCTGTGGTATGAAGAACAGCATCGTTTTCAGCTCTGTGATAATTTGTTTTTCAGCTAACAAAGTTTAGAATTTGATTCCTTCAGTTTAGGCGAAAGATTTGGAGATACATACAGTAGTTTTCTTTGGACGGTGACGATATGCTTTACATGCGGGGATTACATTTGATGCCATGGCACAACAGTTTACACACACATCACTACAGGGTGAATGCCAGTGAAACCTCTCAGTCCTTATGTGTGTTTTGCAGATTTGCTGGTCGACCTGGAAATTACGTGTACGTCTTCAATGATTACCGGATGGAAGAGGTTTGTCACCCAGCTGTGCATCTTTGTTTCTTTCCATTTGGTCTAATAAGCGAAACATAAAGTGTTGCTGACTGAGTGTATAAATGAAGTGTGTGTCTCTGTTAGTGTGCGCCGGGAGGCTGCCTCATTGAACTGTGCATTCAGCTCAGCATCATCATGCTGGGGAAGCAGCTGATCCAGAACAACATCTTTGAGATCGGCATCCCGTAAGTGGACTAGTCTTTTCTCTGTATGTGCTCACTTTACTATGTGTTTTGATACTGCATAATGCAGAAAGGCAAGTAACAAAGTGGTCAAGTGATAAGATCAAAGGTGTGACACCCTGCAAACAAACCTACATACGCTCACGATTACTGACAACCACTTAAATGTTTCCCTCACTCCTTTCTAGTTCCAGTAACATTCCTCTCATGTCTGTACAGTGGTGTTCCATCTTGTGTAACAGCCCAGCTTTTACATGCAAATCCCAAAGGTCAGAGGTCAGTTCTGTTTATAACAACTGTCACACAACAGCGGCTGACCCTCCTGACCTGTTGGGTGAGTCTCATCAAATGCCTGGGTTCCACAGGACGTCCTGAGGGAGCGGCGAGCCACAACACATACCGTCATACCATCTACACACCGTCTACTCATCTGCTTCACATTCATCCACTTTAAAAGCTGTCACTCCTGGGAGCCAACCAGTAAAACCACAGTCTCATACTGGAGCCAGTGTGCAACTTTACAGGGAATCTCTGGAGTTGTTGAGTACAGGAAGTACATTGGAGGTTTTCACAGGTTTCGGTAATTACCTGACCTTAAAAGCATTCTGAAAATGTATGAGATGGACCTTTCCATTTAAAAACTCAAAGACAGACCCAAACAAACCCCAACAGGACATAATTGAGAAAAGCCCTTTTTGCCGAGCTTTGCTGTTTGTTTCACAGTCTCATAGCATCTAAATGTATGACTTTAAACCAGAGGACACAACAATAAAAGTCTATTCTTTGTAATAAGTAGCACTTAACATGTTGATGTATTTTTGGAACAAACTGGGATGTGAGGGATAGAAGAAAGAGCCTGCATTTTAATGTCTTGTAAACTTCACTGAAGCAGGCTCCCAAAAACAAGTATTCAGGTCTGAGGGGACTTCACAGCAGCGTGACTGGCGCACAGCAGTCATGGCCTGTTGAATTATAAAAGAAGAGTGTGTTTTTGCTGCTTTTGGGGGAGCTTCAGGACAGGACAGTCCCACTGTCTCATCATGACGTATTAAGGTTTGAAATGTGGGCTTTGAAGTATGAGGCCCCTGAATTGGGGCACAGTTTGTGAGTACGGTATTTGCATGGATTTTAAATGATACAGGTTTTTCAAACTATGAGGCAAAAGAGAGACAGGAGCACAGATACTGTGTGAGCTGAAAGGGACAGCGACATGCTGGTGCTCTAAAAACAATGAGAAGTTAGTTTTTGTAGCTTGGACTTCTGATTCGGTTCAGTTATCAACAGGGTCAGCAGTTACAGCAGCAGCAGTGACTGTGGCTCACAGCTGACAAGGGCAAGTGAACAAACTACTTTAAACTCCTTATAGCACAATCAGCTTGTCAAAAATCACTCTCCTTCCTAGAGTCATAACTTATGCTGATACACATAATTTTATTTTGTTGTGACCGGCAGCTCTATTGGTCCCTCTTTTGGACAATTGGTTGGATGGATGGTTGGATCACAAAAATTCCCCAGTCTTGGTAGCCGCACAGTTTTAGCCCTTGGAGGCTGAATTTGGCTTGGAGGTCAAGTGTGTGTGTGTGTGTGTGTGAAGGTGTGTCTTTGTGTTCATGTCAATAGATACAGTCGGTGTCTCATCGTTATTGGGAGGGGCAGAATCTGCATGGGGGAAAACAATCCTTTGCCTCGGACTGGGCAGACAACCAATTAAATAGGGTGGAACCTGGGGTGGCCAATCAGGTTACGGCCACTCCCAAGACACGCCCCTGCGAAGAGATATTCCCAGACATCTGCTATCTGATTGAGTAAAGGGCCAATTAAACTAAGTGTTGGTATAAAATCATTGCCAGCAAAATCATTGCTTTGCTACTGTGGTACAGAACGCCAGGCGGGTGCTCGTCTCCTACTGCTGTGCGACACGTTTTTCTCGCAGCTTTTAAACACGCATTAAAGTTTAAATAATTTCAATTTTTCAGCTCAAAGGGCTAAGTCGCACCACTTATCAATGTCACTTCTGGCTGAAGCAAACAATTAAACTAAGTAGCAGGTGGGCTTTCCTACTCATTGTGTCCTCCCTGTTTTGTTGCCAGGGGAACAGTAGTGGAAGCGGCACGATAATGGCAAACACAGAAGAGAAGTTAATACTGGCTATATTTTCCTACAGATGCACTTTCGAGGAGTTTTTTTGAACGGCTGTGCCCAGTGCAACACTTTGCTACATATGTTTAACTTAAGCTACCATAATATCAGTACCCTACAGCAATTAACATTATTATATGATCGACTAGACTTTAGCAGATTAAATGTACCAGTGTTCGTCACCCAGTGGGCATATGCTGATTTGATCAATTCAGGAGTATGTGGTTGTGACTGTAAGTTGAGTATTTTATTGTTTATTAGGCTAAATTTAAATCATTGTATAGAAATATCAATATTACTCTGTCATTTAACTTCCAAATGGATTCACAGACTTGCACAAGATTTAGTGGAAAGGTTGGTCATGAGCCAAAGCATAGCCGATTATCTGTTTCGGGCCAACTAACAACAGGGGGCGTGACAGTGGGAGTGGCCTGTAACAAAAAAGGCAAAAAAAACTTTACAACTTCTACGACTTTTTCAGTTTTCTTCAGTACCAAAGTAATCCAGAGACAGTTGTCTGTATAGTCATGGGAACATTAAAAACAGGAACTGCTGATAGTTCATTCAGCATACTTGTCATGGTTCCACTTTCCTCAAAATAAGCTTGTGTAGGCTTCAAATTAACATGGCTCTAGTTTTATCCCACATCATAACTAAGTTTCAAGACTTGAAGAGGTGTTCGAAATGCCATAATTTTGTAACTCCTGCTATATCAAATTGAATTGTAGTCGAAATACACCACTCAATGCCATAATTTATCTGACATAATTAAGGAAACATTAAATGAAAGGAAAAACTGTGGTAAAAATATTTTTTTTAATTTAATTTAAAATGACTTTAAGCAGCTATAAGTTTTATAATTTTAAGTTGAGGCCACTAGATGGCAGAAAAATACTAAAACAGATTCACAAAAAGCACCCTGAAATTCTGGCCAAATTTAAGCAGTTATGATTTAGACAATTGCTGAGATGCACATAAGCAGTTTCTTGCTGCAACACTGATTGATTTTTGAGTCATGTTTCTGACCTACTGATGATCAGTTACATTTGGCTGAAAGAAACATAGCGCTGCAGAGTTAGTTGATAATTGTCATTACAAGTGACCCTTTAACCTTTATATTAAAATACATATATCACAAAATGCAGGTTGCATGAAAAGATCTCATAATATACTGGCACATTACTCACCTGTAAATCTAGTTCCATGTTTGATAAATGCTTTGCACGTTTCACATGTAATAAATGACCTGTTATGACATCACCTGGCAGTGAAACAATGTAATTGCTACAGTTGGAAAGAACGGGGACCAGGGATGAAGGAGGTAAACAGAGAGTAAGTGAGTCTTGACCCAGAAACTCTAATCTCCTCTCAGACCTTCACCAGTAACATGCCTGTGTGTACGTACTCAAATAGACTGTACAGAGTGTGTATTAGTGTGGACATGTGTGCCTGCATCCACTGTCTGTGACTGTGTGTTTGTGTGTTAAAAGGAAAGTAAACATTTATGCGTTTGCTGCCTCCTTGAAAGGGTTGTACCATCTGTAACTCCCTTGCGTGCGTGTGTGTGTGTGTGTTGGTGATCACCACATAAATGTTGCAGTCAAGCATTGAGCTGCTTTTATTGGACTTTTTTACAAGCAGCAAAGGCAGTCACATGCACTCAACACTTACACACAGTGCACATGTTTTCACACACAGGTACAGTATAAAATGTTCATTCAGACAGTCAGGCATGCATTTCTTTTTTTGCATACGCACACACACACACACACACACACACACACACACACACACCATTAATCTAGATTGTGCCATTGGAAAAGTGTGCACTAGTTTCGCCTGAATCTGTAGATGTTCAGTCAACTTCACATTCGATAGCTGTCCTGCTTTGATCAGTGAACTTTATTACTCTTCTCCGCTGGTCTCTGAAGAGTCAAACAGCCCTCTGAACAAATTTAATCTGTTCTGAAAAAAAAAGTTATGTTGGATGAAAATTTGGAGTCAGCGTGTAAACATGACAGACATAACATTAGATCGTAGATCTTTTTTTTTTAAACATACGGCTGTTTCTGACTCAGTGTGCAGCGGTCCTCACAATGCAGAAAAGGCAGAATGTATGTCTGTTGACTGTCCGCTCGGGGCAACAGAAACGTCTTTGGCAGTGTGAAGTTTTGTTGTAGTGTGTAGTGTTGCCATTTCGTTCCATTCAGCTCAGGTGCCTTATGTTTGCTACTGTGTTGAAAGCCCTCTCAGTGACGGCCTGTTTGCATATAATGATGAGCGCAACTAAAATTTGGCTGTGACGAGACTGAATCTTCTCGTCGGTATTGGCAAAAAAGACAACACAGCACCGAACACCGTAGGCACAAGTCATAAAACAAGAAGATTCTAAGAGTCTTAGCTTAAACATCAAATCATGCGAGGTTCCCTGTTAAACCATCTGGAACAGGAGTTTACCTCAGCACATGAAAATTTAAACACGCCTCTGCACTCGCCGCCCAAGAGCTGACCGGCAAATCTGATGTGTAGTATGTTGAGCCTGATTCTGCAAAACAACACAGAGCCTTTCGCGGAGCAGAAGCAGCAATCTGTTTTTAAATTCACTTGTATTTTCAGATAATGACATCCTGACATCCTCACTGCTAACTAATAATAGCTGGTATATGGTGGGCTGTGGCTACCATAGCAACAGAGACAAAAAAAATGAGTGAGTGGAGGAGCACTTTACTGCCGCACCCATCGCTGGAGCAAACAACCTAACTGGAAACCCTGCACAGACATGGCGAGCTGCACTGGGAGAGCAGCTGGTGAATAATTGGGGAACTACTTTACTTCAAGCTGTAGAGAATTTAACATACTACACATTTAAATTGACTGATACAAATTTTTTTTTTTTGTATTGCAGCACATTTATCAGTCAATGCCTGAATCTTAATGTCAGCCATGTGTGGGCCAGCGCTGCCTTATGCATCATTCATGTTCCTTACTGCCCTCCACTAAAGAAAAGTAGGCTAACTGCATTCCCTGAGTGTAGATGTTGCTTGTGCTTCTGTTTATAGCATTAAGAACAAGACTTGGTGAAAACTGAGTATGTGGCTGGACCACATCTGGGTAAGGCGGCACATGTGGGTAATGGTAGCAGATTACATTACATTATTATTAAATAAAAGGTTATTAACGCAGTTGTACTATCAGTCTGAAACTTCCGAAATGTTCCTGTAGGTCAAGAGCGAGTGCACAGTATTGTCCATGTAGCAGGTGTTACTAATAACTTTTGTGAGTATTCCAAACGACATCACTTGATCATCATCAGCACCTGAGGTACATTTATCTTTGTGACCTCTGACACATGCACATGTACTTTTTTATGTGCGCGGGCTTCATGTCGAGGATCATCACGAGTGACAGGAGTTGTTCCTACTGCTGTGACCCAGAGACCAAACAAACAGCGTTTGCAGTCTCAAAGACTGGAGATGGTGTGTCAGGTCAGGGGCAAAACCAAGAGTATGTTGTGATTTTATTTGACATTAGCAAGGTGCACCAAAAAATGTGGCCCGCCCGCAGGGTGGAATTTTAATGTTGAGTGCTGTTGTGACGTTCTTTGGTGTCTAACGGAGATGTTCGGACACCATTTGTTCCTTCCCAACACCGATCTGATACTCAAACTTGTGTAGCGGCTGATACCGAGCACTGATGCGATTCCAGTGCAAAAGAAAAAAAAAAAGATAATTCCTCTAAAAATGCAAGACGATGCAGTGCGACTGACGGCAGCTGTTGGCTCACAGTGTACTGGAAATGCAAAAGTGCGTATTATTGGAACAAAAAGGTGTGTAACTCTATCTGATGCTACCCGACAACGCTTGCTTCCAAAAGCCTTTGCTGCACCTGCTACATGCACATTACAGACCACTTTTTTTTTTTTTTGCAAGCAGTTGCAGGTTTCAACTTGTCTTGTTGGTAATTCTTGGTTTAAACTCACTGAAATTCCCTCAGTGCCCCCCCTTCTAGTGCCCCCCTACCCTTACCACAAACTGTATGGTACTAACCAAGGGCATGGACTTGAAAGGTATGAATGTTTTACCAGAGAGGAGGAGTCTGCTGAAAGAGGCTTTCAAGTGGTGTTGAAATAACGTAGTTACAACTTGGCGAAGACATTATTTAAACCCAGGATGTCTTTATCTCTGCATCATTTGTTGTCAATATTCTTGTGAGTCTACAAACTTGATGAAATAGCCTTGAGCAAATCGGACAGCTGTGCTTTTCTTTGAGACAGTTTAAGCACAATAACGCAGTTACAGCTAAATCTTAAAGTCAGTTGAATCAGTTCAGTTTAAGACCTTTGCGTGAAAACGTCGCTCCTTGCGTCGTCTCACGTGTTTTATCCTGTGGCTCATCTTCTACGGATAACCGCCACTGTTTGCTGCGTTTTCTTTTTTAAGCTCCGTCGAACGTAACACACTGAAATCAAAATTTCCTGCTGCTAATAGAAATACAATGGTTGCCTGTAATAATTTCCTGTCGTAGTCCCTTTTTTACCCTGTTTCATTTTGACTGATCATTTCATGTGCTGACTTTAAATCCAATCTGCAAGCTAGGAGAACAGGAGATAAAACTGGACGTGCGTCAGTAATATGAACAACAGACATGATGCACGATGGTTATACAAGTTGTTATTGTGCTTATTATAGCCCACATTGCAGCTGCTGACCTTTCAGATTGGACTATACTTTAGTTTGTGCGGTTACAACCAGTTAAATATCACAGATTTATTGTGATATTACAGATCAGAATGAACAGTTATTTACTTTCACTCTGAACCTTACCCATATGTGTCATGTAGAACGAGGAGGAGTGTTTCCTCTCTGGCAGCCAGGATGGGTCAAAGCCTTTCTTGGTAGAGCTGTGTCACGGCTAGCCACCCCCCCCTCCAGCAGCGAAGAAGCTAAAAGCATCCTCGCCTCTGGTTTCAGGATCAGGTTGGATAGCAGCAGGTTGGGTGATCACATTTGCGGTAGCGATGCGTTTGTGAAACTTTGATATTTAAAGCCTGTTTTTTCCTTTGGGATCAGCATTGATTCGTCTTTGGCTCTGGGGAAGTTTTTATTGCACAGAACATACCAACTCTGTCCTAATCCTGGGCTACTGTCAGTCAACCTGTCTGCATTTCTTCAGTGTGTGTGTCAGTGTGTGACGGGAAAAGCCACGCCTTGGTAGGAACACGAGAGCAGAGCAGAGTCATCGCCCAGGACGATGAAACGCATTATGCTCTGCTGAAAGACAAGCGTACACATGACACATTTGGTATATCAAATATAAGAAATGCCGTGCAAGCCTGGTGCAAAGAAATTGCTCCTACATAGATTTACTATCCTTTATTGACCATAAATTAAGTACGTGCAGTGACAAGGACAGTTTTAGATACAAGGAACTTATCAGATTACATCAGCTAAGTGGATGAGATCATGATTTTCTCAAAGTGGAATTGCAAAACAACGAATTGGCATTCAGAAGCTGTTCAGTCTGTGCTTCCTCTCACTTCAACTTATCGCTCACGATTTGAACCGTGCACCATCAGGCGGTTACAAGCAAACATTAGGCTACACCCAGGAAACAAAAGCACATCCACGAGGCTTTGTAAATCACCCTGTAATCAACCGCGAGTATCTAAACCTAAACTAGGACCCAAGGAAGTGACGGACATAAAAAACTGGGGTGCCGCGTTCAGTATGGTGTAAGGCAAAGCAAGTAGTTCTTGAGTCTTATTTTTTGAAGTCTTCACATGTTATATTTTACAATTATTAGAACTTGTTTCACAGCAGCACAAGTGAGCGTCAGTATTTTACAGGATGGTGAAGGACTGCCCCACTCTGCCTCTGCTTGGCTTGTGCTCGTTGCCCTCATTGCTCGTAATGGCCGAGTTCTGGCATGAGGAGTGAGACTGTGCAGGGTTTGGGTTAAGCCAATCAGAGGCAGAGTGGGGCAGGTCATTCCCTCCCATCCTAGGAAAAAAAAAACATATCGCTGTAAACGGCGTGTAGTAGAGACTCTTAAATGAAACGGGTGCGTGCGTATTAGATGGCTAACATAGACGTACATTTTTTCATTTTATTTTTTACAGGGACAATGCATACAACTGAACATTTCTGTCAATATGCCAGAGTTAGCCAAAAGGCTAGTCCACATCTGGCCAAATGTTACAGTAGGCTCCCCGAAAAAGAACAAAACAACAATTTGTTAAAAAAGAAACATAGTGTTGGAGCAGGAGGGGTAGTAGCTAGAGGAATAAAATACATGAGGCATGCAGTACAAAGTATAAACAGCATATTATGTATATTTTAAATATTAATAAAAACATCCAGGCTGGATGATGGCTCATAAAGCAAAGCATGCTGCAGAATGATGAGCAGGCGTTGGTTAAAACCTGCAGGCCGAAGCCTAAAGTATAACATGCCCACAACAGGACAATATTGTTTATTTAATTAAAGACAACAACCTCAGACGACCTCAGTTGTGATTCAAAGCTGTCTGAAATAAAAATGACTGGACGTGACTTTTAGGGGGACGGGGGTTCAGCTGAATCAGTGTGGTCCCTCCTGAGGCACTGGTAGGGGAAACACTGCAGGTAATAACACATTTGCAGTTTTCTGTCATTCTCCAAAAAAAAAAAATTTCCAATTAGATTCAAAGGATTAAAAAAAAACTGTTAATGTTTTATTCCTCTTATTTCTTACTCAACCCAAAGAAGTAAGAGATATAACTAGCATACAGAATGAACTAACACATTGAATTAGCACAATTTTATCCACGATAATGTGTCTGATAGGTCTGTTCTAGCAGGTCAACATATTTATAAATCACAGCAGCTCTTTTGTGATGGAGTAGAATGTTTGTAATCATCCTAAAACATGATCTGATGAGGGCAAAACTCCTAAAGTCACTGCAAGGCACATGTTTATGCCCTGCAGTGAGAGTATTAATAGCTGAGTAAATGATCCTATTATAAATAGCTGCACCTTCACGGTCTCATGGAAATAAAAGGCATCATGGAGTGCTGATAAGTCCATTTATCATGGCGAGTAAAAGAGAAGGATACAGAAAGAAGCAGGAATAAAGGGAGGAAGGTGAGCGGGTTGACTCATGAGGGAGGGAGGGAGGCACTTGAGGTGTGTGTGTGTTTGTGGGTGTGTGTATATGTGTGTGTGTGTGCGAGTGAGCATGCGCCTGGAACACTGAGAAGCCTGATGGTTGTCTTCCCCTCACTTGAACTCAGACTTCACATGAAGACAGAGCCTCAGGACCTCTCCCTCGCTTTCACTCTTCCCAGCCATTGGATCTCCTCCCTTCCTCTCCGCCTGCCTGCGCTCTTGTTTAGTTCACCTCGATCCTCCTCGCCGTCAGCTCCTCATCATGATGCTACTCTACAACTATTTCCTCTCTCTCCTAGAATCGATCTATCGCCGCGGGGCCAGAAGATGGAGGAAACTCTACCGCGTCAACGGACACCTCTTCCAGGCCAAGCACTTTAACAGGGTGAGTGTCTTCAAATCTTAGTAATATGCACGCTCCCAGTTACGATGCTTCAGTCTGGGCAGGTAACCGAGGAGTTATGACCGAGTCAGTTTGGCTGAAGGACAAAGAAAAAATTATTTTGGACTGTTGGTTTATTAAAAGATGAACTTTGGTTTTGAAGAGTTAGGAAAGATCTTTTGATGCTTGGTGGAATTCATTGTGAATTGTAGAAATAACATGAACGGTTCTGAGCAGTGAAGGGGACAGGAAATGAACAGAACAACAAAAACAGGGAAAAACAGTCCATGTGTTCAGCCTCAGTAGTGGCTGATGTATCTGTATCATAGGCGTCATCTCCAAGTAGAGCAGAGTTTCAACCTTTTTCGGGTACTGGTTCTGTTTGACTGACGTTCCAAACAGACGGCTGTTTTAGCCTTTTCTCTGTGTTACTGATGCCACTTTGTGGAGTAGTTCTTCTTCTTTGTCGTCTTTTTCTCATTCTTCGAACAATGGTAGATTTCCTCCCCTCCTAGTGTTTGCACCTTACATCCCTTTTCCACCAAAATTAGCGGGTCAACACGGGTTTTTTTGTAAACGCAGGTCAACCCGCAAAAAATGGTCTATTGACCACATTCCCACCTCCTGCAGGCAATTTCATCTGAAGCGTCGTATTTTTGTGCGCTGTATTGTGTGGAAACGTGTGAGACAAATGCCAGTCAACTTTAATATTAAGTATGATTAATGACAAATGCAAATGTGTCAGAAATTAATCAGCGTGTCAGGCTTCGCAAAAGTTGGATCTGAGTGGAAACGCTCCACAGTCCTTTTGTTTCTCTCACAGCTTGTAAGAAAGTTGAGGTGCTCAGGTCGTCTTGACATCAGAGTAGAAGCGATAAAACAATATTGTAAATGATTGCAGAGCGGAATATGAGTCATGAGCGCTATTAAACTCTTAATGGAAAAAGAATATAAGTGTTAAATTTGTATTAACAGCATAATGCTGTAACTTTAAAAAGGAAGATGGTAGCAGATCAAAATGAGGCTTTGTACTAAATTATGGCCAATATTATCCGTATCAAACAGAGTGAATTGGAAATAAAAGCCTGGTTGAGAATCACTGGAGTAGAGACAGTTAGCATTTGCTAGCAACAGTTTATTTTCGTCATTTAAAAAACAGTTGTTTTTTTTTTTAAGGTTATCTCTGTAAGTGAACTTAAAAAGTCTACTTTGATCTTAGATGTACATATTTCTGTTTGCAGTGGGTTCTCGTTTTGGCACACAAAGATGACGCCTCAGTTCCAGTTCAAAAAGCACAGAAATGCAAAAAATGTTGCGTTCGCAGGTTTTGCTGAACAGACCAATCAACATTCATCTGTTGTTAGTGTTGGACTTGTGACATGTAATTTATGTAATTTATAAAAATAAAATAACAGTGCTCCTACTGCTAATTGTAACACACTTTTAAGATTTTGTACATGGAGTCATCAAGTCTTTCTGCGCTGTGTCTTAGCGGCATCTGTTAGCATCAGCGAGTGACTCATGATGATCGTTTCCAGCTCACGATAACAGTCAGATATTTTATTTCAGTTTTCCCTTATTCATTGTCCAGTGTGTATTTTTAAGTCTTTGCAGAGCGTGAGTGTCTTTCTGTGTGGCAGTAAAGTATGTCAGAAACATACAGCAGCTAAATTATATATGACAGGTAATCAAGTCACTGCTCCAGCTAAGCTATCTGGAAATTGATGCATAATTCATGGTGTCCTAGTTATGGATGGTTTAGGATATGTCTCACCTCAGTGCTCAGCTTCATGCCACACACACACACACACACACACACACACACACACACACACACACACATGAATGCACATGTGAGCTTTCATTGCTTCTCTGCCAAGATTTTTAAGAGCTTCAGCTGCTCAGCCTGAAACAGAACTTGAGCGCTGTTATTCTTAAAGAAAAACTGGAAGGCAAAAGAAAGATATTAAAGTGATATTTCACCACAAAATTCTGTTTAGTTAATCACTTACTCACCCTTGTGCGCTCCTTTTTGTTGAAAGTCTATAGAGGCACACTCATGAAAGCATTAAAACCATCTAAAAATGTCCATCCAAAACTGGCATCAGCTTTCTGTTGTTTACATGAGAGCAACGCCCCATGGCCACACCCCTTTTTTGGGGCGAGGGACAAACCCACCCCATTGACTGGCAGGAGATTAAAAATATC